>CM052717.1:16859171-16871365 GCA_028551405.1 Uromys caudimaculatus | reverse complement strand
AAAAAAAAAAAAAAGAAAGGGCCTGTGTCAACTTTCTGTTTTGCAGCTTTGATCTGGCATGGCCACTTATTGTCTTTCTAATCATTCTTGCTCGAGTGGTAACGCTTAAGATTTGAACCAAATATTTTTGTTTAGTTACAATTCAAATCGTAAAGCATTTAAAGGACTTTTTGATTTGCCTCCTTGCAGGGGAGATAGAGTGGGGGATGAAGATAAAAGCATTTAAGGAAAAAATAATCTCGATTGTAGGTCCACCAGAATACAGCTTCCTCCAAAAACCACCATTCCCCTAATCGTAGAAACCGCGTTTGCAGAAATCAGTCTGTCATCTCAGGAGAACTAATTCATTTCCATTTATCTCCAACTTTACTTTCACATTTTCTCTTTTCCACACTATTTTCTTTAATGGAAAATTGACATTTGTGAGTTGTCAACCATTTAGGGAAACCATCACATCTTTTGGTAATTTTAATGTGAGCCCTATCATTTGATGGTTATTTCATAAAAAATATTCTTTGGCTCCTTGTGTGTTAAAACCCACACCCCTTTGGATTCTCTTGGTTAGATATAACATTGCACACACGATAAGACCTAATAATAAGATTTCAGCACAGATTTTCCTCACGGCAACATTCCTGAACCATGATAACACTTTTATGCTGCACCGTCCTTGTGTCCGGACAATGTCTCTGGCTTGTTATTTGTGGAGCCATCTTAACCTTGAACTGTCTTCTAGTGTTTCAGAGTCTGTGCTGGGGGACAGAGCCCCCTGCTGGAAGTGTCGGGGGCTTGACTTCCCACTGGAGCCAAAGGTCCCTCCCAAAGACTGGAGTCCAGCAGGCAGCAAGCACAGCCAATGCCATAAAAAGTATGTGGCTGGCTTCAACGGACAGCACGAATCAATGTAATCTGGATTATTGTTTCAAAAACATATCTCTTCCTTTTGAAAGCCTTCTGAGAAAGAAAAACATGGGCCCGTTTAAATCAATCATCCTTTGTTTGGCTAATTAGTGATTCCTAGGAAAATATTCTTTACGTTGATAGTAGTCACGCATAAAAGGGTTTTCTCTCAGGCAAATGTTAGAAATGGTAGATCCAGTATAATGAAATGTAACTTTTTAAATATATTTGAACTTCTCAGGGTTGACCAAGTGAAACATTTTCAACTGACACTTTTCTCTCAATTCGTTTGGCTGTGGACTTTTACCTTTTCCCAGTATTTTTGAAAAATTACTTGTTGGTGTTTTTTGTTTATTTTTTGTGTATTCTTGCTGTCTCGGTGCTTTACATCAGGTTTGGAGCCATCCCTTTTATGAAGACCGTTTCTCCTTAGTGCTCAAGGACAGCGTGCAGTTCTGGCAAGCATGGCTAAAGAATCGCCCATATTGAGCTCATGGGGGAATCAAGTTTCTATTCTGTGTAGAGGACACCCTCACCCAGCTGGGAGATGCAGCTCCTCCCAGAAAGCCAAGAAAGTACCATTATGATGGTTTCCTACTTAAAATGTCTTCATCAGGGTCTGTGGCTAGGCTCATAATCACTTTGGGTGTGTGGTAAGAATAACGGGGAGATTCACTAGAAAACACATCAAATTTCACGGGAAGGGGCTATTTCTGCTTGGTTTCTGTTTGAATATCCACACAGCTTTGATGCTCAGATTATATTTTAGTTACTAGCCTCCCTTGCCTGATCCAATCTGGCCATTTCTCTAATGTGGGTTCCTACTTCTTGTATCAATGAAAATGCTTCAATGCATGACCCAGATTTTAGTTCAGAAAGCAAGTATTGACCTGTTCTCTAGTAGCTTTTAAAAGAGAGTGTCTGAGATTGTCCCTCGGGGGGGGGGGGCATGGTTCAATGAGTGTGTCCCCAGCTTTGTTCTTGCGGGAACCACACAGCTGGCGTCCTCTATTGTTTAATTCTGTGAAGCTGGTATGGATGATCAGCATTATTAGGGTCACACAGAGCCCCCGGGGTGGCTTCCCTTACTCCTTCCTTCCATGAGGATTCTGGCCTTAAGGAAATGTAAGCCATCACTCAGAAGATACAACTAACTCCTCAAGCCAGTCCTCCATCTTCTCACCGCCATATGTCACGGAGGCACGTGCACAGCACCTTTCTGCTGACCCCGGATCCAAAAAAACTGTTCGAGAGAGGTCCTCCTGCAAACAACAGGACAGGAGAAGGACAGAGGATTCCAGCAGAACTTCCAGACAAGCCTCCTCTGAAGTCTGTCCTGATTTTCCAGTCTCCCCAGTCAATGTGCTTGCTTTCTGCATGGGGTCCCTTTAGGACCCTGTGATATGCAAACACCGATGAGAGCAAATCCACAAGCGGTAGCCAGATTAGATAATTGCTGGAAGCACACCCCACTCTGAAAACAAAACTTTCTGTAATTTTTTTTATATGACATACATTGGACAGAGTTCCAGTCACTATTTCCTCCAGTGTTGTGGTCACCCAGACTCTGGGGTGCTGTTTAACAGAATTGTGGCTGGCTAGAACTCCTTCCAGGTATTGAGCTCATACAAACTCTGTTACCATGGAAACGTGTGAGATCCACTGCTAAAGTATACAGCCTTACTGGGCACCCCAACTTTTTCTTCTGACTCCAGCTACCTGAATTCTATCTCACCTGGACCCGAAAGACTGCCCTGAACTCTAAACTGAGTCCCTGCAAAAGGCACACCTGTTTTGTCTCCAGCACACCCAGTTCTCCTTACTCTAACCTGGAGGGTGACAAGTCTCACCTTGGCATATTTGTGAGAGTTTTCCTGGGAAACCATGTGGAACCTTCTAGAGCAGCAGTTCTCAACCTTCCTGATGCTGTGACCCTTTCTCAGCTTCATGCAATGCCAAATCCGGCCCAGCTTCACTCCTGCTTCCTAAATTCTCTGCCGATGCCCGCTGCTAAATGGGGTATTCTCTCTGCCTCTGCGTATCTGCCTCTGCCTCTCTGTGTGTGTCTCTCTGTGTCTCCCCCTCTCCCACCATCTTTGTTTTATCAGACCTCCTTGGTTTACTGCCCCCTTCCTCTCCATGCAGACTGTAGTACTCTGCTGACTAGCTTGGAGGAACAGGAAGCATTCTGATTTAGGCATCAGGAAGGCTGCCTTCACCCCAGCTCATATGCATTCCTCTGCTACAAGTGGGGAGGTGGCCATTGGGTTTGTTTTCTCTGTTTCTCTTGTGTTCTATTCCCTAGACATTTCTCTGTGATTCAGGCCTCATGGGTAGAGTAAAGCAGAGGCTGTGCGGCAGGTGGAGACAGTGGCCGAGAGCCTCATCATCCTCAGGTAGTGCTGTCAGTTATGCCAGATTCCTTCTAGCTCCCCATTGGCGCTGTACATAAACCATCCTCCAGGTACTCCAGTCTGTTCTACCTGTAGCACATTTTGTCTGAAAATCACGGGTCGTACACATATCAGTTTTCCCTATCTGCTTGGGGACGGGAAGGGCTGCTGACAGCCTCCTTCTCTGTGTTCAGAGACACACAAGAGGCCTGGGTACCTGAGTCTCCCTCACCTTCACAGTCCATGTCCAGTGCTGGGGTGTAGGAAATGGGCCCAATATTTACCCCAACAGCCCTCCATCACTCTGGTCTCAGTGGACTTAGAGGATGGAAGATTGACATGAGTTCTCCTTTGCCATTATTTGTAATTGGTCTGACTAAATCTTAAATATCAATGCTTATGTTTCTTATGTGTCAAACAGTTGTTGTATTCAAAACTCCGAAACTTCGAAGGGTTGCTTACTTTTGCATTAAGCAGGCATACACTTTATTTAGTTTTGGTTTTTAGGGACAGGATCTCAGGTAGACCAAGATTGTCTTGAATTCACCATGAAGCAGGAGACAACCCATATGTCTGAGATTCTGTTCCTCTTGCCTCTGTGCCTGAGTTCTGGAATGACAGACATGTGTGGGGCGGTGAACTGTGACAGGCAACCTGGCCCCTGGTTGAGCACAGGCTTAACCACGGGTGACCCAGTGGGGCTTGCCCCACAAGGGACCAGAAAGCGTTTTGCCAATGCTCCCGGGAGGCCCTTGGCTCCTGTCAAGTACCTACAACCCCCACAACCCCCTGTAGAGAGGTCTGTCATGTGAGGTCTGTCATGTAGGGGAAGCACATCAAGCCCTTCCACATGCAGATAAGGTCCCTAAACTCTTAGACCAAGCCAATGGGAAGTAACTGTTGTCAGACCCTGACCCCTCCCAAACTGTATATTAGACCATCCCAAACTGTATAGGAGAGATCCTATCCAGAAGGAATAGAGGTGTGAGAACTACTCCGTCATCTGAGAGTTTCTATCATAAGAGCTGTAACACGGCTGCTTGGGAAGAGGGCTGTTCTCCCGAACTCCAGAAGCTTCCCGAAGAACTCTCCCCAGCTAGTCGGCCTCTTGCAGGCTCAGCCCAAGCCCGACTCAGCGCAGGGCAGCAGGTGCAGCATCTTGGAGCAACCGAGCAACTGCAGAAATCGAGGTGGAGGTGACTCCCGTCCCTGCTTGCACTCTCCCCTTTGCCTGAACCCTCGCACTTGGTCAGGCCAGAGATCCCTTTGGAAAGCCTTCAGCGCACAGGCTCCCTGGCATGTGTCTGCCACTTACCTGGTTTATGTAAGTCTGTGGATTAAGCAAGCCCTGTGTCAATCACAGTGCATTCTGTAGACCACACCCAAGGGTGTGCACTGCCTAGCAGGACAAGAATGGCCTTCCTTGACACTCACAACTATCCTCCTAGGGAAGCACTTTCATTGTTTCAGTTTGGGAGTTGGAGATACGGAGACTTAGGAAATTTGTGTGTTATCAATTGCTTTTAACAACCCTCCTAATGAGGGTTGAAAGGCTGAAAATAGCTACAGTTAACCTAACCCGTGTAAGGCTGAGCTGATTTAGGTTTCGCAGTCTGCTCGGATGACTTCAGACAGGAGTGCAGAGCTTAGATAGGTGATGAGGACTCCGGCCTCGTATTACATCCTGGAGCTACCCAGGATGACAAGAAGCCTACAGAACTGCAGGAGTGATAGGCTTGGAGGTGTAGATCTTAAATCTCAGTTGAGCTGCTCTTTAGAGCCCCAGTGGCCATAGCTAAGCCTGCAGTTGGTGGGAGAGGGATCTAGTCCAGAGATGTGGTAAAGAGGCTCTCGCAACTTTGAATGGGAGGGAGCATGTGTTGACCGTAGAGCCACAGCTCACAGGAGGAACATCTGGAGTTGGGACCCAGGGTCATGTCTACTGTGGAAGCCAGATGACTGAGTCTCTGGGAAGCAGAACTTGGGCTTGGAGGTGGGGTTGGATGGGGTGGGGTGGTATTTGCCTTGGCTAGCAAGGCTGCACTTCCTGTCAGCTTCTTCAAGCCTCTTCCTCGTCTTCTTAGACATGGATGTTGAAAAACAGTGTCTTGAGGTGAAAAGCCTGTTCTTTGGTGGGCCCTGCTGAAAACTGTGAAGAGCTTTGCTGGATGCTCACTTGCCTGGCCCTAATCTGCTTCCGGGACTCCAGTGTGTTTGTTCTCACTGTTTAAAAACCCCTAGGCTCACAACTTCAGGGGGTTGATCTCAATGCGGAAAATAGGCTCTGGCACCTCTGCCCTTCAAGGGCAGCATGAGGAACTGGCCAGGGCATGCGTTTGGGTTTCTATCTGAAGGATGTGGCTAGGTGTCTGATAGATTACCGTAATTACACTACTTCCTTCATGCACACACTTCTAAAATCTAATAGCGCACGTGGCACCGTGTGACCATCTAGAGGGCAGAGGTTAATATAAAGTCACACAGGACAGTGTGCTCCCCCGAGTAATGGACACGTCACTGCAAGTATAGTTGCCCAGGGTCTGCTGCTAACATCTGGATGCTTGCATCATTGAGTGAACATGTGGAGAAGCTGCTCTCTCTACAGTCCAGGTTAGCTTCGAGCAGCTCAGACTTTCCCCACTGGTGCACCAGACTCTCCTGGAATCTGACATTTGTGCTCTTGAGGCTGTGTCTCTATTCTGAGGGGTTTTTCCTTCAAGAACACATCTGATTTATTTTGATCTGACTTAGTTTCTGGGGTCTACAGGTAGGGGGCTTGCTGTTCTTCCTGCTCAGATAAGAGGCATTGTTCAGAGCAGGGGTGGGGATGGGGAGACTGCTATCTCTCTAGGGCATTGTTTAGCTTCATTTAGCCCAGAACTCCAGCTGGGTTCAGCACAGAGTGAGGCACTGTCCTAGGGCAAGAGCACCAAGCAGCTGGAAGTGCTGGCCAGGTTACAGAGCCCTCTTTCTCCTTGGAGACCTTGGATATACATGTGGGGACATTTGGAGACCACCCTGGCAACAAAGAGAAACATCAGTATGTGCTGACCCTTCTCTAACTGGCACCTGTGCTTGTAGCATCCATCTGACCATGAGAGAAGCAGGAAAGGTAGAGAACATTGGAAGAAAGACAATGCTGCTAAGTACAGAACTCCAGTGCAGAAACACATAGGGGTGGAAACACACAGGTGCACAAACACACAGGGGTGCAAACACACAGGTGTGTAAACACACAGGTGCAGAAACACACAGGTGTGCAAACACACAGGTGCAGAAACACACAGATGCAGAAACACACAGGTGCAGAAACACACAGGTGTGCAAACACACAGGTGCAGAAACACACAGATGTGCAAACACACAGGGGTGCACACAGGGGTGCAAACACAGGTGCGCAAACACACGGGTGCAGAAACACACAGGTGTGCAAACACACAGGTGTGCAAACACACAGGTGCAGAAACACACAGGTGTGCAAACATATAGGTGCAGAAACACACAGGTGTGCAAACACACAGGTGCACAAACACACAGGTGCGCAAACACACAGGTGCAGAAACACACAGGTGTGCAAACATACAGGTGCAGAAACACACAGGTGCGCAAACACACAGGTGCAGAAACACACAGGTGTGCAAACATACAGGGGTGCAAACACACAGGTGTGTAAACACACAGGTGCAGAAACACACAGGTGTGCAAACACACAGGTGCAGAAACACACAGATGTGCAAACACACAGGTGCAGAAACACACAGATGTGCAAACACACAGGTGCAGAAACACACAGATGTGCAAACATACAGGTGCAGAAGCACACAGGTTTACAAACACACAGGTGTGCAAACATACAGGTGTGTAAACACACAGGTGTGCAAATACACAGGTGTGCAAACACACAGGTGCACAAACACACGGGTGCACAAATACACAGCAGGGCAGCATCCAGGGAATAAGGCCCCAAAGCTCTTGGCAGGAGAGCTGAGCGAACCTAGTATCTGATTCAAGGAGGGGCATGCCAGTGGTCATAGGGTCCAGTGCTCCTCAGTTTAGATGTCTCCTGAGGCTCTGCCAGTTAAGTTGAATCACTCAGAGGCTAAGGCTCAGACACTCAAAAGCTTTTTGAGATCTACTGTACAGCATTGTAGTGATAATTAATTGGAATGTAGTATACATTTCAAATTAGTGGAGAGAGTAAGTTTCTGATGTTTTACAATGTAAAAATAAGTAGCAGATACGCTTGTTAGCTCTCTCAAATCACGCTGTTCTGTGTGTGCCTGCCTGTGTGTACTGTCACAGCCTCATGTTGTACCCTATGGCTATACAATTGTTTTTGTCAATTGAGAATAAGAATAAATAAATAGCTATGCAGGTCAAGTCTGTTTTGGAAGGTCATTTGTGTGGAGCCATTTGTGTGTGACCCACAAAGGAATCCTGGGCTCGGGGCCATTGGAAGCTTGCTGAGAGACTTTCATAGTGGTGGGCACAGTGGTTAGGGGCTGCACAGGCATCTGCTAAGCTGCATCTTAGGCACTGGGCAGTGATGGACCGCAGGTCCCTGTATCAATCCCTGCTGATTCTGATCACATCAGAGAACGAGGTCAGATACTCTCCTGTGTAGAAATTACAGTCCCAGCCACACACTGAGACCACACACACACACACACACACACACACACACACAGAGAGAGAGAGAGAGAGAGAGAGAGAGAGAGAGAGAGAGAGAGAGAGAGAGAGAGAGAGATGTGCTGTTTCTGTAGACACATAAGTGGGGTCACTGGGAGGAACCCTGTGGTATCTGGGCTAACATGCAAGGCAAGGCAAAAGAGGCCTTATAGAACCCTCTCCTAGATCTCAAATGCCCACAAGTTCAGGAGAGAACTGGTCACCCCCGTGTCCAGCCATGTTCTGGAGAAGAGGGAAGAGAGTTCAGGGGTGGGTGGGGCTCTTCTCTCCCCATGCCCTGTTCTTTCCTAAGAATGAAGGAGCAACAAGGTTTATTAAAGAGACCAGAGACAGATACTCTCAGGAATTATTAACCTGCAAGATCTCTGTTTGGCTGCAACAGATCAGGTACCTGAGCACATTAGCACAGAGGGGAGACCAGCCAGGCCTCCCTCCTACCCCAGGAGTATCAGGTTGTTGGGACACTCATGCCTGGTGACACTGTAAGAACCAGAATGAAAACAACTAGCCTTGAGGCTGAGACAGCTGCCCAGCAGGCAGTGATTTCTGTCTCATGGTCACTGGAGTAAATTTGAGTCCAAAGTCAGTGCTGAAGGAGAAATCCCAGATCCTTTTCTGTAATCTTTAATATAATAACACTTTCATAACTGACTTTTTTTGTATTATCTCATATATTTAAGGCCTTACTTTGGTTTGGAGAATAAATGTTTAGGCCTTCCTTTCAAAGTTTGTTAAGAGTGGGTGTTTAGAGTATGTGTGTGTGTGTGTGTGTGTGTGTGTGTGTGTGTGTGTGTGTGTGTGTGTGTTGTGTAAGTGAGAGTGTTTGTATAATATATGGATATGCACATCTATTCTGTATTAGATACGTTATATCAGATGTTTCTAGAAGGGAATGTTTTGTGTTTTAAACACTGCACATGCCAGGAGTTGTTAATGTTTTCCCGTGTCCAAGTTGAGGACTCTCTCCCCGAGTTGCAGGACAAACATAGATCATTTTTATCACTGACCCAAGGGGGTACAAATTATTTTCAACTGAAAGGGGATCCAGAACTTCAAATCCCATTCTAACCCTTGAAGGGAGGGCATGGGGCACAGATGGGAAGGGTGAGGGTGCCCGGCTCAGTTGCCTGGAGATGTCTCTGAAGGGTGAATGAAATAAACATATTTTGAATCTCCAGTCGCCAGAGGGGTCTATGTGACATCTCTGGGTGACTTCACTGCTATGTGCGGCTGATTAGATATTAAGGTCAGGTGCTATGAAATCAAGGTCATGACACGCTGCATTCTCCTCGGGCAGCTGGGTTCAGATAAGCTCAGTGGTGGGTGATGCCACCACACAGATAAGGTGACAGTTTTTAACAGTCTTAAAATACTGTTAGAGCAAGGAAGGGCTTGATAAGATCACAGCACTCTGAAAGACTTGACCGAGATTTCTTTTGTCCTCCCCAGCTCTGTCACTCATTCTGACCACACACACACACATACGGTACACAGAGACAAACACACACACACACAAACACACAATTATACAACACACATATGGTACTTGCACACATCTATGGTACACACACACAAACACACAAACGCACACACAAACACAAATACAATGTACATATAGTACTTACACACATCTATGGTACACATACACACACACAAACATGCATATACACACATACATACAAACATACACACATACACATATACACATACATACACACACATAGATACATATACATATATACACACACATAGACATATACATAAATAGACACACACATATACATATACACATACATATGCATACATATACATATATACATACACACACATATATACACACATACACATATATACACATATATACACATGCACACATACACACACATGCATATACATGCACACATATGCACATACATATAAACATACACACACATACATACAGACACACATATACACACATACACATACATATAAACATACACACACATACATACACATGCATACACATGCATACTCACACACATACACATACATATACACATACACATATACACACACATGAGCACTTATGCACATACACACACAGACACACACATACACACAATACACACATACACACACATGTACACATACATATACATGCACACATATACACAAACACACATACATATACATGCACACATACACACATACATACACACATACATACACATGAACACAAACACACATACACACACATACACAGTACACACTACACACACATACATATACGTGCACACATGCACACACATACATACATATTCATGCACACATACACATAAACACACATACATACACATGCACACATACATACATAGACACATGCAGACACATACACACATTCATACATATTCATGTACACATACACACATAAACACATACATACATACACACAGTACACAATACACACATACATACACACACATGCACACATACACACATACATATACATGCACACATACACACACAGACACACACATACACACATACGTGCATACATACACACATACACACACACACACACACCCCTGACACTTTCTGGGATAGGCTGTTACAGACTGGCTTTTGAATATGAATACAAGAAATGGTTTGTGATTCTTCCCCTCACCCCACTCCGTCTCTGAGAGGCTTGATTTATGGCCTGGATTACTGGAAGCAGTAATTCTTCGCTCTTTATGATGTTTTGGTGGTAGGTGCACTAGCCCGCAGTCAGAACAGCATGATCTCAACTAGGTTTTTACAGAAAGGTCCCCACAGAAAGGGTGGCTGGGAATTGGACAGCTTCTGTAATGGAGCAGTTAATAAGACACAAGCACATTAATCATGTGACAGCTATTGGCTTTAGCAGGGAAGGCTCTAGCTTCTAAAAACAGCCATTTACATGGAGACTGTTGAAAGAGGCTGGCTGAGTTTGCTGTTTTTAACACAGAGTCAACAGCTGACGTGCACTGGGGGCATGTGCAGACTTCTGGTAATGTATCTGGGATTTTCAGTAAATCCAATAAAAGAATCAATCTCTGATTTTTCATCCTCCTATCAATTGCCAGGGCCTGAACTCTACTGAGGAATTAACTAGTTACTTAGTAATTTTTTTTAATTTTATTTTTTGATACTTTATTTACATTTTCAATGTTTCCCCCTTTCTAGGTCTCCTCTTTGGAAACCCCCATCCCCTCCCTCTCCCCCGCCTCTATGAGGGAATTCCACCTCCCACCCACCCTCCCACTCATCCACCCACCCATTCCCATATTCCCACCTTGACATTCCCCTTGACTGGGGCCCCTAACACCCTCAGGCCCAAGGGCCTCTTCTCCCCCTGATGGCCAACAGGCCATCCTCTGCCACATATGTGGTCTGAACCATGGTTCCCTCAATGTGTATTCTTTGGTTGGTGGTCCAGCCTCCATGAGGACGGGGGGGAGGGGCGGTTAGGCCAGTTGACACTGTTGCTCTCTCCATGGGGCTGCAGACTCCCTCAGCTCCTTCAGTCCCTTCTTCAACTCCTCCATCTGGGACCTCACTCTCAGACCAGCGGTTACTGTAAAGTGAAACTTGGGTATTCCGAACTTTTGGGCTAATATCCACTTATCAGTGAGTACCTACCATGTTCGTTCTTTTGTGACTGAGTTACCTCGCTCAGGATGATATTTTCAAGTTCCATCCATTTGCCTGCGAATTTCATTAAGTCCTTTTTTTTTTTTTTTTTTAGTTTTTTCGAGACAGGGTTTCTCTGTGTAGCCCTGGCTGTCCTGGAACTCACTCTGAAGATCAGGCTGGCATCGAACTCAGAAATCCACCTGCCTCTGCCTCACAAGTGCAAGGATTAAAGGCGTACGCCACCACTGCCTGGCTAAGTCATTGTTTTTAATAGCTGAGTAGTACTCCATTGTGTAAATGTACCACATTTTCTGTATCCATTCCTCTGATGAGGGACATCTGGGTTGTTTCCAGCTTCTGGCTATTATAAATATGGCTGCTATGAACATAGTGGAGCATGTGTCTTTATTACATGTTGGAGCATCTTCTGGGTATAGGCCCAGGAGTGGTATAGCTGGGTCCTCAGGTAGTATTATGTCCATTTTTCTGAGGGTCCGCCAAACTGATTTCCAGAGTGGTTGTACCAACTTGCAATCCCACCAACAATGGAGGAGTGTTCCTCTTTCTCCACATCCT
>CM052717.1:16766221-16858671 GCA_028551405.1 Uromys caudimaculatus | reverse complement strand
AAGATCTGTCCACTGATGATAATGGGGTGTTGAAGTCTCCTACTATTATTGTGTGAGGTGCGATGTGTACTTTGAACTTTAGTAAAGTTTCTTTTATGAATGTGGGTGCCCTTGCATTTGGAGCATAGATGTTCAGAATTGAGAGTTCTTCTTGGTAGATTTTTCCTTTGATGAGTATGAAGTGTCCTTCCTTATCTTTTTTGATGACTTTTGGGTAAAAGTTGATTTTATCTGATATTAGAATGGCTACTCCAGCCCGTTTCTTGGGACCATTTGCCTGGAAAATTGTTTTCCAGCCCTTTATTCTGAGGTAGTGTTTGTCTTTATCAAGGAGGTGTGTTTCCTGAATGCAGCAAAATGCTGGGTCCTCTTTATGGATCCAGTTTGTCAGTCTATGTCTTTTTATTGGGGAATTGAGTCCATTGATGTTAAGAGATATTAAGGAATAGTGATTGTTAGTTCCTGTTATTTTCGATGTTACTTTTATTTTTGTGTGGCTATCTTCTTTTCAGTTTGTTGAGAGATTACTTTCTTACTTTTTCTAGGGTGTAGTTTCCCTCCTTGAGTTGACATTTACCTTTGATTATCCTTTGTAGGGCTGGATTTCTGGAAACATATTGTGTAAATTTGGTTTTGTCATAGAATATTTTGTTTTCACCATCTATGTTAATTGAGTGTTTTGCTGGGTATAGCACCCTGGGCTGGCAGTTGTCTTCTCTTAGGTTCTGTATGAGTTCTGCCCAGGATCTTCTAGCTTTCATAGTCTCTGGTGAGAAGTCTGGTATAATTCTGATAGGTCTGCCTTTATATGTTACTTGACCTTTTTCCCTTACTGCTTTTAATATTCTTTCCTTGTTTTGTGTATTTGGTGTTTTCACTATAATGTGACTGGAGGAATTTCTTTTCTGATCCAATCTATTTGGGGTTCTGTAAGCTTCTTGTATATTTATGTTCATCTCTTTCTTTAAGTTAGGGAAGTTTTCTTCTATAATTTTGTTGAAGATATTTACTGGTCCTTTAAGTTGGGAATCTTCACTCTCTTCTACCTATTATCCTTAGGTTCTGTCTTCTCATTTTGTCCTGGATTTCATGGATGTTTTGGGTTAGTAGCTTTTTGCATTTTGTGTGTTCTTTTACTGTTTTGTCAATGTTATCTATGGTATCTTCTGCTTCTGAGATTCTCTCTTCTATTTCTTGTATTCTGTTGGTGATGCTTACATCAATGGTTCCTGATCTCTTTCCTAGGTTTTCTTACTCCAGGGTTGTTCCCTTTTATGATTTCTTTATTGCTTCTAATTCTATTTTTAGCTCCTGGATAGTTTTGTTCATTTCCTTTGTCTGTTTCATTGTGTTTTCCTGTAACTCTTCAATGGATTTCTGTGTTTCCTCTTTAAGGGCTTCTAGTTGTTTACCTCTGTTCTCTTATATTTCTTTAAGGGTGTTAATTTCTTTCTTAAAGTCTTCTATCATCATCATGAGAACTGATTTTAAATCTGAGTCTTGCTTTTCTGGTATGTTGGGCTATCCAGTGCTTGCTGTAGTGAGAGAACTGGGTTCTGATGTTGTCAAGTAGCCTTGGTTTCTGTTCCTTAGCTTCTTGCCCTTGTCTTTTGCCATCTTGTTAACTCTGATGTTAGCTGATCTTACTCTGTCTGTCTGTGGCTCGTCCCTCCTGCAGGCCTCTGTATCAATACTCCTTGAAGACCAGCTCTTTCTGAGAGGTGTTTTGGTTTGGAGTGCTATGGCACAGGGTCAGCTCTGGGGTGCAGACAGAAACCAGAAAGATCTTGTCCCCAGCTGTCCCTTGGTACCTGTGTCCTGATGGCTCTGCAAGGGTCCCTCTTGATTCAGTGAGTTTGAACAGAAGTGGTGGTTTTGCCTATGCTTGAAGGTGTGTCAGCACTCCTGGGATACCAGCTCTCTCCTGGAGTCCTATGGCCCAGGTTGAGGTCCCCAGGTCCTGGTGAGCAGTAGTGCTTCTCTTATCCCCACTCACAGCTTTTCCACACTCCTGGGAGGGTAACTTTCTTTCTGCACTAATTGGCTATGGAACCCTGGTGGCCCAGGCCCAGTTCTCCCGCCACAGATGGAAACCGGAAGGTTCCTGTCCCTGACTTCTCCTCCCCAGTCTCTGTGTCCTGAGGGTCTGGGAGGCTAGCTTTCTCCCGGCGCTAATTGGCTATGGAGCCCTGTGGCAGAAGCTAAGGTCCCCAGCCACAGATGGAAACCGGAAGTTTCCTGTCCCCGACTTTTCCTCAGTCTCTGTGTCCCGCGGGTTCCGGGCAGGTCCTGGTGAGCAGTGGTGCATGTCTTATCCCCACTCATGGCTTTTCCACACTCCTGGGAGAGTAACTTTCTTCCGGCACTGCTTGGCT
Organism: Uromys caudimaculatus; assembly: GCA_028551405.1. Taxonomy (NCBI): domain Eukaryota; kingdom Metazoa; phylum Chordata; class Mammalia; order Rodentia; family Muridae; genus Uromys; species Uromys caudimaculatus. The sequence continues at coordinate 16,856,296 of CM052717.1, read as the reverse complement.
ATGGAACCCTGGTGGCCCGGGCAGAGGTCTCCTGCCACAGATGGAAACTGGAAGGTTCCTATGCCTGACTTTACCTCAGTCCCTGTGTCCCGCGGGTTCTGGGTGGGTCCCAGTGAGCAGTGGTGCTCGACTTAACCCCACTCACGGCTTTTCCACATTCCTGGGAGGGTAGCTTTCCCCTGGCGCTACTTGGCTATGGAACCCTGGTGGCCCAGGCCCAGGTCTCCCGCCACAGATGGAAACCAGAAAGTTCCTGTCCCTGAGTTTTCCTCCTCAGTCTCTGTGTACTTAGTAATTCTTAAAAAACTATCAAGAAGTGTTTTTGTTGTTGTTGTTGTTTGTTTGTTTGTTTGTTTTCTCCCAGTTATCTAGGCAGTGAATGAATCCTCCTGCTTTATCTGGACATAGGGAGAAAGATTTGCAGTGGCCATGTTTGAAGAGAGCAAAGGGTGATTCCCATCGCTGAGTTAAGGGAGATGGGCCTATGTAGAAATTGTCATCTCAGCATAGATTAGAGTTACTGTCTATTAGACCATCAGAGGTTTATAGTATGAAGCCTTGAAATAAACTTAAAGAGTTTTCTTCAATTTATCTGGAGAAATGAAGTGATGGAGAATTTAGCAAGAAACAGACTGAAGAAACCTGCTCAGGTTGGCAGTGACCAACTTCTGGGATGCTTACATTTTATTAGTGAAATGAAAGAGAAATGAATTTTCATCTATTAGACAATGGTAATCTCCAAGACCATAGGAAAAAATCAAGCAGGAGGACCAAATCAACCTTTATTCTGAAGAAGAGGAAATTATGATTACTAGTAACAGCAGTTTTTGAAGGCATTGAAGTCATGGCTGCAGGAACCAAAGCCAGAGCCAGAGCCTAGGACAACTTTAGGTTCTGAACTCCACAGCTGCTAAGTCTCCAGCAATTTACTGTGTCTTCTTGTTCCCTGATGTCCTTGTCGTTTAATGATGCATAGCAACAGGTCCTAACTCAAATGACTGACAGGAGCGTTAAGTATCATTATGACATCTGCATTTATAAACAGATCTTAGTGTTCTTCACACAGTGTAATACCAGGAGGTAAACTTTAAATTATCAACTATGGTGTGCTGATGAGAAATTATGTAACTGCTGTGGATTTAGAATTCAAAGAAAGTGTTCATGATAAATAATGCTCTTATGTTTGGTGCATGTGCACACATTCTTTACAAAGTATATCTTTGAAAAGCTTAGAAAACAATGTGTTTTCTAGTTTCTCAGATCAGCACAGATTAATTGATGAGGTCCACATCAGCTGGAGGCCAGGCATGATGTTTAGACACATTGTGCAGGTTAAGGGAAGAGTGAGTGTGTCCTTTTTGTAGAGCAACTGGAAATCCCCTTCCCTGCTTTGTAGTCTGGCCCTCGGCATGTCAATTCCTCTCCTTCAAACTTATGCAAAATAAATAATCATGGATATCTAAAAGGACTTGTCTGGGTGTTAGAATCCATACTGCAATAAAAGTGAGCAAATTGTAGCTACAAGCCACAGTGGATTGATTTCCGGATCATAAAATCTGGCAAGAGAAACCAACTAGAGGAATCCATATTCTATAATGCAGATCACTGGGCAAGTTCAAGAGTCAGAAGCAGTCACAGTGAATCCCTGACATGTGAGCAGAAACGCAGTGTTGTCCCTGAAAAGTGACAGCTGATGGGGAAGGAAGAGTGGATCTGAGGGTCTTCAAATGGGCAGAACTCTGTTTCTTTCGGTCTGTTGCAGTGGGACAGAGGACCTGGTGCACACCAAGCAAGCAGGCACTCTACCATTGAACTGCACCCCAGAACTGTAGTTTTTGGTTTGGGAGTCTTTAGTAGGCATGTACCTCATTGTCAGCTCCTTGAGTTGTGCGTTTAGGGTGAGTGAACACCCTGTGTTCTGTCTACATTCTTTTTTTAAATTCACTGTTACATGTTGTTTAATTTTAGATAACATTATTATAATCAAGGAACATTATACACAAAAATGTAGGTATATTCCAACACATTTATTTTTATTAGCATATATTAACGAACAAAGTAATGGATTTTACTAAGGTATTCTCACACATGCATATGATGTATATTGATTACAACCCTCTATTGCTGCTTCAATTTTCTCTTCTTTCTCCCTCTCCCCTTCCAAACCCTGGGTCTCCTTGTACTTTCAGGTCCTTCTCCACATTCCACATAGCAGAGAAAATGGCAGGCTTGTTCACGGGCGATGGTTTACTTTGCTTACTGTGATGATCTGGCCAATCTCAGACGGCGGGAAGAGAAATAAATAATAACGATCAAAGCTGAAGTTAATGAAACAGAAGCTAAGAGCATAGCACAAGGGCCTGGCGGAACAAAGAGGCGCTTCTCTGGGAGAATAATCAAGACTGACAGACGCTCAGCCAAACCAACCAAAAGAGAGAAAAGACCCAGTTTAATACAATTAGAGATGAAAACGGCGAAATGGTGGAAGTCACTACTGAAATCCAGAGGGCGGCGGTGAGGGGACAGCTGGAAAGCTTCTAGTCGAGTGAATTGGAAGACTAGTGGAGATGGGTACATTCTGGTAGCATAAGAGTTATCAAAATAAAACCAAGAAGATATGAATCCCTACATAGATCAATAATGAGCAATGGGGTAGAGGCAGGAATGAAGGCTCCCCACAAAAGAAAGCCCAGGACATGGTGGATTCACAGTTAACTTAACCAGACATTTGATGAAGCACCCACACAGACTCTCTTCAGTATTAACTATTTATGAAGAACAAGAGACAGCCATGCCTCAACCTCCTCTGCCCAAGTCAAATTTATAAGCATGTGGTTATCACTATGTAGTGATTGTTAAAATTAGCAACACGGAGACTTCTTAATTAATTGTGTCTGTATCTATCAACAACAGGGGCAACTATTACCAAAATAATGACCAGAAAAGTGCACATTATAGCATATGAACTCATTTTCTTATAAAACAGTAATGTACATGTCTATTTAAACGCAGGCAGTCAAAATCTCAGGAAATCTCTGTAAAGAGATAAAATAGCCCCGCTGACTGCAGTTTTCCTTTCCATGGTGTGTTGTAGCAGCTACATGAAAAATTCCAGAAGCAATCAATTCTTCCCTTAAGTGGTATTAGTTTCTTTGGCATTTGATGAGAGTTGCGTCATTATCCTGCGACGTGGATATCCTTGAGTCAGTGCTTCTGTGTCCTTGGCATCCATGCTGTCCATCATGTCTACTGTGGTGTGTAGCACCATCATGGGCACCACACTGCATGTGTTTAAGTGGCAGCCTTCTATGTTTACGTCAGTGCTCTCAACTGTGTGAACATGGGGGTCACTGAGATGCACCGCTCCTCACAGATACAATTTAACTTGGTTATTTCTCCATGGCCGTGCCCTATCTCCCCTGCCTTCCCTCCTTCTGAGAGGTCTTTTCGTCTCAGATGGTTTCTCTTGTACTCCCGTGATTTTTTACTTTAAATCTGGACTCCACATATGGGGGAGAAGGTGTGCTGTTTATCTTTCTGTGTCTGTCTGGTTTCACTCAACATGATGGCGGCCAGTTTCATCCTTTTTCCTGGAAATGAAGCAACTTAGTACTTTATGTCTGGCCCAAGAGCACAGGATAGAGATGCAAAAGAGGCACAAGACATGAAAGGATGAATAAACTTAGTGCTGTGTGGCCACAGGAAGGGTGGAAGAAACAGAGAGCGTGGAATCACGATGCCGTCCATCACACCTCTGGGAAAGTAGCCCTTGTAGATAAGCTGGTGATACTGAACCCATCCTCACACAGTGGAATCAGGGCTTCTCCTTTTCAACATTAGCTGCTTGTGGGGTATGTTTTGTTCTCCAATAGTTAGTTAATTACCTATAAATACTGAGAATAAACAAATCTCCAAAATGCATTTGCAAAAAAATTATCAGTGTGTGTGTGTGTGTGTGTGTGTGTGTGTGTGTGTGTGTGTGTGTGTGAGAGAGAGAGAGAGAGAGAGAGAGAGAGAGAGAGAGAGAGAGAGAAATGAAAAACTAAACCTAAGGTTGGAATAGAAAACTGTAAAAATGAGTTAAAATGCCATAACTAATGGTTAGAAATGATCACACAAGAAAAAAAATTGATGTGAAAATTGGCTTGGGACTATAACTGAAGGAGTAAGAAGAAAAAGTGTGTGTGTGTGTGTGTGTGTGTGTGTGTATGCAGGTGTGCATGTCTGTGTGTAAATGTGCATGTGTGAATGTGTTTGCATGTCTCTGTGTGTGAGTGGGTGTGGGTGCATGTGTGTATATATGTGTGTGCACATGTGTGTATATGTGTGTCTGTGTGTGTTCTTATGTGTATATGTGCAGGGAATGTGTGTGTCTGTGTGTATGCACATGTGTATGTGTGTGTATGCATTGTATATGTGTGTGTGCGCATGTGTGCACTTGTGTATATGTGTGTATATTTGTATATGTGTCTGTGTGTGTTCATGTGTATGTATGTGCATGTGTGTGCATGTGTGTATGCATATGTGTATGTGTGTGCACACATGTGTGTGTATGTGTGTATGTGTGTATGTGTGTATGTGTGTGTGTGTATGTGTGTATGTGTGTATGTGTGTGTGTATGTGTGTATGTGTGTATGTGTGTGTGTATGTGTGTATGTGTGTGTGTATGTGTGTATGTGTGTGTGTATGTGTGTATGTGTGTATGTGTGTATGTGTGTATGTGTGTGTGTATGTGTGTATGTGTGTATGTGTGTATGTGTGTATGTGTGTATGTGTGTTGTGCTAGTTCCTGAACAAACAGCCAAGTTTATGGGGAGTGAGAAATACCAAGCAAAGGTACACACAGAGCGATCATGGCAGCACTAAGAGCTGTGAGATAATGGAGAATTTTCAATTATTTCCCAAAAATATTTAATTTGTATTCATCGAAACATGCATTGCTATAGTAATAAAAAGTAGATACTATTTACCAAAGCAAAATAACTTATTATGTGTTCAAGCAGCAAGAGTCAGTGTACTTTGTGCAGGAAGGGGGTCTCTTTCTTTCATTGCCCATTTGTGTCAGATGACTTGGAATTCAGTGAACACAGAGTTCTAACACACAGGACACCTCCCCAGTGCTCTGTCTGGCTGCTATAAGCTTGATTTGAGACACAGTTCATGCACAGGATTTGTCCCCAATGTTCTCTGCCCATTTCTGTGGGTCTGACTTGAGACCAGTTACTGGCTTCCTGGAGTCTGGGCTTCTTATACAGTTTCTCAGGGTTCAGATGCTGCTGCACAGAGGCCTGTGTTCTGGGTGCTTCAGGGATGGGCTGAAGTCCAGAAGATTGTGAATGCTCATATGCTCCTGCTTGGGAGAAAGCAGCTGGAGGTATACTCACCTCAACTTCTAGACGTGCTAGAGGGGTGTGGATCTTACCTGGACCTCACTCTCTTACCCTGTCACATTCTGTCTTCAGTTTACTTTGGGAGTTTCCCCAAGCATAGCCTAGTGTACAAGCTTCCTGAGACTCCCAGAGTCCAGAAACCCATCAGCTGGGAAGGTGGGCAGTGCTTGCCTTCAAGTTCCAGAGATCAGGGTTGAAAGTACATTCTCAAAGGGCAGTCTTACATGCTCGCACTATCCTGCAATGCTATCTAAGCAGTGTTGCCCAAGGGCCAATGCTAACCAGAAGGGAGGCTGAGGAGACAAGCCAATCAAAGTCCCTATCTTGGGTATTCTGTGTATTTTAGCTTGCTTCCGAGCAGGTGGGCAGTGAGTCTGTAGACAAGCAGACGGATGTGGAGAGGGAACAACCCCCATCAGGTTCCCATGGTGTCTGCTGATGAGGACAGGGGTTGGATTCCTTTTCCTTTACAAAACAAGTTTTCGCCCCACAGGGTCATGTCCTGGTTCCCAGCTCTTCCCAGAGCCCCCAAAGTCACATTTTGTGCACTGGCCTTGGCCCCAATGGAGAATCTGGGTCTGTTCTCTTTCTCTTGAGTACATTGCAGTGGCAGAGTTCAGAGGCACTTGCTTTCTTGTCACGTTCATACCCATGACATCATCTGAGCACAAAGCAGCCTTGTCTGTGTGCTGACACAGAGCTGTGGATGCCCACAGCGGCCGGGCTTCATGGTAGACTTGGAATTAGAGAGTAAAGGGCAGCCACTGGCACATCCACTAACTAACTGGCCAATGGTGGGAGGGAGTTGGGACCTCAGAAGAGGCTGCAACAGAGGTAAGCAGCTCAGGAGTTCTCCTGTAGAAGATGGTGCAGGATGCCAGAAAGCAAAACCAGGAACCACCCTGGCTACCACTAATGAATGCAGAAATTCTGAGCTAGGAAGCAACAACTAATATCCAACTTTATGCATGTACTTCAAATCACGTAATTTTTTTTGATGTCTCTCTCTTTTTTTTTCTTTTATTTTTTTGATACTTTATTTACATTTCCAATGTTTCCCCTTTTCTAGGTCTCCTCTTTGGAAACCCCCTCTCCCCTCCCCCTCCTCACCTCTATGAGGGAATTCCACCTCCCACCCACCCCCTGATCCAATCCCAAATTCCCACCTTGACATTCCCCTTTACTGGGGCCTCTAACACCCTCAGGCCCAAGGGCCTCTCCTCTCCCTGATGGCCAATGAGGCCATCCTCTGCCACATATGTGGTCCGAACCATGGGTCCCTCGATGTGTATTCTTTGGTTGGTGGTCCAAACTCCAGGACGACGGGGGGGGGGGGGTCAAGCCAGTTGACACTGTTGCTCCCTCCATGGGGCTGCAAACTCCCTCAGCTCCTTCAGTCCTTTCTCCAACTCCTCCATCTGGGACCTCACTCTCAGTCCAGCGGTTACTGTAAAGTGAAACTTGAGCAGCAAATTTTAGAAACATGTCCACAAAATTCACCAACCTATTTAAAGAGGAAACTACTCCATGTTAACACATTTTAAAAGGACATTTGATGAAATTTAGGAGGTCTTCAAAATAACACATCTAAGCAAGTCAGAATTAGGAAGAAATACTTTAAATTTGTAAGAGACAATTGATTACAAACCAGCAAACCCAGAAGACATTATTGTGAATGGTAAAAGGCTAAATTCATTCCCACTAAAATTATGAACAAGACAAAGGTAATTACTGTCACAATTATCTGATATTTTAGAAGATAAGAAAAGGAAATAATAATTAAAAGGCTGGTAAAAAAGAGATAAAATTATTCTTTTTTGGCTGGTGATTTGAGTATATATCTATAAAATTCAAAGTAGTCCAATTTTAAAAGTTATTGCAATTAGTTTGTGAATTTGGTAATTAACTGTGACACACATCCCAATCAATATCTTTTCTGTAGCTAGTAGTAACTAGCTAGAAATTAAAATAAGAAAAACAAGTAAAGGCAATTAACATAAAGTATCTATAAATTCAGTTAATCACAAAACAAACTGGGTTGTCAATGAAAGATAACAAAAACATAAGGAAATGAAATAAGATCTTCACAAAACAGAAAAGATACTTTTGTATAACGTTAAAGTGCCAGCTGTCCCAAATTCACAAGCATAATTTTGAAAGTCAATGAAAAAAAAAACCTCTCCCCCTCCAAAAAGAATGATTTTGAAGAAGAACTCGTTACACAAGGATGTGATGAGAGGTGCTAGCCAGGCGCAGCACAGAAACATACCCTAAAGCCACTGACATCAAACAGGCATGGCTCTGGGCTACAGAGAGACTAGGTCACCGAAAGCATGCTGAAATCTGACAGTAGAGCCAAGTGTATTGTGGGAGCTTGACAAACCAGAGCTTAAACTCCAAGGGAAATGATTTGCCATTCTAGAAAAGGTTCCAGAGCCATGACTGCTGCTCTAGGGTAGAAACAGGTTGGTCTCTATCCTGCATGATGAGTATATTACTAAATAGGTTGATGGTATAAAAGTAGGGGGTATAACAGCACACGAGAGAAGTTACAGTAGAAATCATATGGATGGGGTCTTTGCAAGTGTGACAGTGAATTCAGAAGCCACAAAAGAAGTGATAAGCCTGCATGACTATTTCAAACACAAGATACCTTTTGTAAAGCTGACAGCAAATGCAGTCAACTGACAGATGAGTAACTGAGAGAAACAGTGTCATGCCAGGGAACTCACAAGTTGAATTCAAAGGGAGGATAAGAGTTTAATTTTACCAACAAGCGAGGGACATTTACAAGAGGATGACATGTAGACCAGCCAGGAGAAGCCGTGCAAAGAACACCCACGGCACAGATCAGCAAAACCTTCACTGTTCACAAGACATTGCAAAGCTGCCGGAGCTTCACCACAGGCTGGGGATGAACAGCTCTTGTGATACCTAGCACCCTGGAAATCAGAAAAGCCATCTGGGATGAAGGAAGTCTGCACTGCCACAGGCTTTCAGTGGCAAAGGGTATGTTTTATTCTTCAAAACATATCTAGAAAATTCAGATAACATGTGTTTGTATGAGTATACATGTGCGTGGTATATTTGTGTGTGAATGTTGGGGGGCTTGGGAGTATATGTATCCACAAGCAGAGGACATAGAAAAACAAAATGGCTTGCCATTTTGGAGGGCTAGGATGGCTGGTCAGCAAGTCCAAGCAATCCTCTTGTCTCCACCTCTCTCTGGCCCTGGAGTTACATGTGCACGCCACCATGTTCAGCTTTTGGTATTGGAAGATATGAACTCAGGTCTTCATGACTACAGCAAACACAATTCCCTACTAGCCATTACCCACCCAGCATAACTTCTGTTAGCATGCGACATGCTTATGTCTCCCAAAACAAAGCAATGTGTCTTCAGAAATCCAGACTGTAAGACTATATGTGTGTGACTGAAGCCACACTATTACTACTACCTACCAACATCAAACACAATGCAAGGACCAGTCAGTATTCAAATGGGTGAAGCTATGGCACACTTGACAATGTACAAAAGCCCTGGGGTGATCATTACCCAGGGACTTGGACATGATCTCATTATGTACCATCAAGACTGAAGCTTAGAAACACGCAATACATGACTCCTTATAGAAGAAACTGTAGTGGGTTATAGTATGTGCCCTTGATAGGTAGACTGAAGTCTTAACTGTAGAGACCTAAGAATGGGAAACTCACTTGGAAATAGAATCTCTGAGGAGCTAAATAGATCAAGAATCTCAAGGTAAAATCCTCCCAGAATCAAGGTCCTGGTATCCTCATAGAGAAAGGCAATATCTGTAAATACAAAGATAGAAACAGCACGTGGAGGGAAGCTTTGAAAGCAAAGGACACCAAGGCCATGCCCAGAACTTACGGGCCAAGCAAGGAAGTGGATCCTCTGTCAGAGGTCCCACAGGGAAGTGGCCTTGCTCAGGTCTTTAGGTATCAGGCTTCATGTACTAGGGGTGAATACTTTCTGTTGTTTTGAGCTCTCTGGTGTGTGGTAATTTGCTGTGGTAGTGCTAACTCATCAAAGCTACAGCATGATACCAGTATTCATCCTTTGTGTATCATGTTCACATATGCGCTCTTGTGCACACAGACAGACAGACAGACACACAGACACACAGAGTAAAGACAGAACTGCAGTCAAGAGGCTAAGTGGGTTAATACAAGGGCCTGTGCTGCTGCTGGATGAGAGAGTTGGGCATACAGTAGATGATGCTTTGGCAAGACAAGAGCTGATGTGTGGACCAAAGTTAAGCTGCTCTTGCCTGTGCCCAGGGTGTGTGGTGTTTGTGCAGAGTGGCCAGGGAATATGGCCAGCTCTTTGGAATAAATGAAGCAAAGGTTGATCCAGTAGTCTCTCACATTCGTCCTTTTGATAAGAGAGTACACACAGAACAAGATGTCTAAGATTTTCAATATAAAATGCTAATGTAAGATAAAAATCTGCCCAAGCCTTTGCATTTGTCAAGCTTCTGTATCTTGTAAGCATTCAGAACTTTCACTCTGCAGCATCCTTTTCATTCCATATTTGTTGAATAACTAAAGTAAGAAGAAAAAAGTCATGGAAGCATGAGCTAATTAGAAGCTACCAATTGAGTAGAGCCCAGTTGTAAGGGGGATCCTTGATTCTTGATTCTGATTCTAAAGTATAGTTCAGAATGTGGCTTCCAGATGAGGTAATGAGGACTGGCTTTACCCTCCCATTCAAACAAGTAGTGAGATCAAGAGCAATATGTAAGTAATAGTAGTTTTCAAAATACCCAACATGAAGCAACAAGGGGTAGGAATCCATGAGAAATGGAAACAAATGACACAGGTCCCATAATTTATTTTCAGAAGGTACTGTTAGGAGAGAAAGGAGACAAGCTGCACATGGGAGGGAAATTTCCTGTAAGCCTTGTATCCGATAAAAGATTCATACCTAGAATATATTAAGAATATTCCACGTTCAATGATGAGAAAACCAGTCAATTTAAAACTGAGCCAAAACATGGGCAGATACTCCAATACAGAAGATGATGGAAGACGAACACACAAAAGGCATTGGTGCTCTCAATGGTTAGAGCAAAACAAATTAAACCACGCATCTTGGCGACAGGGCGGAAACCCAACCATGAAATCCTGTGATGTTCTAAAAAGTCTGCACTTGGACAGTGACCTGTCACATGAAGTTGGGGTGGGTTTTTTCCAGTTGTGGTATGATGTTCAAAAAGTATCAGATTTGGGGGCATCGTGGACTCCAGATTTTCAGATTAGGGATGTTAATCCTTAATGCACAACATATGAGCCATAGTGTCTGGTTGCTCTTTCATCCTGAGGAGTTTTCTTGAAATCTAGTAGGCCAAGTTCTTTACCTCGCACCAAGGCAGTATTTTCGAATTAGATATTAGCTGAAGATATTCTCAGCATGGAGTCATGGTTGAACCAACTCCAGGCTCTACCGCTGTCCAGCTGTGCATGCTGGGAAATTTTCTTAACTTCTGAAGTCTGGGTTTCCTCACCTGAAAACAACTGTTAACTACCGTTCTTATCAGAGAGAAATGAGGCAGTCTATGCAAACACTGGGAACAGAGGTAGATGTTTACAGTCCATGAGAAACTTAGTTTACTGTTTGTGGGTGGTCTCTGGCTGCACTCCATGCCCTGACAGTGGGGTCTTTAGCATAATTTCTGAGATTGATAGATGGAAGAATGATTGAGCAAATGAAATTGGTAGATTGTCCTTTTTTTTTCATGATGTTTCATTTTTTTCTTTTTCTTTTTAAATCAGATCAAGCTATTTAGTAATGGACTATAGAAATGATCCTTGAAAATACACTCTGGATCAAGCTATCTAAATAACAAGATGTTATTTGATGTTATTGCACTCACCTGAACTCCTATGGAAACTATGGGGGTAGGGGCTTGGTAAATAGGTAGATGAATGTGTCAAGTTTTATGCTTAATTAGTACCAAATGATTTTTTTTGTAGGAAATGAGCCAATTCTATGATCAACTGAAATTTAACTATATTCTTCTGAAGGATGTGTAATTGTAGAACCCGCCAGACTTTTAAGGTTTAAAAGCAAACAAGGAAATAAAAAACTCTTTTTGTTTATTTGTCATAGTTTCTATAATTTCAATATAATTCCTTTCAAAAGACTCATTTGGAAATCTCTTGAACAGGCTGGGAGTTCTAAACGCTCTAATAATTTTTTGCTACATTTGTATTTAAAAATAATATGCCCTCTAAACATTTACATTCAAGATTTGTTTTTCCTCAGATGTGTAAATAACACATAGTCATTTGCATCTCATGCATAAATCTCACCCTACTGCAAACAAATATTCAGAAGAGGTCCTCGTTTCTCCAACCTCCTTTCTTCTGGTGGCTTAGCTGACTAGTATTTCCAGGAGAAGAGGGCATGGATGTCTACAAAAATAATCTCTAATGACTGATTTCAGTGGTGGGAAATGAGAGTAGAGTCCCCAACTCAGCCCTTCCTAAGGCCAACAAAGGTAGCTCAATTTATCTTCTGTGGGTGACATGTAGATGTTACCCCAGAATAAACTCCCCCTTGATTTCTTATATAATAATATCAACACTGTTTAAAGTGGTTCTCATTCCCTGGCATTCCAGAGATGAGTTGTTCATATAGGGAGTCCTGGCTGGCTGAGCTAGCTTCACTTCAGGCACAGCTTAGATCCTTGTGTCACCCTGGCTTCATGCTGGGACAGAGTTACAGGAGTTCCCCTTGTTTTTGCACTGATCATGTTGTCTGGTCACACTCTGCAGCTTGTTTTATACTGTGAATTTCTCGCACCAATGCTTTCTTATCTACTGTTCATTTGTTGGGTCTCAGCCTTCTTACCAAAGAAGACATCTCGGGAGAGCCTCCCCTCCATTATAAAATGTGACTCCAGCACCTCATTGAGCCATATGCCCTTGGTGCAGCTAACTCTCTCAACAAACACAGGCCAATGCTTTGAATAAAAGATGCTACATGAAAATAAATAACACTGCTGCTCTCTTCTTCTGGTGCTGTTTATGCACCTTCTCCTTCTACAACGAGGGACATGCCTTATTTAGCTGGTAGTGTTTTTTTTTTTTTTTCTGTAAAATGTGCAAGATCTGTGTTTCTAAAATTATTTATTTATTCTGTCTATTTTTCTCCCTCTTAACAACTTAATAGATATTCTTGGAGCACCCACTCTGGTTTGTGTATGAGGAGGTAAGAAACTCAGATAGGATCCTGCTCCTTGGGGGAACACAGCATTCTGGGAAGATGCAAGCTGAGTTGCAGAGGAGCCTGGGAGCAATGCCAGGCAGGAGCCAACTGAGTCACACCTTGAAGCAGGAAGACTCCAGGAAATAGAAAAGAGAATAAATAGGAAATGTGGTCCTGAGAGAAAAGAGTTGTATTGATTACTAGATGAGCTGGAGCAACCATTATTGAGATTGACTTCCACCATCAAAAACTTGGCTTAGTTCCTGTTACCTTGACACAGCCCAGGGGCCTGTGTAAAGTAGACATTGCTGTTTGTCCACCACAGATCAGGAGGAATGTTAGTCTCTTCCTGTCTCTGTGACAAAGTTACTGAGAAACAAATTATAAGAAGGAATGGTTTATATTGGATCAGAGTTCTGGAAGTTTCAAGCCTATAGTTGCTTAGTCTGCTTATTTTTAGGCCTGTGGTGGAAACATGAGGTGTGTGTGTGTGTGTGTGTGTGTGTGTGTGTGTGTGTGTGTGTGTGTGTATGTGTGTATGTGTTATTTGGGCAGGGTTTGGGGTGTCATTCCCCTCAAAGCAGTTAAAAAGGGACCCAGGTCCCATCACCTCCCAACGGCATCACCCTTGGCTTCCAGCCTCACACATGGGCCTTTTGGGAACATTCAGAATCCAAGCTGTGATCCAAGCTGTATTGAAAATATATATTATTAATACTTACTTCCTCTGTGACACAAATACCTGACAAAGTCAATTGAAGGATTGAGAAGTTACCATATATCACAGATGAGGCTATTCCAGCTAGTCAGGTTGTGTCTGTGGTCAGGATGCAAAGGAAGGAGAACGTTCAGTTTCCCCTTCCAATTTTATCCTTTCCATTGAGTCCAGAACCCCAATCCTCAGTATACACCAATGGTTCAAAACAAACTTCTTAATTACTGCTCACCAGCAATCTATACTGGGAGTAGAGAGATCATAGTCCCTATGTCAGCTGTTCACAAGGCCAGTGAAAATAATTCAAGCTTTCTTAGTTAAATGGCTCTGAAAATGACCTTACAGACAGTGTATCTCCTAGGTGAGTCTAAATTCAGCCAACTCAGCAATGAACATTATCCATCAAAAGGGTCTTCATGGATGAGGAGGATTTAGAGGGTCTTTATGGAGGAGGAGGATTTATAGAGTTTGAGGACGCAGACAAAGGAGAGACATTGGGGATTGAAAAATGAATTGGGTAAAGGTTTAGCACCAGATACATCTGGAAAACGTCAGGTTAGGCTAGCCAAGCAGAAAAGTCAAACATGAGATAAGAAGCAATGAAACCAGTTAAGTATGAACGGGGTCCTTGGGGAGGCTGCATCCGGAAGATTTGGATGGGGCTTCCCCCATCAGTGTAGAAATCTTAAAGCAGTAGTAGGGCACAACAGGCAAGAGGTTCATCACATGCCATAGTGCTGTGACACCTGAGCTCAGACCTTATGTCCATCATTGGATTAATTCTAACTAGACTCCTTTCAAAGACTGGGTATTTTGTACAGGACAGTTGATGCATGTAGCTTTTGCTACCCCACTTAAGCACTACCAGCTCCCACCCATATTCCCTTGAATCCATGGATAAATGACACAGACACACAGTTGTTCAATTTCAACTCACCTTTTTGGCACAATTGCTAGGCGCTCCTTAGCTTCTGCCTGGAGAAGCTTGCCCTTATCAATACTCTTAGCTCCAAATCTCTCCACATGCCCTCAACTTTAGTTACCAGTTACATCCAGTCCCAGCTAAACATCCCCAACTGCCCACCTGTAAAAGTGGCCTGTGACCACTTCACCTGAGATCTTATATGACTGATTGGCTTTTCTCTCTTTGAAGCATGGCAACTCTCTCTACCTCTCTCTCCTGCATTTGTCTCTTGCCTGCTGGGACCCGGAAGTCCTGCCTATTCCTTCCACCCAGCAACTGGCGCATGGTTTCTTTACTGATAGATCAAGAACCAATTGGGGAACAGGACCTTAGCATCAGAACCATCCCTAAAGACAGTAGGCTCATAGGATTTCCTTCAGATAAACATTCTAATCCATGACCCAAGTGTTTTCTCTCAAAGAATGAACCTGGGCCCTACCAGTCCTTCTGTGGGTTTGCCCACGTACATGCATGCACGAGCACACACAACCGTGTTTAGATATAAGTATCTGTGTATGTACACCATTGAGTCCCTTCATCTTCTACACAGGCATCACAGGGGCCAGTAGCTCTCCAGAGATTACCAGTCTAGTGTTCTGCAAAAACTGGCTTTCCTGTTGCTGCCCCTGTCCAAAGACAACTTACCCAACCACAGTGTGGCTATTCTGATAAGCCAGCTACAGCCATAGTCCCATGTTAGAGGAAACATTTTGGTGGTACCCTTCTCTACTCTCAGATTCCAATCACACTTAATAAAGTATAAATTCCTGTGATGCAAATTCAGTTGCTCCCAACCATGCCATTTGTGCCCTCCATAAAACTCTTGTCCTTTCTGTTTCATAATGTAAACTCTGACTAACATCATACCTTGAGATATTTCCTCATGGGAAACATTTTGACAATGAGTGGTCTTCGTATTTGGTAGTTAGGGTGTGTGTGGAAGCCTTAGGGCAGTGGTTCTCAACCCTCCTCATGCTGATGCTCATTAATGCAGTTCCTCATGGTGTGCTGAGCCCCAAGCATAAAATTATTTTTGTTGCTGCTTCATAACTGTAATTTTGCTACTGTTATGAATCAGAATGTAAATATTTGTGGTTTCTAATGGTCTTAGGTGGCCCCTGTGAAAGGTGTCATTCAATCCCCACAGGGGTTGCGACGCATAGGTTGAGAACCACTGCCTTAGAGTAAGCACTAAGAAGCATTATAAGGTTGTTACATAATAATATGTAACAAATAGCCATACTGTCCCATCAGAAGAATGAAAGGGACTTTGATGGTCTATAGAAGGTTTTAGGTAAACAGTAGAGATTGACAGAGGTAAGAGGAAAAGTTCATAGCAAGCTCATGATAAAATAACCAAATTCTGGGCCTGCATCTGCATAGATGGAAGGGCTAAGAATAATCTGGAAAGATCTACTGTACTGAAGAAGGACGGGGGTGGGACAATGATGGAGGGTCTGCTATCACCATCCTGCTTTCCTTAGTTTGAAAGGGAAACTCTGCCGATTTTACTAACCTCCTTTGAAAAGTCTACCAAGCAGAGAGAATCCAGAATCAAGGCAGAGCAGATGTGATACTTACTAATTCTGCTAGTAGGAACCTGCTTATCTCTAAAATTATTTTTATCAAAGGGATTTGGAGCCCTGAAGAAAGCATCTGCCTTTATCCCATCCAGCATTTGCTGTATTCTTGGAGGGAGGAGAGGACATCTCGAAGTGTACTCAGTCAGGGGCCAGTGTGAACATGTATTTCTAGGTTTGGGGAAGAGTTGATATGTTCCTAAGAGGCAGAGTTGGGAGATCAGGTAGTCTGTGCAGTCTGGTAGTCTACTTCTCTCAGGTACCACATCCCAGGAAACATCTATTGGAGGTGACACGTCAATTAGCAGTGACCCAGGCATCCAGGACAGAACCCATCCAACTTTTAGGAAAATCACCAAAGATTAGTTAACTGTTATTAGTTAACTGGCCTGTACAGGTTGGTCACACAGACACAGACTTATCTGTTGTGGCTCTGTTTGAGCTCCATGCTCAGAGTCTACAACGAAGGTCTTCTGTTTGAGACTTGTATGCTCAGTGGCTCAGCTGATCGGAGGAAAGCCACATAGACTCCAGGCCTAGCAACTAGGCTTTGGGCCTTCCCATGGATCTTTAGAAAGCCCAAACCCACCTCATTTTTGTATCTGTGAAGTCAAAACATGAGCCAGATCAGTGTTTGGCTTAACTATCCCTGGGCAAGCCTTAGAGAGAATGGCCTCCTTGGTGCCTTTTACCCAAAGCCCAGCAGATTCAGCTCACAGCTGGGCCATTTTCTCTGCTTTTTAAATCCATCTTCCTGTGTGCTGGGCTCCAGTGTTCCTGTCTCTACCCTTTACAGCCCAGGGAGTTGTAACCCAGCCTCTTTTCTGCAGTTATCACCAACTCTGGGATTGGCCAGCAGACAGGAGACAAGGCTGGAAGCAGATGGAGGAATTTTGCTTTCTTTTCCATCAGAATCTGACCATCACCCTTAGAAGTCAGGGTTACTATTCCCATGGCTTCCACTAGGGCAGGATACAAAGCTAAGTCCTTCAGTTTTTCTTATTTCTTTCTCTGACTAGAATATTGCACATGAGGAAGGGATGAACACACACCTGTTTTGTTCAGAGGGTTTCTCTGTAATCTGACAGCTGGTTTTCTGAAATCCATAAGTAGAGAGGAATCTTCATATTTTAGATGGACTATCCATTCTTTTCATGGGAGTTTTGATATTATTTTTTGACTGGAGATCAGTTCTTGGGCAAAATATTCTTTGTAAAGTAAGCGAGTCATCGATTGCTTTAGTTTTGTCAGCGTTCCAGAATTTTCTTACTGAAACATTTGTGCCATTGTGGTGAAATAAGAAGCTTTTCAGTTGTGAAAGCAATTTGATCTTTCTTTTCTGTTGTTATTGTTGTTGTTGTTGTTCATTTCTTGGACAGATTCTTACCTGTAGCTCAGGCTGGTCTCAAACTTACTATGTAGAACAGGTTGGCCTCAAACATGTCATCTTCCTGCCTCAGTTCCCGGAAAGCTTGGATTCAGAACATTTATCAGCATGTCTGACTGATCTTTTATTTCTTTACATTTGAGAAATATAGCCATTTACGGCTTCAGGAGATGATTCCATTCAAGGACACACCAAATAGTTCCTTCAGTTATAGATGGGCTGGTTGGCTTACATGCCAGTTGTGGACCGATAGATGAGGAATTTAAAGGTTAAAATGTGCAGAGTATTTTTAATGGGTATCATTGACTGCTGGCACTCAGTTACTTTTCAATGCTAATTATGGAACTGGAATAGGCAAGAACTATTTGAATTGTTTTTTTTTTTTTTTTTTTTTTTTTAACAAAACAGGCTTGTTTCTTTTTAAACATAATATTTATAAACTGAAATACTTGTGAGATGCTTTCTGAAAATTTTCAGCTTCTTTGAGCACAATGCTTACAACATACCGCGGATTAATGAACTTCTATGAGACATGGTCTGAATGTAGGCTGAAGGGGGCAGGACAGACTGAACACAGGCTATACTACGGAGCTGGCTGAGATGGAAGTTTGAAAGTCCCGCTGAGCAAACACCGTGGAGCAGTTTTTTAGTGCACTAGAAATGCAGGCTTCTTGACCACTGGTTCACTCAGCTCCCCTTCGCTCCTTGACTGGAGAGACTTTAGTGCAGATGACAAATCTATTTTCTGTCTCCATCTGGTTCTGCTGCACATCATACTTGTGAGCTTCCTCTGGTATCCCACAGTTCTGCAGACTGAGCTTCTTTGAGAGGATTCGGCTGTAAGAGGTGCAAAGGATTCAATTGACCTGCCTGGCATCAGTTTCCTGTCTGGCTCCTCATCTGCCCTGTCCCAGAGCCCTCCACTAGCACTGAGCTAAGTGTTCTGAGGTACACATTGTACAGGGTTAAATGTGACCTCTGTCCCCACCAGAGGAACCTAAACGCCATCTTTACTTTCATCCCTCAGAGAGGTTTGCAGGCATTGGTGAGGCTTTGGTCAAAGCGTGCTTGAACATGATTGGGTGGGAATTACTTTATGCATGGGGTGCTTTGGGGTTCCCTGTGAGGATAAGGGTTAATTATTCCTTTTCTGCAGACTTTTTAATGTGAGAGGTCCCTTGAGACTTCAGACAAGCAATAATAAAATAACCCTCTTCCCTTCAACAGTGACTGTGGAGATGATTGTACGGGAAGGAAGAGGCACAAAGAGCATGCCTGGATGTCCCTGTGCCCTGCCCACCACCTGCAAGTCCCCAGTCTCCACATGGGAGCATACAGCATTCCCCACATTCAGTCTCTTTCTCTAGGATGATAATCTGGAAGCCCTGCGTGCCCCTAGCCATGTCTAATAGATCATGGGAGAGCAGCAATAATGACATTTTATTCCATTATTGTAATTTGTTTTCAGGAGGCATATTTTTAATTATTTGCATGAATAATGTCATTATGTATTCGTGCCAATACAATTCTCATAATTAATTTACATGATGGAAACTTCTTAATGATTTTGATGTCAATGTTAATAGCAACATCTGATAGTTGATCTGTGGGTGTTGACACAAATCTGACTTTTAATATAGTGTTGCCAGCACCACTAGCAGAATAAAATTACTCTGCAGGGAAGGAAATTATCCAAGGGGGGCAGAAATTTGACAAAGGAGAAAGTGTGCCTTGCTAGGGGTTTACAGATCCAGAACCAAGCACATGTCCCTAGCCGCCACATGAGTGTCTTCCACAGTCAGATTGGTGGAGAGAAGCCAATCCCTACCCTGGGGCTTCTGCTAGGGCAGTGGTTCTCAACCTTCCTAATCCTGTGACCCATTAATACAGTTCCTCATGTTGTGGTGACCCCAGAGCATAAAACTATTTTTGTCAATACTTTATATTATAATTTTGCTACTGTTATGAATCATAATGTAAATATCTGATGTGCAGGATATCTGATATGTGATCCCCATGAGAAAGTCATTTAATCCCAAAGGGGTTGTGATCCACAGGTTCAGACCCAGGGCTCTGGAGAGCTCACTGTGAAGGTTCTGTTCATGAAGGAAGCAGTGGTTCCTTGCAACTGGTTTGTGTTACTGCAGCAATAACAATAGTAACATCTTGGCTACATTTGTATTTTTGGTAACTTAACTTCTTCTGTTTAATGGAGAAGTTGCTTTAGCTTTGTTATTCAAAGGTATAGAGCAAAGGATCGCAATTGTTAAAGACAGTGGCTACGTTGTCTCTCTTAAGTGAAGAAGGCGGAGGGGCTGTCATTTGTTAATGGTGTCAGTTTCTCAGTTGCCCCACCAAGGAATCTGTTGACACAGTAGGAACCTAGTCTCTGTAGGTTCCACTTGGGGTTCAGACTTTAAACACAAAGAGGAACAGCCATGTCCAAGTGCGTATGTATACATACGTGTATTATGCAGACACTAGTTGCACGGATACATTCTAGCTTGGAATGGGAGTTCATGAGCCCCAACCTGTAACTGAGGAACCATGACAGTTAGCTGATGGCATCCCAGGGAAAGAGCATCAGTTTTATTTGAGGTTATGTCGCTGGTAGGTTCACTATGCTCCTGTGGATGGCCCCTCATCCAGAAGTAAACGGTTGAAACTGGGTTATCAACTTCAAAAGAGAAAACTATGAAAGAGGACACAAAGTTGGGAGGAGGGAGATAGCGGTGGATCTGGGAGGAGTTAAGGGGAGTGGTGTGGCTGTGAAGATGATTAAAACACACCGAAACTTTCAAAGAATTAATAAAAAAATAGAAAATGCATAGTATATATAGATATATGTGTGTATGTGTGTATAACTGTGCATGTGTGTATCTATGACTGTTTTGAGTATATAGATCATTTACTTACGGTTTTGAAATACAGGAATTTTGTTTGTCTAATGGTTTACATGTCCATCACTGTAAGATCCTGCTGGCCAGACCCTGCCTTCCCTGGGTCCTGTAGCACTTTATGGGTTTACTGTTTTGAATGAGATAAAGACGCCTTCTTCTTTAGTCTCTGGAGTAGTTCGGGCTTTCCAGGATCTGCTGCCTTGTTCTTTACTCCTCAACATCATAATTACTATTTAAGATCTACATAGAGGTCAACTTGCAAGGTATTCAAGCTCTTGAATAAAGTGAAGCTGAGGACCGATAAGGAATTTCCAGGCCCACCCTAATGCTAACTCTCTTTTGGTGTTTGTCGATGCCATGTTAAGGTGGCCCAAGCAGATGGAAAAAGCTGTCCACTGACTTCTGTACAGAACTATAGCTGCTGACTGTGTCGAATCAGGAAAAGGACAGAGGCGTGTGCTGTATCAGTGAACACCAATGTTTCCTCTTCTCATTTACAGTGACAGCCACCATCCCCACAGTGACAGAGCCTTGTTGTTGGTTGAGAGCTTTCTGATCTCTACTCTGCTTGTTTGAAGGGGTTTCCAATAACAGCAATTGGCAAGGAACAGATAGGAAAGGGCTTGTGTTTCTTTCCTTGTTGGCTAAAGTCTGACTTTTGATCAAAGAACAGAACCCTCACTCAATCTTCCCCTAACTATAATTGATGTGCTTATAAAAAGATAAAGATATACATGTTCTATGGGTGTGTAGTGAGGTGTGGGGGGCAGGGGTGTCTCACAGGGCCCATGCGGAGGCATCCCTTCCCCCTGAGGGACCAGCCACACAATGACGGTATAGTATAGAATAGTTTATTCAGGGCATGGGGAGGGGAGTTAAGAGGGTAGTAGAGGCAGAGAAAGGCAGAGAGAGGGAGAGAGTAGAGAAGTAGAGGCTGGCCATGACCACATGGAGAGAGGGGGGAAGGGAATGGGGAGAGAGAGGGAGCAAGAGAGCAAGAGGCAAGAGGGAAGCAAGAAGGAAGCAAGAGGCAAGAGAAGGAGGAGGGGGCAAGCAGCCCCTTTTATAGTGGATCAGGCCCACCCGGCTGTTGCCAGGTAACTGTGGGGTGGAGTTTAGACAGAATGCTAACAATAATTTTCTCATTTCTTTCCCGAGAAAACAACTAGACATGGAAGCAGGGAGTGCAATCCTATGTAGAAAAGTAGCCATTCCATATGAGTAGCCCTGTCGAACTGCTTTTATAATCCTGATTATAATAAATTTTAAAAGAGCACATAGCGGGGTAGGGAAATGACTCTGTGTGCACAAAGTTAGTTTGGATTTTCAGAAACTATGTTAAAAGCCAATGGGACAGCACATGCCTGCAACCCCAGAACTGAAAGACAAAGACAGGCAGATCTCAGAGGCTCACTGGCCAGGCAGTCTGCTGGTTCAGTGAGAGACCCTGCCTCAAAACATATGATGGAGAAGCAATTGAGGAAAATACCTTAATGTCAACATCTGGCCTCAACACATGTCTGTATGGGTGAATACACTACTTATAGGCATCACACACACACACACACACACACACACACACACACACACACACACACACACACAGGGGGAGGGGCAAAGACTAAGCATTTACCTTGTATCTTGCCTAGTTAGTTAAAATTTCACAGCTACCAAAAGCTGGAGTATGTTTTTGAAAGTTTCTGAGCAAAAACTGTGTGGTGGATGATGATGCTAGGTAACTGTTGGGCAGAGCCTAGCCGAATTGTCTGTAAGCCAAGTCTCATTCCCTCCCCCTCTCTCTCCCCATAGTGACTTCCCTGACTGCTGTCTTTGGGGCCAGTGAACTTGCAGCTTCCCAATAAGCTTGCTTTTAATATAATCTGATCTGGTTTGAATTGGCTCTTTTCACCAGCGGAGAAATAACCCATCAGTCAGGTTTGAGTGGGCGGCCTCATAATAACACAAGTGCCTAGCTTTAGTCTCTGAGCTTCCCTGTTAATCTCTTGTGGTGCATTCACCTCTGCTCACTGTATGGAGTCAGTGCTTGTTGCCTTGCTCTTGGGTTCTCTAAGATTCTACCATATGTCTATCCTCTTTAGCCCTCTAGAACCAACCACCTCAGCTTGAACCCCACATCATAACTTCAACCATTGCTCAGACTCTTCCCCCTCCCTCTCCTATTCTCTGAAGTAAGGGTTGACGTCCCAACTATATTGCTATGCTTGACTAGGTGTGTTTAACAAACGGGATTGTGACAGGTCTGGCATCATAGAGACTTAAAGATGTGCCCCCCACTCTTGGTCTTGCACCTGTGTCAAGGTTATTACCCTAGTTGTAGGAGGAAGGGGAAGCCAGGCAGAGGCTGGCTCTGTTGATCCCAGCATAACTCCAGATCAGTCTCTGAAGACTTACCCTTGGCATGACTGTAAATTCATTCTCAGGTGTGGGTGTAATCCTACCTCCGGGCCTCACCCACGTGGCTCACTGTTTTCAAGGTGGCTCATTCTCTTTTTCTGTCTCAGCATCTCAGACAAACCACCTCACTGGCACACCCCAACACGCCCAAGGTTTCTGCATCCCCATGTTGTTCCGCTTATAACTTCACAGGCTGAGAATGTCTGACCCCTGTCGCTTGTTCGGGTTTTAAATTCTAGGACAAACAAGTCATTGGTGCTGTCTTTCCATAAATTCCATCATTCTCTTCAGCACTTCAGATGTAATCCTGTTTCCTTTCAATTCCAGGCAAACCCACTTTCCATTTCTAATGCTACTTGTGTATGCCAGTCCTCAGTGCCACACCACCCCAGCACTCAGTAGATTTGACTGTAAGCTGCTTTTATTTTTTGTCAGAAGGACATCTTCCTCATTTTTCTAGTTTGAAAAAGCCAATGTATTACGAAGTGGACTGTAACGTCTATTTGAATTGACTTGAGAAAACAAAACAGGTTGCATTTCCCCTAATACCTTAAAGCATTATCTACCGCAGTGGGTTGGGATTTTCAGTTGCTTTGTGTCCTGAGGAAGTCAGAGGTTCTGCAAAGGATTCTCTCTTAAGCGCTTTACTAGAGGAGGAGCACATGGCTAATTGTGGTCCCAGCTCTGCATAGACTCCTAGAGCTCTGTTCTCTGCAGAGCAGAGAGCAGTGGGACCCATGTTGAGGCAGGCACAGGAGCAGCAGCTACTGCAAGCTGGGACACATCACAGACAAATTAGACTCCTTGAGCAATATGTTCGTGAGTTCCACTAATTACTTTTATTATTTTTTTATCCTCTAGCCTTTTGTTTGCAGAGCAGGTTTTGTTACATTTACTCGTGTACGTGTATGCATGAGTGCACATGTCAGGGCACCATGGTGGACAGAGGATATCTTGAGAGAATTACCTTTTTCTTCAACTGTGGGGATCACCGGGATTGAACTCAGTTCCTTAGGCTTGGCAGCAAACATCTTTATCCACTGAGCCATCCTACCAGATCTGTGTTTCAGTTTTAATTCACATATCCCAAGGCAGTAGCAAGCTCAGGGAAATTCTCATGGCATGTTTTGCAACAAGAGCCACAGTACACCTTACCTCTGCCATTAGGGTTTCAGGGGGGAAAGGGTCCACCCAGAAGTAGAGCCTTCCTGTACGTATGGCAGCGTATGGAGGTTCCATGCCAAGGCCCCTCCCTCCACCTCTACAGCATTTGAGCAGGTAGCCCACTGTCTTCGATGACCAGGAAACCTCTCTCCCAGGCACTGGCAGAGTCATTGGCTGTAGCAAACATCTGGGGAGTGTCTGGGTTATTTAGTGTCGGATGTGTTTCCTCCCGAATAGTCAACTGACAGGGCCCTATGTCTTTTACTTAGTGTTTCTTTAGGGAATAGTTTGAGTCTTAGAAATCATTGCTTTGGACACAGGAATCTGACAGTCACTGAGGTAGATAAAACCCCAGGCTGAGTGACATCCCCAGTTCCAAGCCTCACTGTGCTCAACACAGCTGCTAGGCGCCATGCTGACCCGAGCCAGGCGTCTTCCTCCCTGGGTCTTCAGTACAGGTGGAGCCCGATCTGGACACTGGGGCTCTGACTCTGTAGGGGACTGACTGGGTTACTGTGACTGACTCTCATAAGCTAAGGGAAAAGACAGGTCTATAAACGAGCAAATTCTTAGCTGTGTGTTGAGAATTCTGCCCATCATATCGGATTATATTATTGTACAATAAGTCAAGAAAAAAAAATAAATGTCTGCTTCTATGTTGTAGGTTCACCAGCTGCAGCCAGAAAACTTGGCAAGTGGTTGGAATTGTGTGTTTTTATATAGCTTATTAAATTGTGTCTTTCTGTAATGTATAGTGGCTTCAAGTGACCATACATACATACATACACACATGCACACACACACACACACACACACACACACACACACACACACGAGTTCATAAATATACAACTTTATATTTTTGTCGTTATTATTGTAAATAGGGAACGAAGTCACCGTCCTTGACATTATAATGGCAAGCACACAAAGACACAGTTGCCGGCACAGAATTCAATTAAGAGATAGCAATCGCCCCTTGGTGACTGCGTGAGGTAGAAATATACAGGCATGCTAATAAGTCATATCTTAAAGCCACCACGTTTATCAGCCAGCAGCCAGGCATGGGCACAAGTGTGGGAAGACGGCACTGCTCTGGGATATTTAATAAAAACGAGCTCTCTCCATTTAAGGATTTGTGTTTAATCATTCAGCAACATTTTAAAACATCCTGGCTGGTAAGCTTCTCAATTGGAACTGCTTGCGTTAGATTTTTGCTCCACCTGGCTGGGGGGGGGGGGCAGCGGGAAGGAGCCATTTAGCAATAAGCAATCTACGTGTGTATATTCAGAGGCTTTTCTTGCCATTTTCTGACCTTTGAGCTGTGTTTGTGTACATCTGCTGTCTGAACCAGTGCTCTATCTGAGGAAGCCTGCAGAAGGCATTCATTAGTGAGCTAGCCAGATGACTGGCTGCATAAAATACCTTCTCCCTAGTAGAGGCTCGGTATTGCTCATCGCTAGATTGTTCTAAGAATGGATTTTTAAAATATTTAAAGATGAACAGAGGAAGGGTGCAAAAAAAATACAGAACATTTTCTGTTTCTTTTTTATCATATAAGTGGAGATGTGTGTACAACAGGTCAAAGAAATTCCGTGCCTGTTTGGATAGATCGTATCGAGCAGCAGCAAAGGGCAAAGGAAGGTAGCTGTGCACTGTGGGCACGGTATACTCTTTCCAGAAGGAAAGAGTGGGCTTTTACCAAAGGAAGGCCACCCCTTGTATTTGACAAATAGGAAAATAGTCTCATATTGAAGCAATCCAGGAGCTATAATTTTGGCTGCCAAGATTAAAACCTTCATTGTACAGAATAGCTCAAGAACAGCTAGTCTGCTGCCATCTAGGTCACACAATTTGCCTGGAGGTGTTATGTCGCATTTGCTACAAGCAGCTGCCTGGGGGGAATCTGCCGGCTTAGCAGATGGCTATGCCCAGAGAGAACCCTTCATTTGGTGTCTTGAATCAATCAAACCCTCTGCCAAGCCCTTAGTTCTTCGAAGCACACAAGGAGATGGAAGAGAAAAGACAAGCGTAGGACCAGTAGGGCCCCAGACATGGCGGAGGGGAGTGTGGCCGGCTACTCTCCTTTCCAGCCACTTGGATCATTTTAGATATTTCTCCTTTCAGAGAAAAGCCTTTCATTTTTCAAAGGAAGAAGAAGAAAAGTGGCTGTGGACTTCAGATATTTAACGGATTTCACTTAAGCTGTCAGGAGTTGAAGCAGGTGAAGCGACTCAGTCTTAGAGAAAGTTTGAGACTGAGCTATCCTTTGTAGTTTTCGGTTTGGTCCAGCCAAGAGCCGAGTCCCAAAAATCAAGGTCCTGTTCTTGGCCTGCCTGTGTCAGTGACCCTTCCTCCTCACTGGAAGGCACAAACTGCTGTCCTTGGAGAAATCTATCTCCGCAGTATGCTCAAAGTGATCACCAGGTGAAGGAGACAGGTCCTATCCACAGGGAAACAAGAACGCAGTGCCAATGTTTGATCTCAGCATCTGTGGCATCCTCTTCATCAGTTAAATATAATTGTGTGAGTCCAAGATTCACTCTACTGCATTCCAGAAGGTTCTGTTCTGGTTAAAGGAAGACACAAGGGGCTATGCTCGATCCCAAGTGTTTACAGAATCTAAACATTGCCTTTCGAAACTCAGCACAGGACGGTTTGGTCAGTGCAGAGGAACGGGGCATGGGGAACTGTCCTCTGAGATTATCATATAATTACGAGTTTCCCCTTTACTCTAAACTGTCCGCTATACCTCTATCCACTCTCCCTCAAATCCATGGTTTCCTTTTTTTTTTTTTTACTAATTGTTATTGCATGCATATATGTACATATTCCTAAATATAGCCTACTCGATCTGTATGTTACTAGTGTGTATGTTTCCTATGTTTTCAATGAGGGCAGTTTGGCACTGGACAACCACTTGGTGTGCTCTTCCCTGAGGTGGACCATCTTTCCTGCTCCCAGCTTTCTGGAGTTGCCTGTAGTTCTCTGAGAAACATGGAAGCCTTGTGGGTGTGCCCCTGTCCACTTTGGCACGTCTGCTGCTGTCCTTCTTGTTCATCTCACTGCTTTTCTTTGACTCAGATTCTACAAGTACTTCTGTGCTTCTTGTAACTCTTGATGCAATAATGCATTTACAAAAACCCTGTGATCTTCAAAAGAAGTAACTGATGTGGGCTTCTGTGATGTGGGGAAAAAAATGAGAGACTGCTGGTTCTTACTGGAGAATTAGGCTCTATGTGAAATCTCTTTGGATTCAGTGTATATATCCAAGATGGTTCAGCACTTAAGAGTGGGTAATGCTCTCACCAAGGTCCTGAGTTCGGATCCCAGGACTCACATAAGGCAGCTCATACCCATCTTTAACTCCTGCTCCAGGGGACTGATGCCCTCATCTGCCTCTGTCTGACCTGCACTCACACATAGCCACGCACCTACACACAGCTATGCACTCATAAGATTTTTTAAAAGTCATTATCAGAGAGCTTTCTTGGCTACTTTAGGAAATTTGGACATTACTTCATTTATTTATAAGTAATTAGATTGAATTATGAGTACACTGTCCTCTAAATGAATGAGTACTGGTGGAATTAATCCCAATTAAAATGCACATATCCCTAACAAGAGTTCGATCCAACCTCTGTGCAGCTAAGAATTCCACCCTAGGAAGGACACTAAGAGATTTTTAAATGCAAAATAATGTGATAAAACTTATATGAAAACTGTGAAGATCTGCTGTTTATTTTTAAATCATCAGTTGGCTATAACAGCAGGATTTGGAAGGAGCTTTAGAAAACCAAACAGATGTCTCTCCGAACTTCAGGGACTTATTGTCTACTTGTGGTCATCGGCCATTTTTAGACAATGTATGATTAAGAAGTATCCTTCGTGTACTGGTTTATTGGTCTTGTGGGAAAATAGAACAGGGAGCTTGAAGAAGAGGGGATATGGCCAAATGGTAGGCATAGACAGTGAAGCTCATCATGCATGCTTCTTTATGAGAGGTTTATGTCATGGAGTTTTGTGAATTTGCCTTGAATCTTTATATTGAACTTAAGACTTCTGGCCCGTACTCATAGGCTCACAGAATCAAGGCTCACTCTGCTCAGATATGCTCCATTCTAAATTCCTAAGGTGTAAGCATTACTTCTATTATGTTAGAAGGCACTGCAGAAGAATAAATGGCTCACCCAGCCTACATTTTCGAAGATGTTCTGGATGGTGGCCTTTATCCCACTATAGTCTTCTTGTGTCTAGCTGGGATGAATGGCCTCATGCAAGCAACGAGGGAAGGACTTTATGCAGTATGGTTTCCAGCTTGCGTCATCTGTAGCGATTCCTTGCCTGAGCTTGGAGTCAAGGAATGGGAAGAAAGGACGTACCCCTACATGCAAGCTCATGAATGGCAGTTTTGTGGTGATGGCAGTTAGTCAGGAGGCCGAGACAGAAAAGCCATCTTATCACCGTTGGAATTTCTAGCAGAAATGGAGCTTGAGAAAACTTGTTGGTTTGCTCCTGGTGGAAGTGATTAGCACAGGTAATAAGAACTAGGGTTTGGGAAGGAACTATGGGTGGAAATGCAAAGAACGTACAAAGGAAAGGTTGGACGAACTTGGTGACTGATTTGGAGAGCTGGACAGCAGAAGAGTCTGACACTCAAAAGCAATGGTGCTTGTGCTACAGAGATGTGGACAAGAACGAGACACAGAAATTAGCTGAAGGTTGGACCTCTACGAGGTCAGCAGTGGTCTTAAAGAGCATTAAGGCAAACATGGGCCAAGGAAGTATGGGTAGAAGTTTCCAATGGCTTCTGAGGACTTTTGGTTTTGAAGGAAAAAGCAAAAACGTGTCTGCAGGCTCCAAAGACCTCATCTCCAGTAGGAGTAAATTCATTTGGGATCGTACAGGTAACTGGTGTAGACAGAGAAAAAAGCCAGAGACAAAATAGCACCTATGACTGAAGAAGCATGGTTTGGTGGTTGGGTTAGGATTTAAACTGAAGCAAGGAGGGCCAGCAGTTTTTCCTGAGTCCACCCTTGCCTCACTGGTGATGAGAAGGACTGATCACTTCTGTCTGGACCCTGCTTCCCACTCTGTAAATTGTGAGTAATGATGTCTTGTTGTGGAACACACAATAGGGCACAAAGACTTGAGCAACTGTACTTAGCACAATGCCTGAGAGCAGACAGAGTGAGGAGAAAGAAGAGTGTGCCGATGATGCTGAGAATCTTCCTGTGTCAGGATTCAGAAGATCCTCATGACATGGTTGTTAAGCAGGACTCTAATGTGGCTTCATGGAGTCAGTGGGGAGGAGGGAGTAACTGGTTTAACTATCTGCTGCTTCTCCCAGCTTTTTTTTTTCCTGCTTATAGTTAACATTGTATTTCTATCCTAGGTTCTTGGCTTCTGTCTTTTATAAAAAGCAGGGGGTGGAGTTTCTGAGTCACGTGCTGGATTTTAGATGAGAAATGAGGCCAGTCGTTGAGGGAAGGTCTGCTGCCTGCTTATGTGAGTTCAGCCTCTGCAAATAGAAGAACGTGGAGGTGAGAAGCAAGTGTGGACTGATCACACCTTCAATCCCAAAAGAACAAGGCTGAGAGCCTAGGGAAAGAGAAGGGCTGTGATTGGCTATTAAGCTCCAATTGTAAGGGAAGGTAGGGTCATCCCTTTTAAAGGTATCTGAACCTTGAACTACAGGAAGACAAGGTCCTCTTTAACCTGGCTGTCTGGGGTTGCCTGTGAGGACAACTCATGGGCACATGAATTTTCATCTGTCACATGTACATCTGAGATAGTAGTACCTGTTATACCTTACAGATATCTTTAGTTTTATAAAACTAAAACACTTTTAGGAGGAAATTTTAATTTCTTCACTGTGTTCCCAAAGTCAAATGCCTATTATAGAAACCTTGTCTCTTTTTAATATAGAGGATTGTTTCCTGCAAGGCAACTACACAGTCTGTCCTCAGTTTCCCTCTCCTTTGCACATGCATGGCATGTGGGGTAGTTTAGTTTGACTGTTGACTTAACACAATGTAGAATCACCCATGACAGCAGTCTCAGTGTCAAGATTAGGTTGGACATTGGGCACACCTATAAAGAATTTTCTTGATTGGGTTCACTGAGGTAGGAACACCTACCCTAAAGTGGGTATGGACTGAGTGAGGGGAGAGCAAATTGAGTACTAGAATGCTTTAATTCATTGCTCTCTGCTCTCTGCTATGCATGTAATATGACTAACTGCCCCAAGTTCCTGCCACCTAGAGTTGTCTGCAGTGATGGATTTTAATCCAGAAACTCTCTTTCCCTCAAGATTTTTTGGTCAGGGTATTTTATCATTGAAACAGGAAATGAAATTAAGATTGAAATTGATACCAAGAAGCAGGACCATTGATGTAACAAACCTGACTCTATGTCATTCAGTCCCTTGGAACTCTTTTGTGGATGGAATGTGAACAAGGCTCGAAAATTCATTTCATGCTGGAAGCAGAGCTTAATGAGCCATTCCAGTAGGAGTTTGCAAAACAACACTGCTAATGGAAAATTGGACAGTGCAGGAGTGGGTCATGAAGTTTCAGATAGGAACAAGGACTCTGTTAGGAAATGGGATAGAGATCACCCATGTGGTATTTTGGGCAAGATTCTTGCTTCATTCTGCCTCTACCCTGAGAACTTGGATGAAGGTGAACTGAGAGACAGCAGACTGATTTGTTTGATGAAGAGATGGTGTATGGGCAAGTTTAAAGTTATAGTCCAGTAAAGTGTGGACAGCAAAGTAACTATGACTATTAAAGAATTAGCACAACTAAGGAGAATCAAGGCACTGTGCTCCATGAAAGTGGTTTCTCAGGACCAGTTCCCAGTAATGAATACAGAAGTGGTTCAAGGGGCTGGGCTATATCTTAAGCTCACAGCAGGACTTAGTAGCACTGTCCACAGAATACTGTTTTAAAGGCATTAAAATTTAAAAAAAAATTGGGGCCATAGAGCACAGATGAGGCTGAACACTGTGGAACAGTCTTGAAAGTCGTTGTGTAAAGCTGTGAGTTAAAACCTCAGCATGGGAACCTCAAGAGTAGTAAAGATGCCAGGACCAGAGGCTATCCCCCAAGGAGGGCCACAGGCATGAGCAGAGTAAACTTAGGAGAGAAGCTGTGTATACTGTGTGGGAGAGGAGTTTGAAGAGTGGGGCTTACCAAGCCGTTGGAGCCCTGCCAATTTCAGCATGAGCCCAAGATGTCAGACATGGAACGGAAGGATTTTGTGTCTTCCATATTGGTTTTGCTTTAGTGAGATGAGATCTTTCTTTCCTTTTGGAATGAGAATATATACTCTGTGCCGTTATATGTTAACAGTGTGTAAATATTTTTCGCTTGCTTTTTATTTTATAGGAGCTCACAGTTGGGAGACCTTGGTCTTTTGAAATGCTGGAACTATTCATGAATATGGGGACCTTTAAAGCTGGATTGAATTTATTTTATATTTATTATAGCATAGTCATGTACCCATAGAGACAAGGGATTTATGATTTAAAATTGATGTGTTTGGGTGTCAAGTCGACAAGGGATGCAGTTGAACTCATTAGTTATGTTAACTTGATGTGGTGCAGAATTACCTGTGAAGTTAATCTCAATATTAGATTAGTGTCTTAGTCATTGTTCTATTGTTGTAGAGAGACCAGGATCAAAGCAACTCTGATAAGACATTTAATGGGGAGCTTGCTTACAGTTTCAGAGGCTTATCACATTATCATCATGGCAGGGAGCATGGTGGCAGGTAGATGTGGTCCCGGAAGTAGTAGCTAAGAGTTACATTCTGATTTGTAAGCAGAGAGAAAGATAGATAGATAGATGGATGGATAGATAGATAGATAGATAGATAGATAGATAGATAGATAGATAGAGACAGAAACAGCAGAGACAGAGAAACAGAGACTGAGCCTGAAACCTCAAGGCCCACATCCAATGACACATTTGCTCCAACAACGCCACACCTACCCAAATAAGGTCACACTCCCGTTCCTTCTAATCTTTTCAAATGGTTGTACTCCCTGGTGACCAAGCATTCCAATATACAAATCCATGAGGGACATATGGGTTAAGAGAGGTAGGAAGACCCAACCTGAATGTGTGTGGCACTATTTTGTGGCCTGACTAAAAAGGAGAAAGTGAACAGGACATTAGCATTGATATATGGTTCTCTATTCTCAGTTATGAATGTAATGTAATTAGCTGCTTCAGGTTCCCACGTCCTTGACTGGCCTGCACTGATGGGCTATGACCCAGAAGCCAGTTCTCCCTTAAGGTCCTTTATCACAGCAACAGGAGAGGGGACCAAGATAGCATGCTTAAAAAATTCCTTCTCCATATTGCTGCTAAGAAAATCCTCTGCAGTGCACAGCAAGGAAAGTGCTCTCTGCAGTCACACTTCCTTCTTTTCTTATTTTAGTCAAAGGAAGTCTCTATTCTTTGCTGAACATCATCCTTGGAGAACACAATTTCCAATTTAAATAGGAATTTAAATATCAATAAGCAAGCCACTGATGTTGTAACATCCCTCTCCCCTGATAACTGTTATGAGTAAAAGCCAGATTTGATCCACACCTCTTCCTAGATAATCAATTACCTAATTGTATTTTGGCCCGGGGTCAGCCTCCTGTCAAATAGTTTTTACTCATGCAGATGGCAGAGTAAAACAGAAACCAACTAAATAGCCAAATAAGTGCAAAAGCAATAGAAACCATTGCCAGAACTCATATGTAAACAAACAAAATCCAGGCAGGTCACTAAGATGCTGCAGACAGGATGACCCTGAGGCTCTTAGAAGTGACAGGCAGGGACCCCAGAAAAACATCTTGTCTGGTCCTAGCCTTAGGCATATCAGGACATTTTTGCCACTAGGCAGGTTGTCACCATGATTCCTGATACAGCACAGGTGGAGTTTCTCCTGTCACCCCTTCCTGACACCCACACAGGTCAGTTCTCCTTTCCGGGAGCCTTCCAGCAATCGCTTCTATCTCTGCAAGCATGCGCCTTGGGCAGTTGGCTGCTAGCATTTCCGTCTCTGTGGGAAAGGGGGTGTCATTTCTCAAGGTATTCCCTACATAAATAGTTAATCTAGAGCAGGCATGTCTCTGGTTTAACGCACGCGGCTATGCTATTGCCAGGTTATGTTACAACATTTTAAGAAGTCTAAAACCGCTGTCTTCAGTTAATAAGTGATGTCAGAGCTGTGTGCTCAGTAGTGACGCCTTATCTCAGACAGAGAATTTTCACTTTTGTAATGAAGTCTTTTAATTGGACTGTTAGGAATTCCTAGCAATTTATTCTTTCATATTGCCCTCAAAATTCTGATTAGACACTGGATAACCAGACAACTAATGAATTGATATCTCCACTGCCTCGAGCCAGGCCCAGGCAGGGAAGCTGCCATTAAGGTATAATCATTTATAGTGGTTGTCCTTATCCTCTTTGCTGTCCCTGAGAGAATGTTGAGGATCCAGCCAGTTTCTCCAACCCAAGTCCACCAATGGTTATGCAAGGTTCGCAGGTCTCAGGAAGAGAGGGACATCCTGATGCCACATGAAGGTGGAAGGCAGATGTTCCTGGAAGGTGCTCTCTCTGCTCTGGTTCCGCTGTCTGCCTGGCTAGGTGGTTAGTCTTCCAAGAGGGTCGGGCTCTGGGCAGTTTATTCAAACTCTGTGAGGAGGTTGCACTGTTCAGGGCATGACAAGCTGCTGAGGAGACAATCCATGCCTCTATTAGCATCATCTTAAAATCCGGTCCTCAAACTGACAGCTGTTGGATGACACACAAACTGGAGACTTACTGAGAATTTTACTCATGGAGGCCGTGACTCGATCTCTTCTGTGTGTCGTTTTACCAGATCCTTCCCTCTCCTCTGGTGAGCTCTTTAAATCTGTCCAGCTTGCTCTGGTGGATTTTCTGCCTTACTGTGATGGTTTGTATATGTTTGGCCCAGGGAGTGGCGCTATTAGAAGGTGTGGCCCTGTTGGAGTAGGTGTGGCCATGTTGGAGTAGGGGTATCACTGTGGGCATGGGCTTTAAGACCCTCATTGTAACTGCCTGGAAGTCAGTCTTCTGCTAGCAGCCTTCAGATGAAGATGTAGAACTCTCAGTTCCTCCTGCACCATGCCTGCCTGGATGCTGCCATGTTTCTGCCTTGATGATACTGGACTGAACCTCTGAACCTGTAAGCCAGCCCCAATTAAATGTTGTCCTTATAAAAGTTGCCTTATTCATGGTGTCTGTTCACCACAGTAAAACCCTAACTAAGACAGTCACCTAGACAATGTGGGACACCAGCGGTATCTGCCGTCCTATACTTTGCAGCCTTATCATTGGTCTCTGTGGCTGAGGGCCATGACAGTTCTTCAGGAGTGATGGAAATCTTATTCCCTCCTAGCCTCACAATGGTGTGAGTCATACTCAGTCTCCAGCATCCTCCTGGAATCACTACCAGAATGCCCACTTCAGCCAACTTTACTCTGAGGGAATGTGTGCCTTCTGGGATACATCTGACTCTATACATACTGCACAATCCTGACCAGCCTCAGGTGGCTTGCAGATACCCATCCATCACTGGCTATTGGTGCTGTTAGGTCATTTAGGAATTACAAGTATGCTGCAGGCCAGGCTGCACCCACTTGTGTGAAGCCTCGGGCCCATGTTCATCACCTCTGAGTAGTTATCTGTATATGGACAGTTGATTTGCTTCACGATTCTGAAAGTGCACACCCTGCAGGGCTGCAGATCTAGGGTTGGCCTGCTTCCCAGCCTTTAAACACATACCTTCACCAGCTGACATTTCAACATTTAATCTGACGACGCTGACAAAAGCTAGAGTCATTTTAGAAGGGGGAACCTCGGTTGAGAAAATGTCCCTATCAGACTGGCTTTGGTGCATGTTCTTGATTGACAATTAATGTAGGAGAGCCCAACCCGCTGTGGGCAGGGCCAACTTTGGGCTGGTGGTCCTGAGTTGTCTAAGGAAGGAGGCTGAGCAAGCCATGGGGAGTGAGCCAGTAAGCAAGTACCTGAGGCTCCTGTCTTGAGTTCCTGCCCTGACTTACTTGGTGATGGAGTGTCACCTGGAAGTATAAGAGGAAACAACCCTTTCCTCCCCAGGTTGCTTTTGGTCCTTGTGTTTTATCACAGTAACAGAAACCTAAGACATTCACCATATTTTTAAAAGCTTAAAGACACCATCTTAGAAATAAAAAGACTGAAAACAGCTAGTATTTTTACCTTTTATTTGTGTGTCTGTCTGTCTGTCTGCCTGTGAAGAGGAAATTTTTGATTTCTTAGGAGACCCCTTTGTGTCGTGTGGTGTTTTTCTGGAAACTGTCTTATAAGAGGATGTTTTGCTAAAGCAGACACACAAGAGGAGGTTTTGCTGAGAACAGACACATGATATTTTTCTGGAAACTGTCTTGTATAGGGCATGTGATGTTTTGCTTGAGAGGGTGTATGATGTTTAGAAAGAATATAAATATAACCCTACAGAGAGTGAGAGGACCTCTTGCATTGGTTCATCTTGCAATGCTTTGCTAGTCTTTGCCAATCTTCGCTTAATGCGCCAAAGAACTTCTCGTGGTATTCCGATACTTTTTGCCACTTCTGTGGACTTGTGCTATGGAGCCTTGTGGTTTCTTCTGGATTGAGCCACTGCTACTGATTCATGTTTGGTGTTTTGGACTGGACTGCTGATATGCTGACAATGAAGATTGGAATCAGCCCCAAAGAACTACTTCTAAACAGGTCTACAGTGCCCATTTTTTTCACCTACTTTTGGTTGGTGGGCTAGAAGGGAGGCTGAAGCATTTAGGAACCCTTATTAAAGTAGGTTTTGAAAAATCTAAGTCTACAGTCTATGTGTCTGTCTGTCTGTGTGTGTGTGCCTGTGTGCCTGTGTGTCTGTGTCTGTCTGTCTATGTGTCTGTCTGTGTAGGGGTATCCATGTATGTGCAAATACCTGTGGGGGTCAGATCCTAGAGTTACAGTTGCTCGTGAGGCATTTGATGTAGGTGCTAGGATTTGAACTCAAGTCCTCTGGAAAAGCAGAGCAGCAAGTGCTCTTAACCACTGAGCCATCTCTTCAGCCCCATTCTCCCATAGCTTTTTTCCAGAGCGGAAAGATTAGTCCAAGATGGACCTTTATACTTACCAGGTTGGGTCTTTTCCTAGGCTTGTCTCTACTCACACACATTTTGAGTCCTGAGTTATAATCATTTTTCTTTCTGAGAAAAGGGCTTCTTTAAGAGCTTGGCAAGGAGTATATGCCACATAAGCATAAGGACTAATGGTCCTATGGGGAAAAACCAAGCATGGTGGCACAAAGTGTCTGAGAAATGACACTTGAAGTTGACCTCTGGCCTCTACATGAAGGCACCCACAAGCAAGTGAATCTGCATGTATGTAAACACATATATACACAGAGAGAATCAAATTCAATATTTAGTCCCCTCTACCTCATGACTCTGTGTCATGGTTGAGGGCTCTGATGCATTGGTTGTATGAATCAGAGACATCAATGCTGTTTTTTGATACCACACAGAGAGCTAGGACTGAGGATGGCACTTACACTGCTTCCTTTATGTCGTGATGGTACCCTGCAGGAAATCAACATTCATGCTGAGGTTGCAAGAGCACTTTGCAGAGGGCAGAAGAACTACAGGTCATTGCTGTCCAACATTTAGGGTCCTTATTGTTAACTGCAGTCTCTGTGCCCAGCAACAAATGAATAGAACACATTCCCCCATGAGGCTGAAACTGCAGTCTTTGGCCTTGATACAGTCATGTAACAGAGGGAATGTTTAGCCACTTCTGGCTGGGGCAGCGACTTCGGATGCACTGAAGTCCTATAGGATGTCCTTGATGGCACTGCATGATCCCGCCAGCCTGCGCCAGCCCTAGGCTGGAGCTTTGCAGAACTGCAAGCCTGAAAGTGTGTCTATGTGTGCTCTGCTTGCTGAGGGAGGAGGGAGCCCCCACTTATCTCTGAATGAGTGAGTGGAAATTTGGAAATCCCAAGACTAGTTTTCTTTGCTTTGTTAATAGAGTTCACTTGTCAAATAAGCTGCCACAGTTATAGGTTGAAGTGAACTTCCAAAATGTCCAGCGCTTTTCAGTGACCGTCATGGCACTGAAGTCATAAGAAAGGGTCTTTGGTCGAGTGTTGTTGCTGGAGAGAAGGGTACTTCAGCTTGCTTTGATTCCCTGAGAAGGAAGGCAGTGATTCTCCATGGCTGAAATACTTACTCGGCTAGCCCCTCTTCTCGGTTGTTTAGTAGTGCTTCACAACAAGAGTGTCCTCTGGGGACAGCATGCTCTAAATAGTGACACTAATGTGACCTCCAATACATCGGTTTCAGATAGTATCAATACAGTTTGCTTTATTGTCCCCAGGGATAGTTTAAGTATCACGGAGGACTTCTGGGTAGGCTCACTGATGAGAGGATTTGTGTGCTTTTATAGTGCATTTTGAATTTGTTTTCATTGAGAGCCCCTCATTTCTTTTTCCTAGATTCCTTTATTTCAAGAGAAATGGATGCAGGCAAGTCTATACAAATAAGATTAAAAAATATGATGGCCTTCGAATAATAGGAACGAGGAGGCCTCTGTGGTCTGACATCTGGAAATTAAACTTAGACCTTTGTTAAAATGTTTACTTCTCTCCTTGTTTATTTTGCTAACGAAATTACAGATTAGGTTACCACTCTCCATTTTATGCTTTGTACCCCCTCCAATAAAACCATATTTCTGTCTCCTATATATTTTCTTAAATATGCAACAGTGTGGCTTTTTCTGAATAGAAAATAGAAAGGAAAATCACAAGAAGAAGGTTTTCCTCAGTGTCTCTTTCTCCCTAGAGTGTTCCCGGCGTCTTCTGGCCCGGAAGAGTAACTGCCCTGTGTCCAGTGTCTGGCCTGTGTCCAGAGACTACCCTGTGTCCAGTGTCTGGCCGCTGAGTCCTTGGGAACATGCCTGAGCTCCCAGCTCCTGTTTACGATCCCACGGAGCCGGCCCCAGCACAGTTCTGAATGGCATCATTGTAGCAGCCCGCACGATGTTTAAGATTCTAAGTGGCCCACATTACTAAAGAATGCCTTTCAAGAGGGGAAAATTAAATGACCAGTAAGAAAGGGTCTTCACAAGTTCCTATTGTATGGTGCACAAAGACGTGCAGAGGCATTGAGGTCCAATTCTTCAAGGTCTTCAGAGGCTGCCAAGCTCAGGGTCCCACCCTCTCCTTCCATGGGAGTCTGTCTAGGCTAAAATCTAAGCCCAAATGAATGAATCTGTTTGGGGGTCGAAGCAAGCCACAGCTGTGACTCTAGCTCACTGGGGGTTTCTGTTTTATAGGCGGTCAGGATCAAGTCTCTGAAACTATTTGACTTGGGAATGGGATAAAAAAAAATTGATATCTGATTTGTAGATTAGCCCTGGGTAGGGACATACTGATTTCAAATATCGTCCATCTTCCCTTTTATCCAGACTCTCAAGCTGTAATGAAATTAGGTGAGAGGACTGAGTCCAAGTTGTAAGCTCAGGGGAGCTTGCACACCGAACTGGCAAATTAATCTCTGAACAGTCCACATCCTGTACTTATTTAGTCAATAGTCAGTCAATGAGAAAGGTGGGAAGCACGATTTCCTTCCTTTCTTTTTTCTTTCTCCCTCCCTCCCTCCCTCCCTCCCTCCCTCCCTCCCTCCCTCCCTCCCTTCCTTCCTTCCTTCCTTCCTTCCTTCCTTCCTTCCTTTCTTGTCTATTTACTCATTAGAATTTTTCCAATCAGCACATTATTTCTGTATCTTTTCCAAAACCATGAGTTTTCGGCTTAATCGTGTTCTTCTTTTTCCCTTCTGACTAAACTTGAACTCCTGAAGTAAATGTATTTACATGTTAAACTTCCCAGTCTGAGTTAGAAGGAGAATTAGAAAAGGATTCGGGAGGTAGGAACTATGTTCAGCTCCGAGGAGGAGCTCATTAGGAAATGTTTCCCACCAGCTTTGCAGTGGCTGCCATGGGAGACCGTCTATGATCGATGGACATATGCGTAAACTGTTAAAGGGAATATTTAGCAAGGTTTCAGAATTTGAGGTTGATGGGGAACTTCTATTTGAATGTATTATATAAGGGGTGCCATGCGGTACGGCATGTCATGCTAGCATTCCTGGGATCCTAACACATGTTATTATACAAGTCTCTGTGGGTGCGGGTACATATGTGTGCATATGTGAACATGCAGAGGGCAGATGCCAACCTGAGTGTAATTCCTTAAGGCACTGCCTACCTTGGTTTTTGTTTTATAGGCGGAGACTCTCATTGGCTCAGACCTCCCTTATTTGGTTATGTTTGCTAGCCTGAGATTCACCTGTCTCCCCAACTGTGGGATTATTTACATGTGCCAACAGGTCTGGTATTTTTATTTGAGTTCTAAAGATTCAACGCAGGACTTCATGCTTACTTACATGGTAAGCATCTATTAGCCATGTTATCTTCTTAGCTTCTTGGTGTGTATCCATTCATTAATTTATTCAATAAGCATTGTGACTGAATAGTATAATGGTCTACTGAGAACTTAGAACCAATCTTCTGGGCTTGAATCCTGACTATAACATATCACCCACTTGAACTTGGCCAAATCACTTGACTTCTACAGTTTCTCATCTGTAGAAGGGGTAATAAATAAGGGATAGGGCAATGTGCAGTTTTCAGTGACATAATACATATGTTGGCTTCCCTAGTGACCGGGACACAGAGCACCCTCGAAAGGAGATGCTTAGGCAGCTGTTCTCTCTGGGCTAGAGCACTGTCTGCCTATACACTCTGTGCCAGGCACTGCAAATGGCAATGCTACTCCACCTCCTTCAAGGCATTCTCCTGTGAGGGACAGACGTTTAAGCCACTAAGGATGAGATACGTTACACATGTCGAGAACACAGCCATCACTCCACATACTTTTGGGGATAAAATCTGTTGGGTGACTGAGCAAATGACTGCAAAGAGAGATGCATGGGGTCATAGCCAGACCTGCCTGATGCAAGAACACAGGTGCAGCTGAGCCTGTTTGTGGGACTCTGACAGGCAAGTTCTGTGCTTATGACTAAAGAAGACGTGCTTGTCTCCGGTCCAACCTGTGCCAGATGTTTAGAGCTGGAAAGACTTCATCACAAGTGGCCCTGGTGGGAGAGATGAACTGCTGTAGGTCAAGAGAACACAACAACAACAACAACAACAACAACAACAACCAGAGGAAACAGAAAGTTCCAGAAGGTGAAGAGCATGCTGCTCTAAGAGACTTAAGAGAAACAGTGGCTGGAAGGAGACTCCCAGAGAGGAAGTGATCGGGAGGCAACTTTGAACCAATCAACACTAATCACAGTCCCTCATCCACCCTTTTCACCAGACTCATCAGCAGATGCCTGCCCCCTGTCCTTTTAACTGCATTTTGGCATGACTTGTCTTAAAAGATAAGGATACTGTGGATTTTAATTCTAGCGGGGGACACAGGTGCTCGACACAGATGACGTTTGTTTAATACCTTGTGCTCCATGGTAAAAAGGTCTTCCCTCCATTCTTCTGGCCTGTGAAATAAAGGCCTTTGCTTGGGAGGCGGAGGAGGATGCTCCAGGCACAGCTCCCCTTTCCCCCAGAGCCAGCCACTCACCAGAGCTGCTTTCCTGGCTCTTGGGTGTTGCTGAGACAATGCAGTCATTTCTGCCAAAAGTTTGTCATGAAAGAGGGTAAAGACCCCCACTCCTCACGGCAGCTGCCATTCTGCTCTCTGGAGACGCTCCACTTTTCCATTTCCCAGACTGGTAAAAACCCCAGAGAGGAAGTGCAGGCTGACAGTGTCACCAATTTCATGTTTTGCCAACAAGGACATTATAAACAAAACCAAATGACATAGCTACTCTCTCTTACAGAACATTATAATTACACAAGGAAAAGAACATTTGACATGGAAGGCAGGATGGAAAATTAATTGTCAACTAGGACCATATTTATGACTGTGCTTGGGTTTACAGAGAGCTCCTTTTGCCATGTTTTGTTGTTGTTGTTGTTGTTTTGGTTTTTGTTTTGTTTTTCTCATTTTGCCATGAACCAATAAATTTTGGCAGGGATCAGCAGTAGTTCCCCCAAACACTTTTTATGCCTCATCCCCGGACTCAACACTTAGATGCAGGAAAAATCTGGTATTTCTTCAGCCCCTCTATCAACAGTGGCCATTCACAGCCAACAGCAACCATTCACAGCCAAAGGGCTCATCCTGGCTGCAGACAAGTCAGTCTCAATCCCGTGTGCCTGTTCTTGCTTCCCAAAAATCATTTCTGGCTTCACCTTAGTGCTCAGTCTGGGACACACTCAGCTGGTTCTCCTGCTGAGGTGCTCCTGCTGGCCTTGGCTCCCCAGTTGTGCAGGACAAAACCACTATTCCCAGGTCCCCCATCTGGCAGAACTCAGTCAATGCTGGACCACAGACTTTCTCCTGAGCTTCAAACATTAAATCCTGAAGTACAGGAGGGAGAGTTCCGTACGGTTCCTGGCCCATCCTTGGTGGATCAAGGCTGCCGGCCTTTAGGGTCATCTGGAGGTGGTCTTGGAGCATGACAAACATGTCAGGTAATCTGCCATTTCCTGAAGCAACAACAGCAGTGTGGTTTGAAACATCTTGCCCACGTGTAATCACAATTTTCCTGGGTGTGTGTGTTGTGTGCATGTGTGTATATCTGTATTTGTGCAGGTTCTCTCATCTGGGCAAGAATGTGTAGAGGCCGGCGTTAATGAACACTGAGTTGTCTTTGTCCATTGCTTCGCTGCCTGATTTTCTTGAGACAATCTTTCACTGAACCTGGAAGCTCACTCTGTCTGTTGAATTAGCTGCTCCCGGAGCCCCCAGGGTCCATCTGGCTCTACTGTGTTCCTCTCCCCGTGCTGGGTTACAGCTGTGTATTGCTACAAGCAGCCTTTTATATGGATGCTGTAGACCCAAACTCAGATTCCTATGCTTACATAGCAAGTACTATAGAAACTGAGTCATCTCCTTGTTGTCTTAGAATTGTCACAATCATTTCTATGATTCACCCAACTGTATACTAAAGTTCCTAGTTTTATGGTTTAAGTAGGGACAAGTAGTACATCTTTGAACAATCTATTGTAAGCAATTTGGCCTATGGAGATGTAGAGTCCTAATGTTTGCATATTGCTGAAAGTGTGTTTGATCCACATATGTGGCCATTTCTTGCTTTTGGTTTATAGGGTAATGGGTGC
Source organism: Uromys caudimaculatus (assembly GCA_028551405.1). Classification (NCBI taxonomy): domain Eukaryota; kingdom Metazoa; phylum Chordata; class Mammalia; order Rodentia; family Muridae; genus Uromys; species Uromys caudimaculatus. The sequence goes on along the minus strand of CM052717.1, from coordinate 16,814,251 downwards.
ATAGGTACAGTTTAAGGCAGTGGTGACTAGAGTGAACTGTTTACAGGAAGCAATTACAGCATGAATAGAGCTCTCATCTGTGGTTCTATTTCTGTGCTCTTCAGTGTCTATGAGTCAATTAATTGTACCTTGGTTTGATTTGAAGAATCTATTGAAGAATATACTTGAAATGAAAGAGTAAGTGGCTCCATTGAAATGCATCCACTTCTCAAGCTTTGATGCTCTGATGCAGGTATAGCGTGAAGGCCCCAAAGTACTTAAAAACATCAAGTGGCTGCTAGTGTCTCACAATGTGTTACAGTCTGTTCACAGTCCTGATTTGTTAAGAGAAGCCTTGATGTTGACATGCTTTGAAGCAGTGCTGCCCTTCCCATGCCCTCCCCCTTTGTCTTGGCTTGTACCACCAAGAGGTTTCTAACCCTATCCTAGTCCTGTCTCATTGATTGCTCCCTAGCTGTCAACACACACACACACACACACACACACACACACACACACACACACACACACACCATCTCCCTCAACCGGAGAGAAGGAAGAAGAAGAGGTCTACTCTTCGAATCTGCATGGGGTAAGGGACAAACAGGCCCTGCAGTAATTCCAGTGTGGTTAGGACTAGACATGAGGAGTGCTCTCTGGTCTCTCATTATCCATGTTCATTCTGGTAATTCTCCTAGCTAATGGGCAGAACACCCATGATGAGGATAATGTCAGTAATGGGTCCTGGATGGCCACTGTCTCAGGGCTAACCCATTTATAGCCTTACACACCTTTCTCCCCTGCCAGCACCAGACACTATGATTTCTGTCTTCTGCAAGAAAGGGAGTTTCTCAGGCTTCGTTCATGGTTGTTTGGGTCCAGATCCGTCCTTTTTGGTGCTGTTTCTTCTGAATGTTAGCTCACAGTCCCAGTAGGAATGACGTGGTGACTGGACAAGAGTGATGGGGACTAAGTAAGTTGGGAGGTAGGGGGCTCCCTGAGGGCCATGCTGATACTACCAGTACAAATCTGTCTCTAGGTTTTGAGTTTCTCAAACAGAAGGGCAGTCAATGGACTGTTGCTGGAAATTCCATTGACATTATAAACAGCCAATTAACATACATTAGTACCTTAGCTGACAGAATTTAGTACCTTGTGGGAGCTAAACCTCTGGGTTTGCCTGAGGGGGGACTCTTGATTGCATTGAGGTGGGATGGCCTACCCACTGTGGGCAGCAAGATTCCCTGGCTGGAATCCTGGCCTAGATGAGTGGAGAAAGAGAGCTGAGTACCAGCAGCATTCAGTCATTCCTCTCTGGTTCCTGATTGTGGAAGTCATGTGACCAGCTGTTTCAAGTCCCTAATGCTTTGGTTCCTTCCAACCCCAAGCCATTCAACAATGGACTTTACCCTTGAACTGTGAGCAAAAATAAGCCCTTAATTTCTGACTTTGCCTGTCACAGCAGCAGGAAGAGTACCTATGGGGTGTGTATTATTACTTCAGGTTGAAAGTACTCACCCCTGAGTGAGTGGTCACTTGGCCTCAGAGCTATGCATGGCTGTCCCTGTGGGTCCTGTAACGTCTGGGTCACTTGATCCCACCTAGTAGTGCTAGAGGTAGCTATGGAATGGCCATTACCAGCACTGAGCAGCTATGCGTGCATAGCTCAGAGAAATTCTACTTCTTGCCACTAATTTACGATTCTCTGTACTCAGAACTCTTCATGTGTATTCTGTGTTTGTAAGCTGTGTTAGCCTTTAATTTTTATAGCAGACCTGTGTATATTTTATGGCGTTCATGGTGAAAGTGACTATTAATTGCATATATTTTATATAATTACGACATATATAAATTGTGTTTTCTTCTGTGTCTCTACATTTAAGATCTCAGAGAATCAGTACATGGACTATGCAATACAGACTGTGTTATCCAAAGGTCAGTTGGTCTCCGACATCCCTGCAGAGCAGTCTCTGGTACTTCCCCTTGTTCTAGCAAAGGTCTAAGGCTGAAAATGACTGAGCCAGCTTGGTCAGGCTCATCACTTTTCAACTCTTAAATATATTCTCTGAAAGGACATGAAGGCGGAGTGACTCTCAGGAGTTCAGAAATGCTTAGGAACCTTTGATGGACAAGCCTGCAGTGGGAGGGGCCTGCAGTGGGAGGAGTCTGGTGTGGGACAATCTTGCATTGGCTCAGTTCTCCGATTCACCCATTAAACTGAAGGTGCTCTGTATATGTTTCAGGTACAGGGTAGTTGGGGCTTCAGAAACAGAGCTGAGAGGAAGTACAAACAGATATAGGAGAGAGCTTAAAAGAGAATCAGCTCACTCCATAACAGGGGTGGAGAATCCCTACAACAGGCCATCATCAAGCTGCAGAGCTAACGCATCATGAATCACAAGGTCAAAGGTAGCAGAACCATAAAGCCAATGGTGTAACTCACAGTCTGAAGCCAAAGATCCAAGAACCTAGAGAGCTCTGTGGGTCCTGGAAGCTCTGTTAATCATGTTTCTCTAGAGCAGCAGAACACATGGAATTATACTATAATGTCAGTGTTACATGGCAGAACCTGGGTAGTTCAACTACGACTGCCTGTACATCGGTGAAGCCAAGAACCCAGTAGCTTCTCAAGCCATATGGCAGAATACCTCATCAGTCCCAATCTTAAGATAAAGGGCTAGAGAACTCCTGCAGAACTGCAGTCTTCCTGTGCTTGGGATTCCAATGTCAGCTAGGGGTGGCAGTATCAGCAGCAGCAACAGAGTGGATGCACTTATCAAAAGCAGACAGGCAAAAGCAGCATCCGCTCCCTTAGACTCTTTTGAGTTTGAGCATCCCATTCTGGAGGAGGGTCTTTTCCCCTCCCCTAACCTTCTAGGAAATACTCTCAGTTGGCCCCAGATCCAATCAAGTTGACAACTGATATTAACCATCAGAGAGTCTAAAGGTTGGGAAGGCTAGAGTTCTGACTGTTAACACTGAAGATGAGCATCCTGTCTGAGGAGCAGAGGGTAAGAATTTGCTCTCCCATCCAGAGTCCAGAATAGAAAGGAATGAATGAAGCCTGCTCACTACCCACCTACAGTCACATGATAGAGGAATGAATGAATGCCTGCTGCTCACTACCCACCCACAGTCACAGGATAGAGAGGAATAAATGAAAGCCTGCTGTATTCACTTCCCTTTTTTCATTTATACTGTCTAGGATCCCAGTTAGGGAATGGAGCCACCCACAGTGGGTGGGTCATCCCACCTCAATTAATGTAATCAAGGTGATTCCAGAGGCTCATCTCCCAAGTGATTCTAGAGTCTGTCAAGCTAACAGCTGACACTAACCATCATATCTGGGTGTCTGTGAAGAGACACCATGACCAAGGCAACTCTTACAAAGGACAAGATTTAATTGAAGCTGGCATACAGTTTCAGAGGTTCAGTCCATTATTATCATGGTAGGAAGCATGGCAGATTACAGGCAGACAGGGTGCTGGAGAAGGAGCTGAGAGTTCTACATCATGATCTAAAGGCAGCCAGGAAGAGACTCTCCATTCTGCAGGCAGTCAGGAGGAGGGTGGAGCTGAAGACTAAGACCTCAAAGCCCACCCCCACAGTGACTTCCTTCTTCCCACAAGGCCACACCCACTCCAACAAGGCCACGCCTCCTAATGCTGCCATTTCCCATGGGCCAAGATAATCAAACCACCACACTGGGTGTCCCTTAACCTAGCCTAGGAGAGACCAGAACCAACCATTAATCATGGATCCTGTTTACTTTAATTTTTTTTCTCTTTTTATTCCATCCTCATCAAACCTGTTGCTTGCCTAGATTTTCATTGCTCTCAATACTTCACAGCTGGCACACAGACCTGGCTCCCTCCAATTTCCAGTGTATAGCTCAATAGATATCTCTCCTCCCATCTGATGTTTTGCAGAGGAACAGGAGGCTGGCTACTATCTTGTTCTTCAGGGGTCATACCCCTGTCCGCTAGTCCCCTCTCCTCCACATACACTTTCTGCCTCTTGCTTCTGCTGTTCACATTCGTAGCCATTTACCTGCATTTCTTTTTAGGCAATAGCCACACTCTCTAGACTATGTCAAAGCTTCTGTTCTGAGACCCACCGTCTCTTCTTCAGCCTCCTTATTCTTCATCTGAATGGAGGCCTCCAATTCATTTATGCTACCCACTTCCCAGCATCCTTCTCTCTCCTCATCTCCAACTCCTATCCACACCCACCTCCGGTTTCATGGTCTATCACAACTTCCATTCCCTTGAATCTTGATGCCATTGTTTCAGTTCAACCAACTCCATTAAGTGTGGGTCCCTATTCAGACAATTAAATGTGGTCTAGAAAACCACTTAATTGTACCTAGTGAGAGGAGCTACTTCTAAATATTTTTAAAGTATTTTAATTAGCATATATTACCTAATCTGTGATGAGTTTCATTGTGAGATTTCGTACACATACATAATTTGCTGCAATCGTGTTCAACTCACCCTTTGCCTTACCTTCTCTTGCTCACAGTCCCATAATTCACATCCTACCGGATGCTGGTGGGTGCCCCGCCCTGTCAGGCAACACTAGCACATCTCTGCTGGATCACAGCCCTCCTCTGCAAATGACCTGTTAACCCTGTCCCTTCCTGTCCTATTCTGCTTGGTCTCAGCTATGGACTTAGTTCCTCTCTGTGAACAAGTAGAGAAAATGCACATCAGACTCCCTTGGAGTTTTGCCAGCATCTGCCCATTGCCAGAATCTGTTATCCTATGCTTTTAATTTTAATTGTAAAATACTCACTGTGTGTTGTTTTGACCTGCATCTGGGTTTCCAAAGTAAGTATAACTGGTTGTTTCGTATTTGTATGGAAGGCCTCTTCAGATATAAAACACTTGAAATACCATTCTCTTATTAATACAGTCTTCAGAAAATTAAGCAGAATGTAACAAGAGGAAAAATAAACTTTACTCATCGGGGGCAGCCGTGTCTTCCAGGCTTCGAGAGCTGAAGCCTAACAAATGGACGGCTACCGAATCGACAAACGAACATGCTGTCTGCATCTCCTGTAAGTTTATGTAAAATCGTTGACCTGGATCCAGGGGCAGACCTTTTGAACACAATCAATACAGGTGCAGGCAGATAAGAACACTCCACTGTTTTATTAAAGTGCATCTAATTCAGAACTCAATAACCCTCACACATCCTTAATCAGGACCTGACATCCTGGGAAGCGTTTACCAGAGTGATCTGAAGATGCTGGCCTCCGCTTGTTAGAGAAGACATTCTACAAACAAGAACCCCAGGATCTTGTTTCTTTGCCCTTTGGCAGAATTTCCATTCCCCACCTCTTCGGGACACCCCCTCCCCTTTTTCTTTCTTTTTTCTTTTTTACTACAGAAAATTTGTTAGCATTTTCTGTAGTAACCCCCCCCCCCATCCCTTTACAATGGGATAACTCTTCTGGGGTTATCAGCAACTGTGCATTCTCTGAGATGTACTGGGAAAGCTTGGTATATTTCTCAGGAAATGACTATTCCTCAGGAGGGGGTGTGGAGCTCTGAGTTCATCCCCAGGAATAGGATCTCCTTTCCCTCAGCATCCCCAGCAGCGGTGCCCTCGGAGATTTCTAGGAGGTTATGTAGCCAGAGAAGAATTGTCTCATTTCTGGAAATAATAGGATGGAAAAAAAAAAAAAAAAAAAAAAAACAACCAGAACCAGGGTAGTGATGCTGCGACCCTTAGGCTGCTCCTCAGCTTGTCCTTTGGAACAGTGGAGTGGAGCCTTGATTCGTTTTCATTTAAAGTGAAAAACATTGAAAATGGATGTTAGCTGTGGTGTTCAAGGGAGATGCTCTGTGCTGACTGCATCCCTCTGTTGGCCTAGGCATTTGCTAATTCTAACAACAGTCATATATGCAAGGTGAAGAGGCTGGGTCATAGGTTCCAATCCATCAGTCCAGGCAAGCATGCTAATCCTCGAGCCCCAGACAAGGGAGTGTTACTGCAGTCAGCAGCTTCATCTTGGCAGCACAACCTTGTGGTAACAGCGCCCCTGGGGTAGAGCCACCCATCTGACCTTCTCCAGGGCAGAGAATCCCCACCAATGTTTGCCTGCAATGCACAGGGGAGCTTTCTCTGTGTTTGTGTACCTGGATGCTTCACCTACCGCACCCAGTTTTTCTATCTACATAGAAGCTGAGCCTGAACCAGCCTAATGAGTATCACAACTACATTGACAATCAGCCAATTTTCTTTCCAAATATCTATGAAAATTTGTACATATAGTATTTTTCTTTTTTTTCCTCTGGTCCTAGGTAGGCATCCAGGGCTTTATGTGAGCCAGGAAGGGGTTCTCCCACCCAGCTATATGTTTGGTACATTTTCAAGGCTTTAAATAAAGTAAAGAGAGCCAGCAAAATGGCTTAATGGGTAAGGCATTTGCTGCTAAGACTGATGGGTTGAATTTGACCCTGGGATCTCCATGGTCAAAGGAGAGAACTGACTTCTGCAAGTAGTCTTCTAACCTCCACATGCAAGCCGTGGCCTGTGCGTCTCTTACCCCACCTCCACCACACACAAATAAATAAACAAATGTAGGCACAAATAAATGTACTGATATTTAACTTGAAATGTAAATAATGTTTGCGTATCAAAGAGAATATCGAACACAGGGCGTGTTTGTGTTCATCTACAGCAGGCTCCCCACTGCCCCCTGTATCTGATCATCTTCCACTAGAAGCTGCTGTGACTATCAGGAATTCTTTGTTCCGTCTTCCCCAGAGAAGGTTAATCAGCGGCCTGGAGGACAGATTTGCATTTGGAGGCTGTGGTGGGAGAAGGAGGTCATCTCCTGTGTGGGAGAGACGGAAAATGGAGATGGCACTTGAAGGAAGCAGGGGACCTTGAAAGACAGTTGATGCTTAGACAACAAGATGCAGATACAGAGCTCTGGCATGGGCTGATGTGACTAATGCTGCCCATCTAGGAGGCTATGAATCAACACAAAATGGCTGACACCAGATGTTGTCTAGGGAACCCAAAAGTGAATAATGATGCAATCTCTTATGTAGTTAATCCAGAAAAATGGTAATTTGAGTGGGATATGTGTATATTTGTATATGTATGTGTATGTGCATATGTGTATATGTACACAAACACATACATACATGTACGTGTTTGTGTACATACATATACATAACATACATATACCCATATATATTTCCTTGATGTCAGAGGTGAGCGCCCCAAACCCATGACGAGCCACAGGTAGCTTCTCTGGCTGTGTGTGGTATTCAGCATGAGGAGCATCATTGCCCAGATCTCTCCCAATCCTGACTGGTTGCCACCAGGAGGAACCCATGGGTGCTGCCAGCCTCCCCCCCATTTGTTTACTCACTATTGCATGGCGTTTACAAGTTCACGGCTGTTGTTTCTCTTGGGGGAGGACTAGGAAAGACTCAGAGCAGTCTTGGGGGACGTGCAATGTAGTTTGACAGTCTGGCATCCTCATTGCCTAATGAACGCAGAAATGTCTTTGAAATAGTCCCCAACACTACTCGTCATTAGGCAGAGCCTGACAAAACCATTACTGAATGAGATTTTTAAGTTGTCTCTGTAAATTAAGAAAAACACACCCACAATTCACAGGACACAGAGAGATAGCACAGAGCACAGAATGCCCAGAAAGACCAAGGACATTCTAATTTTAGAAGAAAGAGACCAGTGTCTGAACCCAGGGTGGGGTTGGAATGTGCCTGGGATGAGGTAATGGGTTTCTCGCCTGTTGTCTCTCAAAAACTCTGCACAGAAATCTGACACCATCAGCCTCTCCTCTCATTCTTAGGAGACATTTTTATATTGCAATTGATTTCTTGGAACTAATAGAATGAGTTTATAGCAAAAGCGAATTCATAGCCTTTGTCTAATGAGCAAGATTCTTTTCCCTGGGGAAGTGGTTCCTGGATTCTTTTTGTCTTAGAGTACAAGGGTAGGGACCAAAACATGTTTGACGAGCGTATTGTCAGGGAGCTGACAGGGTTTACCTCGTGAGATGGGAAGGCACAGGTGCACAGACTTAGTTCATTCCTGGGGGGGAATTAAAATCTATTTTTAAGCATTGCTGCAGCATAGGAGTGCTATGAACAGTGGGTCTGAATAGAGGCTGGCAGCTTGTCATCCCAAGACAGGCTCAAAACAAATCAAATCCTCAGCTGAGAAAGTTTAGACAAAATCACAGTAACTCGTGTTTACTGGGCACATACTTGTTTGGCACAATGGGCGTTATTTGTATATTTTCATTTTTCCTCTCACAAACCTTAAGAAGGTACTACTGTTTACCCAACTTATACTAAAGCTCTTGCTGTAGCTTGGTTCTAGACATCTACCAAAGAGCCATATGTTAAAGGCTTACTCCTTGGCTGGTGCTTTAAGGACCATCCTAGTGGAGAGCGGTAAGGCCACTGGAAATGTGTCCTCATACTGAGTTCTGAGTTTCAGCCTCTCCTCCTGTTTCTTTTTGGTTCTATGGCAGGAAGTGAGGAGTTCTGCTCTGCCATGTTCTTATTACTGGTGGGAGCAACAGACTATAGACCAATATCTCCAAAATTGTGAGCCAAGAGAACCATTTTGGTTTTGTGCGTTGATTATCTTGGGCATTTGGTGTAGTGGCCAAAAGCTATTGATATACTCTCAGGGAAAAGCAAGCCTGCCCAGGTTCTCAAGAGTGGAGTATGGCTGCTTTGTGATGCTGTGACTCTCCAGTGGACCTTCCTCCCAACCCAACTCAGCTGATTCCTAAGCTGCAGAAGGAGTTGCATGGAACCCATGAAATGGGGACGTACTCACAGAAACATCCGCTCTCCATTCTACAAGGTTTGAGTTTGTCTTCCTCGGTCTCCTCTGATCCCAGGCGAGAGCTCAGAGCCTACTCTGGAGTTCAGCACTCAGCTAATACTGATGGATTGGAAAGATGGTAAGATGGATGCTGGGTGTAGGATGGTGGGTGGATAAAAACGGCTCAGGGAATCTTCTACTAAGTCAACCTGCAAGCAAAATTAGATCAAAAAGATAACTAGGATCTGGGAAAATAAAGTGAAGGATACACTACCTTTCAGAAAACATTTACTACCTTCATGGATGAATGAAGAAGGGAAAATCTGTGCACTAGCTAATTTGAAATTCAATGTGAGCAATCCTAAAGTCACGGCACCCTTTTAACTGGGAGTTGGGAAGAAAGTCAATAAAGAAGAGTTAAGTAGTGTGGATGCCTGCATGATAAGACTCAAAATACGTAATCAGGAAACATCCCAGTACTAACTACATTGAGTAGAAATATCTGACTGATGCTCACGGACGTCTCCCTTGGATCTCTGCTTGATTGGACTGAATGTGCTTTGATGAAATGGGCCTGCACTTCCATGTTCTGGAGTCTCATAGTTCATGTAAAACTCTGTATCTGTCATGAGGGCTGAGAAAGCCAGCATAGAAAGGAAATGCACTGTCCTTTTGTTCCTGTCTATAAATCATTCTTTCCTATTCTGAAGACCCATTATGCTGATAGACATGTGTTGTTTACTGAGGCAGGCAGCTCTCTGTCCTCAAGGCAGGGCACCCTGTTTTGGGGAGAGGTTGAACATCTGCTCTCAAGAGCGTGAACTTGGACATCACATGTCTCATTAAAGTCCTGCATGGCTGCAGAAGAGCCACCTGCTCCATTCTGAAGAAGGGGAGAGGCATGATTATCATTGTGCTGTGAGCCTTGGTTCACAGGTGTGCACAGTGGAACCCATCCACTCCCGGGCATAACCTTAGCTTAGGGACATCACTGTTACTATTCAATCTTCTTGCTTTTACAAGACAAAACAGAGGCAAGGTGTCCTGTTGTCACTGAAGCAGGAACTGCCAACTGGAGCAGCCAGGAGGCGTTGTCTCACTCTTGATGAAGTGAGGCATCTGTGTGGGTCTCACAGGACATCAGTGTGACCAGAACACATCAGAAGATGACTGAAGGATACAAAGAGCCCCATTATTTCCCTTGCTCATCATCTAGGAGTGTCTCACCGTGGTTCTGTGTCTGTGCAGTGTAGCACAAGTGACACCCTAAGGGAAAATGGAAGAGTGAAATGTCTCAAAAAACAGTGAAATTAAAACGAAAGAGTTACACATGGCGTGTGAAGAACTTCGTCTGCGCACGTTCACACTAGCAAAGTGTAATTTGTGCTTAATATTGTTCAGTCACGAAGGTGTTTCTGGGTCCAAGAAACACACACATATTCCATTGTGATTCACGAAGCTAAAAGTCTTCTATGAGATAAAACAGGTAAAATCTCAAGCTGAAGTTTTTTTCCTTTTATTAGGGCAATGTGAATCTTAAATATACAATTTATCCAACATCATTAGGCTCTGGCTCTGATGTTTTAATACTAGATGCTGAGGGAGCTCACACGGTTGGGAAATAAGGAACTAACATTTGTTCAATGATCTGCAGGCATCGAGCATTATGCAGAGGGCTTCACATGACTTACGTAATTCTCAGATCTGTCTCATGAAGAATTATTTCGTACATACTATCAATCAGACAGGTATAGTCAAAGTCTTATCTCTGAGGTCATGTTTTCTTTTTAAAAATATTTTTTATGATCTGAAAATTTTATACATTTGACACAACACATTTCAGTCATCTCTCTCCACCATCACCTCCTTGAGTATCTTCCTCATCTTCATGTCCTCCATTGGTTTTTGTTACTGATAACCTCCTGATTCCAACTAGTGCTGCTCATCTGTGCATAGGTGTGGGGTCATCCTCCGAGGCTTGTGTTGTAGGATTTATTTAATCCCAATCCAGGGTTTCTACCCTGCCTTTGATCATTTAGTTCTTGGATAAAATACACACACAATCTTTATATTTACAATAAACCTTAAACAGCACAAGAGCTGGGCAGATATGTACCCTCTATGATATTAGAATCTACTTTGCTATTGATGACCCTGAGTTATTACTTACTGTGTTTCATCTGAGCTTCTCTTAATTCCAATTGGCCAGCCCCTAACGGCCACATTTCATGACTCACCTAACTCATGGTGGCTTCTCCTCCTTATCACCACTACCACCACCACCATCATCATCATCATCTTCCTCTCTCCCCCTCATGGTTCTCCCCTGATCACCCCAAACCCCAAGCTAGGAAGCCCTAAAACCCTCCTATGTCTCCTCTGTCTGGCTACTGGCTGTTGGCATCTTTACTCACCATTAAGAGATAACTTGGGGGTAAGGTCACATAGCATTGCTTGGGTTTACCTGTGGACTGTCTCATCTCTGGGCAAACAGGTCTCAAGGAACCAGTGCCAGCACTAGAATACAAGCTATGTCAGGCCAACCCACTCCAGGCTTGGACTACCTGCTAGCTGAGATGTCCCTGAAGGAGAGTGATCCTTTCTCAGCAACCAGTCACTGTCAGTAGCTTCTCTGCTAAGTGGAGGGGAATGGCTCGGGTCCAAGCCCTTCTCATGGTGAAGGCCATATTTTCAAAATTGTAACTAGTGCTCTCCACCTTATTATCTGATAAAACAACTGTGAATTATAAAACTATGGGCAGATGTGTGATCACCAATGAGCCAGTGGTTTCCAGTTCAGGTTTTATGTTTTTTTTCTCTCTATTTTTGCTTTTTTTTTTTTTTTGTAAAGTATTCAACTTGAAGTGGAAATTTCTGCTTTCTTTCCAAAACTCAGTTATTTCATATGATGTTTTGGTGAGGCAGACAGGTGAAAGGATGTTTTGCTGAAGCAGATATGGATGAAAAGATATTATGCTAAAGCAGACACATGAAAGAATGTTGAAGAAGACATGGGAAAGAATGTTTTGCTGAAGCAGACACAGGTGAGAGGATGTTTTGCTGAAGCAGACACATGAGAGGGTGCATGATGTTTATAAAGAATATAAATATGATCTCACAGGGGAGGAGGCTCTGGAATTGGCTCTCCTTGCTCTGCCTTGCTAGTCTTTGCTGATGACACTTTTGTATTGGTTCGCCTTACGTCGAGTTGCTGATCTCCACTTGTCATTACTTCATAGAGAGTAACTCACTAAGAACTTCTCATGGTATTCCGGAGGCTTCTTGTTGCTTTCGTGGATTTGGGCCAATTGGCCAGCCTAGCAGTTTCCTCTGGATTGAACTACCATTGCTGATTCGGGAATGGTGTTTGCAGAGTGTATTAGACTGCCGCGGCTGATTCGTGTTGGGTTTTGCTAGAGGACTAGACTGTTGACAACGAAGATTGGAATAGTCCCCAAAGAACTATTTCTAATCAGGTCCACACCCCTGTTTTCTGTCAATCTTTCTTTTCCACTACCTCTGGTGGGTGGTGGGCTAAAAGGGAGGTTGAAACATTTAAGAATTCTTATTAAAGTAGGTTTTGAAAAATCAAAGCCAACATAAACGTAGCAATATTTTGCATGAAGCTCAGGGTTTGTTTGTTTTTTGTTTGTTTGGTTTGTTTGTTTGTTTGTTTGTTTTAATTTTTGTTCCTTAAATGCTTAACTTCATGTGTCTTTCCTTTCCTTCATTTGCTTTCTCCAATTTTGTCTAACAAATTTTGTCATTTTTTTCTTACTCAAATTCTGATTTGTTGCCTTTACAGAGCAGTAAATACTGATTAATATTGGATATAATAGATTGAATTGATGTGTATAACATCAGTATGAACCTGACTTATGGTATATTTAGGATGGTTGCCTAAGCTTTCAGTTAGGATTATTCTTTGGGTGTGTTTAGGGTTTACTTTATGACATCATATTATGAGCTCTGGTGGTGGAGGAATATTTATGTCTCTTCCTCTGTTCCTAGCCCCAATCAAGTAGGGGCCTGGCAGAGAGAAGTGTTAAATTCATTCCATTCAGTAAAGAATAGGTTTGGGAATTAGATTTGGGCTTCTGTGTCTTTTTTGTATGGGTTGGTAAGATCTTTTCTAAGAAACTCAAAGTTAGCCCCTCCCACAGGCCTCAAGCCCCTCCCACAGGCCTCAAGCCCCTCCCACAGGCTACCTTCATACCCCTGGGCCTTCACTTATGGCACACACCCAGTGTCCTCCTAGTTCTTCCTCGCTGTTCCCCTCAGCCAGTTCTCCTAGTCAACTTCCATGCCTTTGTTACTTCATGCTGGCCAGCAGAACTCTCTCTACTAGAGACTATATGTCTGTGATTCTCAGTGGGCATGCCACAATCCTGCATCCTCCCTCACAGGAGAAGCTTCTTCTTGTAGTAGATGGGAATTAACTCAGAGACCCACAACTGGAAAACATGAAGAGAGTGAGAGACTTCGGAGCACTCAGCCCTAAACGGGATGACTTCACCAAACCCCTCTTTTCAGGCCTCAGAGAGCTATGCAGAAGAGGAGATAGAAGGATGAGAGCTAGAGGTGTCAACGACTCCAAGGATCTTCTCGGTGCATCAGGAGGGATGCACACGTGAACTCACACCGACTGTGACAGCATGACCAGGACCTGCATAGCTCCAAACCAGAAAGAATTCCCAATAAGGGAAAGAGGAAGTGAGTACAACACCCCAGCCCTAACCAAGAAGCTGTTCACAACATGTACCTGCTGGGAGAGGGAGAACCAGCTTTCTGCATAGGAGAAAGGCATAGCACCCAAAGAAGTGACACTGAGTATGTCACTCACACTCCAGGGCAAGCCCCTGGAATATTCGGCCAACACAAAATAGACCCTCCATTTTTGAATGCTTTTTTTGGTTATGCATTGATATGTGTGTGTGTGTGTGTGTGTGTGTGTGTGTGTGTGTGTGTGTGTGTGTGTATCTGTCCTTTTTGCTTTGTTTCTTTATTTTTACTTTGTTTTTTCTTCTTTTTGTAAGAGAGAGAAAGGACATGAAGTTGGGTGGGCAGGAAGATAGGGAGGATCTTTGAGGACTTGGGGAAGAATTAGATCAATACAAATTTTCTGAATAATTGAAAGAATAATTTTTAAAAGGTAATAACAAGTTCGAATTCCTTTGTCCAGATTGAATCTCCCCTAGCCCCCTGTCTTAGTCAGGGTTTCTATTCCTGCACAAACATCATGACCAAGAAGCGAGTTGGGGAGGAAAGGGTTTATTTGGCTTACACTTCCATGCTGCTGTTCATCACTAAAGGAAGTCAGGACTGGAACTCAAGCAGGTCAGGAAGCAGGAGCTGATGCAGAGGCCATGGAGGGATGCTGCTTACTGGCTTGCTTGCTCCTGGCTTGCTCAGCCTGCTTTCTTATAGAACCCAAGACTACCAGCCCAGGGATGGTACCACCCACATGGGGCCCTCCCCCCTTGATCACTAATTGAGAAAATGCCTCTATGAGATCCAGGTATAAGGCATTTTCTCAACTGAAGCTCCTTTCTCTGTGATAACTCCAGCTTGTGTCAAGTTGACACACAAAACCAGCCAGTACACCCCCCAACCTCATTACTGTTGAGATCAATTATCTAGTCTCATAATAGGTCTGTGCTCTATATTTTAGTATATGTACCATCAGGTTTCAAACATCTAGGACTATAATTATTTGCAGGACCAGGGGAGGCAGTGGTTAGTGAGGGTCAGAAAATTCTTGAAAGAAAAAATGAATAGTTGTTAAGGATAGAAATCTTTAGTGTTTAGCAAGAGAATGAATGTTTTCTAAGAGTTCTGCTCTCCAGTGTGGTTTGTGTGCATGTGTACACATGTATGTGTATACCTGGGTGTGCATGTGTATGCGTGTATATATGTACCTGTATGTGCACGTGTACCTGTGTATATGTGTATGTGTGACTATGTGTTCCTCTATATATCTATATTTGTTTACCTAAGTGTGCATGTAGAAGTGTGTATGAGTTTATGCACATATATATGTGTCTGTGTATGCATGTATACATAGGTATATGTACCTATATATGTGTGTGTGTTTATGTATGCATCTGAACACGTATAACTGTGTATGTTCACATATCTGTGTGTTTCTGTATATATATTTGTACATGTATGTTTCTGCGTATGTGTGCGGATATGTATTTGTGTATGTGTACAATGTGTTCTTATGTGTACCTCTGCATGTGTGTGGGTCTGTATGTATCTTTATGCCTGTGTATACGCATGCGTATATGTGTTTCTGTGTATACATGTGTACACATACATGTATGTTCCTGAGTATGTATTGTATATGTGCATGTGTGTTCCTGTGTGTATACCTGTGTGTGTGTATGTATAAGTGTGTGTAAGTATACACTGTGTGGCTGTGTATGTATGTGTACCTGTGCTCTTGTGTGTACATGCCTTCTCTTGTATGTTTGTTTCTTTATGCATTTAACTTACACTGAATTCCCTTTGATGACTCCTGCAGTCACCTGCCTCTCAATTAAAATTTCTGTCTCTGTTTATCTTTCAGTACCTTGTTTTTGTTCAGTACTCAAAGGATGGAGCAAGATGCAAATTATTTGAACAGCTCAACAGTCATGATTATTTAGTATAGCAAAGGGTGGAAGGACGATAAAAGCTTCTATCCTTAGATGCATGTGCGCATGAGAAGGCAGGCTGACACAGCACCAGAGGAAAAGCATCCCGGCCTCCCCTTGGCTTACGTGTATAATTACTGGTTTCTTTTAATAAACTGGTGATTATATCGTATGCTTCAGCCAAGTTGGGACTTCTGAAAGATTCTTGCACTCAATGGTTATTAAAGTTTCCAACGATCCAAGGACTCATAACATCCTGAGCCTGTGATTTTTTTTTTCCCCAACAACAAGTCTTTAAATTCTTTTGACATTTAACAGAATTTTTCTGTGGTGTTAGAACCATGTTCTACACAAAATGCATTATAGAACATTTGATTTTTTTTTTCCTCTATGGGAAAAAAAAGGAACCAATAATGAACTCTCGAGGAAGGAAATCCAGTTCAAGTGGATTTTAAATATGCATAATAAAAATAGATGTGTACTCCTGAAATGCTAGATGACGTTTAATCAGCAGTAATTGTGTTTTATGCAAAGCCCTTTCTCTACAGAGCTGGGTTCCCTTTTGCATAAGCTGTTCCGTGTCCTGAGCAGGCTGATGGGTCCTGAAAGGCTGAACTTGAATATCTTTCAAACCATTTGGAGTTAAAGGTCATACCGAGTGCCATTGGAAAGATAATGTCCTACGGGTTGTCAATGAAGTCTGTGGTATGATTTATTACCTGGAGTCAAGTGTTAATTGGATGGCAGCTGCCTCTGAGTGGATCATCCTTCTCCTTTCTTAAGGCTGACAGATAAAAATGGAGAGATTAGTGGAAATGAAGTCTCTTAGGCCCAAATGGAAACCCGAGATTCCCTAACTGTCATACACTTTATTTATTTATTTATTTATTTATTTATTTATTTATTTATCTGTTTATCTGTTTATTTATTTACTTATAGAGATTGACCATAGGGCTGTCAAAAGGAGGAAATGATTCCACACTGATTAGAGAGTTTCGTCAATCAAGTCCAATGTGGGAGCTGGTACAGGGGACCCTAGCTAAGAGGACCATGGGCCTCTCTTTGGTCTGACTGCTCAGGCCCATGGTCTTCCTGGTTATTGGCTCCTAGCACCCATTCCCACCAGCCTTGTCTTTATTTCCCCTTTCATCACGAATCTAAAATTCACTAAGTGGTAGTGGGCATATGTTGTGATTTTCCTATTTCCCATATCTTCCATGAACACCCTTGGCATCTTATGCACATTAGAGGTGGGTTTTCCACCCCGGTTCCCTGACTCAAGAGTTGAGTTTACCCATTTGAGGAATTAAACAATATATTCTCACTGGATATTTACATACAATAAGAAGGTTGTGAACAATATAAAAGCTGTATATTACGGAGCAGGAGTGTTGGCTGCAGAAGTTGGCTACAGAAGAAATGTCAACCTGATAGGGTTGACTGGGCTGTCACCAATCAGCAGAGGATGAGTGTTTGTTCTGTTGAGCAGAAGGAAGTTTCTGGTAACACAATAGTAACACCTTGTAGGAAGGGGTCACTACAGTGTCTCTAGGTTATGAGCTATGAAGGACTAGATTATTCTAAGTCCAGGTATTTCAAAGACTTAATTTTCAAGGAGACACCCCACTGGGGTGTTTAATGCATGGGATGGCTTAGATATGTGCCTCGTCTAATTTAAATGCTTAAATTCAATTGCCATATTATAAAATGAAGAGGGAGTCTTTTGGAAGCAGACAAGTTGGGAACAGGGATCAGAGCCCTCACAGAGAAGCTTAAAGGAGGGCTTATTTATGTCCCTCTTACAGCTCTAGTTTTCTGTGGACTCAACCACAGGAGCCACCTTGGAGACAGAGAGCAGTCAGAGTCTGAATCTGCTCCTGCCTTGATCTTGGACTCCCTGGTCTCAGATGTTTATTATGGCATCAGAAAGAAAAACGAGTAGGTTCAGCTTCATTTAATGTTCAATTAAAAGATTCCTGGAACCTGTCTTACTTCTGCAAGGTCACCTTTTCCCCCACCATAGCTGTCCCACTCCCCCCCCCAATTCATCTCACCCTCCCTCTTCTTTTTTTTCTTTCTTCCTTCCTCCCTTCCT
Source organism: Uromys caudimaculatus (assembly GCA_028551405.1). Lineage (NCBI taxonomy): Eukaryota > Metazoa > Chordata > Mammalia > Rodentia > Muridae > Uromys > Uromys caudimaculatus. The sequence continues at coordinate 16,796,713 of CM052717.1, read as the reverse complement.
TTCTTCCTTTCTTCCTTCCTCCCTTCCTCCCTTCCTTTCCTCTCTCCCTCTCCTCCTCCCTCTGGCTGTGAGACCTGGCTAACTCAGGTGCAAGAATTAGAGCCTTATGCTTACAGCAGAGGAAACCAGAAGGCCTACCCATGTTTTCAGGGAGTTGTGTCTTTTTCAACTGGGATAGGAATGGCCTGGTCACTGCAGTTACTGCACTATCCAGTGAGGGGACTTGCAGGGACCAATAGCAGTCTGTCTCTGAGAGTAGCTTTTGTGTGTACAAGGTGTGATGAGGAGAACTGTGTGTGTTATGACTGTTAGGACTTTGGGCCTCCTTTCCCAGATCTTTATCATACTGACAATGTTGTCTCCAGGCATGCCTGAGATTTTAGGCTATCTACATGCGGAGGGGTCTTAGGCCCATGTGTTCAGTTACAGACCTCTTGCATGCTAAATGTCCAGCGGACCCAGACCCTATCACGAGTCCTTATTCCCCATCCATCCCATACATTCTTTATTTCCCAGGGTTCTCTGGTGTCCTTCCTGCCAGATTACATAAATGATGATATTTGAATGGTGCTGGGCTCCCAAGCAGGAGCCAGACTTCCCAAAGAGTTTCTTTGTATCCCTGTGGAAACAAACCTGTATCTTTCCATCCTTGAAATGGAGGGGCTTCTTTCAATATCCAAATTCATTTTTATGTCCCACGCCAAAGAAAGATTGCTTCCTGACCAAAGTAGTCTACTGGTGTGTCTTTATTTCTGAGTAAGGAGTTTGTTTCTGTGGCCTTGCCACTGAAATTAGAAGAGCTCAGCAGATTTTCTTGCTAAATAATTTTTAAGAACTCTAAAATCCTCTCTGCTTCCCTAGGCAATCAAGTATATAGATAGATTTTTTTTTTTTTACTAAAAATAAATATTCCTCTCACAGTGCTTTCTAATAGGAAACATTTTCTATAAAGCCTTTGGCCACTGCGTAAGATATGAATGAATACAGGACATTTGGTTTTTTGTGGCTATAAACAGCAAAACGATGAAAATTAAAAGAAGTTTAGAAATCCAATAAAATAAAATGTTACATAAAATGCTATTAGCCAAGGGTGCAGTTAAATACTGAGAACAATAAGAAAATTTCCCCATGAACTAGCACTGCGCCTTCTCATCTTACCTGTAATGGCAGTGGGCTTGATGTCATGAGCGGGTTGTCTTCCGGAGTAGCGTCAACAGTTATGGCTGGGCAGAGGATGCCTTTTTTTGCTCTGGGTGTTATTACTTATTCTTTTCTAACTCACACTCAAGACATACAGTTGTACATCTTAATGGAATACCAGGTGATATTTCATTACCTGTGAACAGTGCGTCATCAGGGTAATCTCATCCATTTCGTCAACTTATACGCCTCTTCCTTACGGTGACAGTGTTCAAATCCTTCTCCATTTTGAGAAGCACAATATATACGTCATCTTCTGCAGCTCAGCCACTTGGCACAGCAGGAGAGGATGGGAGCCACTGAGTATGGGTGACAGGGAACTGTGGGTAGCAGGAGGGATGGATGCTTGGGAGGATGGAAGCTTGGGGGATAGGTGTCAGGGGGGATGGGTGTCAGGGGGGATGGGTGTCAGGGGGTGAGTGGCAGGGAAGGATGTGAAGGAAGAAGAATGGGTAACTGGGAAGCAAGCAGAGCTGCCAGAAAGTTAGCGGAATAGAGGGCTGATGAACTCCAGCCTGTGGGAGGGAAAGATCAGCCTCCAGGCTAACAGCAAGGGCAGCTCACACGGGGGCAGCTCACACTGGGGGCAGCTCACAGTGGGGACAGCGCACATTGGGCTATCAGTTTGAAGGAAGATGGGGAAATCTGCCCCCATCAGGACAGCCTTTGAGCACACATTGAGCAAACCTTATCTAAAGTCCCCAAATTGAAAATGCTTCAAAATTCAAAACTCTTGAGCGTTGCTCAATGCCCCAAGTGGAAAATTCCACACCAGGTTATTTTTTTCATATTTCATTATGAAAGTACAGCATAAAGTTACCTTCCTTCCGTGTAAGAGTATAAGGTGTAAGTACAGATAAAAGAATTCTGAGTTTAGATTGGGTCCAATCCTCAGAATTCTGATCATTTGTAAGAAAATACTCTAAAATGAAAATAAGCCTAGACTCGGTTCTAAGTGCATGTGTGTGTGTGTGTGAAGGATGTTTAGCTCAGATCCAATGGAGGGGTTGGAGGTTTAGGTTTCACAACTAAGTACTATGAACTGATCTTGAAAATGAGCTCAGCTTTTTGTAGAGTACAAACTAAGGAAGACAGAGCCGAGGCGGAAGGGCCCAGTTTCATGTCCACTCAGGGGTAGGCAAAGGTTTTGTTTGGAGGGTAAACTAGTTAAAGGAGCCTGGTTGCCTGTTTGTGATTGGCTGAGAATGTTTGCCGCTGGTGTCTAGCACAATCCAGATCACCTGCTTGTAGACTTGCCTCAAGAACACCCTAGGATATCAGGTTTAGACTGAAAGCTCAAGCTCCCTGCTGCTGGTCCAGTTTATCACTTCCTGGGATGAGTCTCCAGTTGATAAATGACCTTCAGAGAGGGAAAAGGCATTGCTGCTATGGTTCTGTCAGAAGAATGAAATACAAGGTCCAGAAAGTAGAACTGGATTTCCAAAGCCAGGGCAGGTTCCAGTCAGCCCTGTGTTTGCCCGGGGAAGAGTCCTGTGTACTGGCGGAGAGCTCCCTCTGAGGCACATAAGATGCAAATTCTGTCCTCAAGATCAAAGGCACCGCTATTTTGGAGATTACCAGGTGCCCATGCCAGGGTGCATTCAATGCAATCTTTCAGGATAATGTAATCAGGACATCTGAGGAGTGTCTTGCTCTATTAGACAACAATCAAGGGTGGTTCAAGGGAAGTTAAAGTGTTTTACTGTGTGCAACTGTTCAGACTCCAGAGACCTTGAGAAACCATGAATGGATTTAAAGAGTCACAGACCTCATTACCTGTTCAACAGGTATTTTAAATAATACCTATTCTCCCTTTCATGCCAAATGCAAAATTAAATTGGCGGCTTTGAAAATTATTACTTGGTGAGATGAAGGGAAGAGTTTTGATGCTGTCTTGTAAACTGGTCCAAAGAGATGCTGAAGGCAAACACTGTCACTTCAGCAAATTGCAGGGGAATGAGAGAGATGAACCCACAGGACAAATGCCATTTCATGTAGGACAGAGCCCAGATCACAGAGCCAGTACCCCTGACAGTTTTGTGAGCACGCTGCTCCATGTTATGGCGGCTGAGCTCTGGACTTTCTACTCTGAGTGTTTTAATGGGTTCCCAGGAGACCATCTTTGTGGTGACCAAAAACTGGAGGTAGCTTGAATCCTCTAGGGGCCTTATTTAATTTCCTTGAAAGGGTGAAGAAATCCATAGCCGTCACCAGGGAGACTAAGATATTTGCAAGCTTCCACCAGGCAGCTGGATTTCAGAGGATACTAATTGGCATTTCTGAATTATTATGCCAAGTCAGAAAACAATCACAGGAATGTGGTGGATTTGTCAAAGGTGCCTATGATGTCACAGCCGGAGGAAAGCAGACAGCTCACCCCTGGCTTTGCTTAGCAATCCCACCCAGGCTTTGGAGAAGGGAGAGCAAGTTCTGAAGGAACACTTTGACTTCCCTTAAGAAGCAGTTTTCTAAGGGTAGCTGCCAGGATTAACATGAGGATGGATATTAATGGTAATAATGGCTGGTGTTCTTGGTTTGTAACAATATGATGTATGAGGGGTGGGAGAGACAGCCCAGCGATTAAGAGCATTTACTGATCTTGCAGAAAACCCAAATTAGGTTCCTTACACCCCCAATGCAGCTTCACAGTCACCTGAAACTGCAGCTCCAGGGTATGCAACACCCTCTTCTGACTTCCACCAGCCACTGCACTCATGTGCATATACTCTCACACAGACACATGCTCACACATATAACATAAAAATAAATATAAATCTTTAAACAATTTGCTTGCTAAAACCAGCTCAACATTTGAAGGTATATTTCTCTGGGAAGAATCCATTAACTACATGTCAGAAAGAATTAATGCATATTAAATTTTAAAAGGGGAAAAGTGCATATCATTTAAGCACTTAGTGTGTAACAGGCTCAGATGAATGACCGATTATCTGAATAAGGAAAAGAGGCTGTGGGAGAGTGAACCATTAGTAAAAATGGGTATTCAATACTGAGATGCGCATACTCATGCATCTCTGAGTATGTCCATGAGAATCAGGCTTATATTCTCAGAATCCAGTTTTTTTGTTTTTATTTTTGTTTGGTTGTTTTTGTTTTTTTATTGCCTTCACACTGCAAAGCCTTCTGGTCTACCTCCTTTAAGACTGTCCTGTCCTTGATTCAAGGCCAAGCAGAAACACAACTTGTAGAAAGGAAAAGATTGGTGTTGTCATTCAAAAATTGTTACACCCTGAAAATGAGTTGACTTTTGACAAGTGTTTTTAACCTTTTCTTGGAAGGAAAGCAGGGCTTCCCTCTACCAGTGACTGGGCAGAAACAGGTTAGCAAAGTCCACTTTGGAGAGATGATCTCTTTGCTCAGAGAGTGATGTTGGCCTGTTTCATGTCCTTCTCATGCAATTTCTCTAGATAGGTAAATCTGGTTGAAGAATTTGTGGTGAATGGCTCATGAAATCCCATATTGAGCTGAGGTGTCCCCAAAGACGCTGAGGTGTCCAGATAAGAAAATGTGAAGGAAAAGGGGACATCTATAAAGGAAGCTATGAGAAGACTATCTTTATGTCCTGGAAAACTGTGAATCCCTGGCAGGAGATAATATATGTAGCATGTAGAGATGTATGCTGCCTACATTGCTTTGGTGTATGAACTCAGAACTTGGCCCAGCAGCAGATGGACACAAGTTTACTTTTCAGATGAAATATATTAGCATGTTTTCCACAATAAGTTACTGAACTACGCTTAGGGAGAATGATTCTGAGTATAGCTGACAGGTACCACTCCACGTTCTCCATGTAGCCCAGGCTAGTCTCTGAACTACGGTTCTTGAGACTCTCTCTATTCATGAATCTAACTCTATGCTGCCTTTTTAAAGACAAATGTAAGACATGTAAAGTAAATCTTCTTAGTTCACATTGAAGTACATGGAGGGAGCAGCAGAAGCGTGGCCTGGGGGGTTATGCTGCTGAGAGTACAGGCAATGATGAAAGAGAAATTGAATGTGGTGCTCAGGGATAGAGCAGACTCCACAGTTAATCCCTGACCCTGGCCTTGGTCCTTTCTTCCCAATGCATGTTGAGATGGCAGAGCACATCCCAGGAGCTCTACATTGGTGTATTTTCAAACCAAGACTATCTTTGAGGTATTGATTACCCATAGTGGGAGCAAATCACAGATAGCTTCCCTAACTACATACTATCTCATTTTAGAACAGGGTCTACATGTACATACTGTCATTATTGGAAGATGACCAAAAACTCTCTGAAAGAATTAATTAGGAACTGATAATCTGACTGAAGGGAAGATTTTCCAAAGAGGGCACAAGTGACAGTGTCCTGGGAAGCAAGGTGCATGGTGCACTTCCATGGAACAGGCAACGTCCATGTTCACATTCTTGGCCATGAGGGCCTACTTCTAAAGGCCCTGAAGGCCATGGGAAGGGCTGTAATGTGGAGTTATTCCAATGGTAACAGGAAGATTATCTGAGAGACATAATCTGAGTCAGTCTATTTGGAAGGGTCCTCATGGAAGATGTATGGGGAAAAGACTTAATGGATCAAAGAGCAAGTTAACAATGATGAGACAGGAGGTGAGGTCATTTGGCTATGGGGAAAGGAAATGCATGACTCTGAAAAGCATGTTAGCATTGCCAGTGGCTTGGATTGCACAGTATGAAGTTCTAGAGGTGATGACCATCTGCATTGAGCTGTATTGTAGGGAACCTGTTGCTTGTTTCAGAGCTACATTCCAGAAGGTAAGGCATGGTGGACCATTGAGTCTGGAGAGAGTATCCCCTGCATGCCAAGATGGAGACATTGTAGTCACCTGGACCCTGGTAGTTGGGGATATCATTAGAACTAGGGACATGTATACATTAAACTTGATTGCAACTTTGGTAATAAAGCTTCCACTCTGTCTTCAAATTCTTCATGTTGGGCTAATCTTTTTGTACACTGTGTGAAAGTGTGTCTCTGTATGCTTGTTCCTTCCTCACCTGCCTAAGGCATGCTCTGATTGGCTTAATAAAGATCTGATGGTCAATAGCTGGGCAGGAAATGGAGGGCAGAACTTCTGGGCCAAGAAAGGAATACTGGGAAAAGAATTAGGTGCAGGAAATTTGCCCACCAAACATGGAGGAAGTTGGACATACCAGGGCTGAGTGAGAGGTAATGAGCCACGTGGCAAATGTGGATTAGAATAAATGAATTATATAACCTAGTTGGGTGGTGGCAACCTAAGGCCTAAGCTTTCATAAATAAATGTCAGTCTCTGTGTCATTAGGGAGCTGGTGGGTTGAGGTGGTCCAGCAATATCTGTACCTACAGACTGAGCACACTGACACTCATGAACTTGAAGGGCTCTTGAGAAGATGAAACAAAACAATCAACAGCAAATTCTATGGCTGGGGCAGAGCACTTAGTGGTGCTCAGTAATGATATAGCCATGGTAAAAGGAAAGGGGTAGCTATGACCAGCTATGTTCTTCTGTCTTATTGCGAGTGAACTTTACTGCAGAAGAATCCATCATGGGAAATAACCTGACCTCTATAGTGATCTCGAATTAAGCACAGAATCGCAGAACCATATAGACAAGCCTGTTTGTTACTCACACTGTAATTTTATTCAACGACACAATCTTTCTATGTAACCAACAGGGAGAGTTTGGGGCATGGTATCTACTTGAGTGTTAGAAATGCCATATTTTACATTTTTCTTCTCTGTCCCATCTCCTTGATTTAATTTCTAGATTTCTGTCTCTCCAAATACACTGCCTAAGACACCCCCATTAGAATGTGCAGTTTAGGGCGGGCCGTGGTGGTGCACACCTTTAATCCCAGCACTTGGGAGGCAGAGGCAGGTGGATTTCTGAGTTCGAGGCCAGCCTGGTCTACAGAGTGAGTTCCAGGACAGCCAGGGCTACACAGAGAAACCCTGTCTCGAAAAACAAAAACAAAAACAAAAACAAAAGTTAAGAATGTTTGGTTTAGAAATTCAGACTTTGCTCGCTTAGCACATATGAGGTCCTGGGTCCAATACTTAACATTGAAATATAGAAAAGCAAATGGAAATAGCCAGTTGGTAAAGTGATTGCCACATAATCATAAGTAGCAGAGCTGGATCCAGAAACTCACGTAAAATTAGCTAGCCACAATGACACTTAAGTCCTGGCACTGGGGAGGTGGAGACAGGCAGAGCCCTGGGGCTTGCTGGCTAGCCACCTTAGCCTAGTTTGTTAATAACTGGTCTGTCCAATTATCTAAAGTCTGATAAGATAATAGTGTTCCTTCCTGTCCATTGGCTGAGGAGATCTTTACCTGTAACTTCTACATCTAAAGTAGATATGTTCAGATCTGTGTCAGCATATAGTTATTTTACAAGGTTCAAAACCAGAGATTCTCAACTCATCAAAACAGTTCTGTAAATTTCCTTATATCTGCGTGGCAATCCCCACGCTTACGCTTCTATGTCCTGATCATTTTCTGACAAGTTTTGCTGTCTGTGTGCTGGAAGCCTCTGTCCTGGAGGTCAGGGTGGAGAACAAATGACATTCCTTTGCAGTGACAGAGCCTTCTGGGCAGAATGGGCAGCCAGCCCTACCCATATGCCCTGGCATTCTGGTCCATGGCCATGCAAAGACCTCTCCTCTCCCTGGCTACCTCTGCTGCTGCCATAGCTGCCAGATGCCTCACCAACCTGAGCCTAGAACTTGGTTTGTCCACCCACTCTAGAAAGCTCCAAGGTGCTTGCTCTATACAGTCTAAGTCAAAGCTTGTACAGATTCTGGTGGCAGTTCCCATGACTTGGTTCTCGACAGGTGTAGGCAAGGCTGAAATATGACTACATGCATCCCTCTGTCCCCACTGTTTTGTCCGACTCTTGTCTCAAAATCAAAGTTTAAAGACAGGCTTATTTCAGGATAAGATGGAAGAGCATAGGATGAAGCCTAGGGCTCTGAGACAGTGCAGTCACTGCATATTCACAGAGCCAGATCTCTGCAGGGCGACATCTCCTCAAAGGACTAAGTAATCTCAGCTCTTGGAGAAATGTATTGCTTATGCTGTAGGTGGAGAAAGTGGAGACAGGAGATATCTGTGGATGGGTTTGGGTGGGAGATTATAAGGAGAACATGGAGAGAGCCACTTAGATTTTTTCTTTGGAACCATTGTCCTGTAGGCAGAGGCTTGTTCTTATACAGATTTTTATAGACCACAATCATACGGTGTTCCATACTTGAGTTTCTATAAGGAGTTAGACATTAGAATTATAAGCAGGATGTGGTTGTATGCACCAGAAACACAAGAGGCTGAGACAGGAAGTACACTGTGAGTGTACCTTGGGTTGAGTAACATGATCCTATGCCCACTATCGCATACCTATGCATAACCATTGTGTCGTTGAATAAAATTACAGTGTGGGTAACAAACAGGCTTGTCTATATGGTTCTGCGATTCTGTGCTTAATTCAAGATTACTATAGATGTCAGGTTATTTCCCATGATGGATTCTTCCGCAGTAAAGTTCACTTGCAATAAGACAGAAGAACATAGCTGGTCATATCTACCCCTTTCCTTTTACCATGGCTATATCATCACTGAGCACCACTAAGTGCTCTGCCCCAGCCATAGAATTTGCTGGTGATTGTTTTGGCCCAAAAGCCAAGATAAATTAAAAGAAGCCAAAAATAAAATAGTCATATATGATGTCTGAGCTCAGAAATCCTCAAACACTTTAGCTTCCCTCCAAAGTTCTTAATTTGCTTTTGTCTAATGTACAAGCAGTGATCTCAGCTTTGTAGTAGAGATTGAACTCAATATGCTTTTCATAGAAATACTATCCTTTTGACATCCCTATCTGTGGATTTCCTTAATTTTATTTAGCTACAAATTCAACTACTATCAACAGATTTGGAAATAAGGGCCATCTAGCCATAGGTCAGTATTCCAACTGGAGTGAACATTTCAGAATTCAAATTGCCACAGCAGACAGTCAATACCTTTTACCATGGAAGTCAAAGTATTGGTTTCTCCTGACTCTGTTGAATGGAGGTTAATAAATAGTCCCATTATTGGGGTCTGGTTAACACTGTAAATAATATGGGGCATGCATATTTTTCTCCCAAGGTGATTTAAAAAAAAAAAAAAAAAAGGTTCAGTACCATTCCCAAGTGGTTATTTTTGCCCACACTGAAAGATGACGCTTTGGGTAGAAGTGTTTCTCTGTTCTTCTTTTGATGATTCACACACTCTTCCTCTTCTGTCCTCCTGATCCTATGTTGTCAACATAGCGTGTGCTTAGGGCTTAGGGCTTCACCAAGGGGAGCTTGAGCCATGTGGGGCAATTCCTGTCTCAGAATGTTTTGCTGAGTGGTGGAAGAATCCTAAGAACTTTATTTTAAAAGGGGAGGGGGATTAGGATACATATATTCTCCTGCCTTTGTTTAAGCTGCGTGGAGCACAAGCTTTTAATCTTCTGGAATCCAAACAGTCTAAATCTTTAATTTTGGATCAAACAAGTAGCCATGTAACAAGCTGCAGCGCTCAGCCAACAGGTGACTTAGATTTCATAAGTGGTGCTTTGATATCAAGCCATTGGTATGAGTTAATGCACCTTATAGGAAATATTAGCAAATGATTTTTTGCATTTACTATAGAGATACTTTAAGAACACATTCCTAAATAGTTATGATTCCAAGATTTCTATTTCTTTATTATCCTAGTTCCAAACTCAAAACAAAACAAAGCACAATCCTTTTGTTTATTCAAGCAACTGTTGTTTGACTCTGGGTGTGCTGAGCACAGCTGCTACTTACTCTAATTGCTGCAAAGGAATGCAAGGCGCAACTCACTGGCTCTGTCACTTCTTTTCTACCCTAACTTTTCCTTTGGCTTGTATTTTCATAGTTTATATTTGTTTTTAAAAGTTGCTATGGTTTATGTAACAATATTAATCATTTCATGCTACTTGTGTGATTGTATCAGTTATGCGTCTCATTGTCCTGACAAGAGCAACTTAAGGAAGGGAGAGTTTATTTTGGCTCAAAGTTTGAGGGTACACAGTCCATCATGGCAGAGAAAGCATGGTGGAGGGAGAAAGGAGTAGCTGGTCACGTTGTATGCACAGTTAAGGAGCAGAGAAAGATGAATGTCGGAGTTCTGCTGGCTTCCTCCCTTTTGGTTAGCTAGGACCTCAGCCTAAGGGATGGTGCCACCCACAATTAAGGTGGGTGTTTCTATTCCAATTAACCAAATCTGGATAATCCCTTACAAGTATGCTCAGAGGCTAAACTAATCTAGAGTACCCTTCACAGGCATGCACAGAGGCTTGTCTCTTAGGTTTTTCTAGGTCATGTCAAGTTTACAATCAATACCACAGTAATTCAATAGATCTGAATTAACCTCTGTGAACACACATCCTTTGAAGAGCTTATAAATGATTCTGTTTTTTCATTTCACCCTCAGTAATTAGCTGGTACAATGAAATATCTCCAAGGAAACAGACAGTAACCATATATTGGCAAACATGCTCCCATAGAGCCAGACACCACTTTCTTTTCATGAAGGCAAGAGAGAATAAAGAAGCTTTTATTGAAAGTCATATTTTCAATACAGTGAGGCCAGAGCATTGATTGCACAGCATGTGATAGACCTTGCAATTCTCTGAGGGTCCCAGGAATCTGATCTGGTGCTTTGATGACTATGCCGTTATCCTCAGGGAAATTAAATGGGTCTGACACAAGTTCCTCCCTAGTTCATGAGCTCAAGGTATTGCCATGATGGCTCTGAAGGCCTAGGGCCAAGTCACCTTTCCACACTCTGTCCCCATCTCTGGTTGGAGTTCATAGATACTGACAAAGAACACATTTTAAGCCTGCAAGTTTCTTCACACATGGCCAGTGAGTCAGGGTAAACATTTTGCGATGAAAACTTCTTTAGCTCTCTTGTTATTGCAAGCCCTGGAGAGATGTGAGCCCAAAGCCTCTCTATTTACTTGTTGCTTAGATTTTATTTCTATTGTCCAGGATTTTCAGAATTATAAAGTTGTCTATCTGGCCTGTGACACTTGACATTTAAACTTGGGGGATATATTCTTCAAAAGAACGGAACTCAATGGTAGACCCATTTTTGTGGAGCTGAACTTGGCTGTTAACTGACACATCTGGAAGGAAACCTCAGTTGTAGAATTGCCTCCATCAGATCTACCTGTGGGCTAATTGATGTAGGAGGTTCCAGCTAACCGTGGGTGGTGCCATCCTTACATAGGTACACCTATGCTATGTAAGAAAGGTAGATAAGCAAGCCAACAGTAGTGGTGATACTTCCATGACCTTCGCTTCAGTTTCTGCCTCCAGGTTCCTTCTGTGAACTCCCATCTAGGATTTGTCTGAGGATGGGCTACAGTCAGTAAGTTAAAGTAAATTCTGTCCTCTCCTAGTTGTTTTTGGTCAGAGTGGTTTATCAGAGCGGAGGAAATGTAGACTGGAACGGAGATGAACACCAGGTGTGCAGAACACTGCTCTGATGAATCTGACCATGTTTTGGGGCTAAGATTGTGGAAACACTTGGAACATTTGGCTAGACAAGGTGTTGAGTGTTTAGAGCTTCTTGGGCTGTTCTGTAAGAGCTTGGAAACTAAAAAGGCTAAAAGAAATGGAGATGACAGAGGCTTGGCTTGTCAACTCTTAGAGGGACACTCAAAAGTCCCCCAGAGGATCTTCTAACATTTCTTATGTGGTGTGTTTTTGATTAAGAATTGAGGAAGTCAAACCTTTGCTTTACTGTAACAATGGATGCTTGTCATCTGGGAACAAACACATCAGCTGTGGTTAATCAGAATTGGAGGTGAAAACATCTGAGAATATGTCTCCAGGATTAGTGCACCAAAACCAAATCTGTGGTACAGAGGGGCAGATGCTGCTTCTAAAGCGGGCAGCTGAACTCGGTAATGTGTAACAGCCTCTCTTACTGTTGTTGTTGTTGTTGTTGTTGTTGTTGTTGTTGTTGTTGTTGTTTATGGCATTGAAGCTGCAGGATTGAATAGGTCATGGAGAGCAGCTGAGGCTTGGCGTGGTGAGACGCCATTGGTTAAAGTGCAGCCTGGGTTGCAGGAGAGACCCCAGGGTTGAATGGGTCGTGGTAAAAAGCATTGCTTGGTGCTGTGAGAGCCCAGGAGAGGCCACTGGGGAAGGGATACGTGTAATTATCGTGAGACCCCAGAATATTCAAGCTGCTAGGATTGTAGGACGTCTATGAAGAACAGTGTCAGCTGTGGAGTGGAGCCAGTCTGAGTTAACCAGAAACACTGCCTATGTCCTGAGTGGCAGAGCTGGACTGGGGTGGGGGCCGCCCAAGTCCTTGGTAGCCCAGAATATTTTTAGTTAGTTCTTGACATCAGACCTTGAGATTTTGACATTGTTGGATATTGGTTTTGCTTTGGGATAATTGTAATCTGCTGGAGGTGCAACCTGATCTTGAAAACCAGTATTTAGCATTAGGATACAAGCAGCATCAGACCAACCCACTACAAGCAATGGGCTCTGCTAACAGAGAACCTGCTGGGGTCCCTCTGTTGACTGCTTCCCTGGGAATGGTGCAGTGCTGGGCCTGCAGTGTGGGTTCCATTATAAAGACAAACATGAGAACAAAGTTTGTGAGTGCACAAAAGGACCTTAGATGCCACCACTCTCAGCAGGGGCCACTGGCCTTTATCAGTGAGCAGGTGGTTGCTTCCAGGCAGTGTCTAAATGACAATGAAAGCAGGGAAAGCCACACTTAACCCTCCAGCATTCAGCAGGGCGAAATGCATTGATGCCTATGGCACCTGGGACTCCTGGTATTGGAAACCTTGACATGGTTGTGTTGTGGTTACCATGGAGACTATTGGTGAGTGTGTATGTGAGGGTGTGTCCTGGAAGACAAGATGTCAATTAGGGCTTCTCTTCTGCTGAAGTGGGGACAGGAGCCTAATGGAAGTTGAGCCTGACCCTCTCGTGTGTACTGATTGCTATGACGATTGCGGTGGGCAGTGTGTGAGTCTATGGAATGAGGCCACCATGAACTATCAAAGACAGGAGAGCAAAGTGGGATCACGTCAGAGAGACAGGGAAACCTTCAGGCAGATGGCTCAGGGATTTAGGTGCCTAGAGACTACAGCAGGAGGTGAGACCTCTGTGTAGAGGGTGACAGGGTGACAGGGTCAAGGGCAGGCTTGTAGTATAGCTACATGAGTGACATCACCAGTACTAGATAGACATCACCTTTTCTTTGAAATATAAAGCCACATAGTTAATTTTCCATCATTTTGTGATTAGGGGAGGAGTTTACTATGATTGTATTTACTTTTTAAATAATATTTTTCTTAATTCTTTGAGAATTTTATCTTACTGTATTTTGATGATATTCCCACACTCCTAACTCCCCCTACATCCCCTTCCTGCTCCCATCTCCCTCCCCATGAGGCATATGAGTAAGCCCAATTTGTGTTATTCGTTAGTCTTGTGTGTGTAGCCTTCCACTGGGACATGGTTAACCTACCTGGAATCCCATCATTAAAGAATATCAACACACGCTCTCTCGCAGCTGATATCCACTGCCAATAGGTCTTCAGGTAGGGGTGGGACTTGGTGCCTGCCTCTCGCCTTCCCTGCAGGGGTGTGGTCTGGGCTGAGCTTGTGCAGATCCTGTGCATGCTGTCACAAAGCCTGTGGGTTTATATGTGCAGTTTCTCTGTTGTGTCAAAAAGCACCAGTTTCCTTGAAGCGATGCATTGTTACCTGTGCCTCTTACAATCTGCCCTCCCAGTCTTCCGTGAGCCTTGCCAGGACGGGTGTGATATGTGCGCTCTATTTAGGGGTCAGCATTCTGAAATCTTGTATTCTCTGCATGTTGACTAGATGAGACGGGAGTCTCTATATTAATCGCCACCTACTGCAGGAAGATGCAAGTGATTTAAACTGCTTGTGTCGTGGGAAGCACCCCCTCCCCTTTTTCTCGTTGTGTATCCTTGACTGTGTCCAAACTCTCAATCCTCCTGCCTCAGCCTGCCACACATCATACAGGCAGGTATCACCATGCCTGACTGAGGTGTTTTCTTTTATGGAAAATGAAGATATCTTGCAATATTGTTGAGTTTATATCCCAACATAGTCTTACTAGCCTTCTCCCATTTTTAATTTCCTCAGCGATTTAACAGCTGTTTGTTAACCACCTCAATTTCACATTGTGATATTTTTAAGGTCATGTCTAAAAAAAAAAAATCAGTTGAAGGAAGTGCAGTACACTGGTAGGCTGTTAGTTCTATTCCAGAAGAGCGTGCCTCGCCCTGCTCTACTTCCCTATGTGTCTTGAGTTGTCTTTAATGGGCACACACTTTTTTTAAGGATCAGGGGCTAATTAACATATGGTGACATTCTGTCAACAAACAGCCATTCCTCCTACACCCTTCCCAAACCATGAAGCTTTCTGCTTTGTGGAAAAATTCAGTCTTCAAGGACTAGCGAGATGCTTTAGGAGTTAAGAGCTTGCATTGCTCCTGCAGAGGTGCCGGGTTCAATTCTTAGCACCCATTTTGGCTCACAAATACCTGTAACTCTAGCTTCATGGGATCTGACACCTCTGGCTTTCACAGGCAGCTGTTCTGATGAGCATACACACACACAGGTGCACACAGATACATACAGAGACACACAGAGAGGCAAGCACAGACATGAAGAGACATGCACACACAGAGCACACCCACAGACACATGCACACACGCACACACGCACACATCCCCACAGACACGTGCACAGGCACACTCAGGTACACACATACAGACATGTGCAATTTTTAAAAAGTTGAATTGAAGAAACCTTTAGTAGCTTTTCTGCATCAGGTACAGTATCCGTGTCTGTGAAACCATAGATCAAGTCCTGTCAGCAAGACCCAGAGCAACACGCCTGGTTCACAGGAGGCATTCACATGCCAGATGGTGGGATGAGAGGCATGGCTTGCGGGAAGGGTGCTTGCCTAGCAAGTGTGAGCTCTTAAACCCTGGGACCTCAAGGACCAAGGGTGAAAGTTGTTAACCTTTCCATTTCACTTACATTTCTATTTTTAATATAATTTATAAAGCAGGTAAAAGGACATGTATGTTGCTCAGATATGTATTATTTAGCAGTTCCATTTGAGATAGTTATTTTATAAAGTCTTAAGTATTTTTCCAGTGATTTTAATCAACTAAATCGATTTCATCTGGGAAATGACAGCGCAGCAGTTTGGGTAAGCTGCCGAAATTGTGTCTGATGTGCTATGTGTAGCTTAGACTAGCCTGTTGTCATCCAAAGTTCAGTTTGGTAAGTTTAATAGTGATACTAATTTATTGGAAACTTGTTACTGGAATCAACAGGCAGGAGTCCCTATCTGGGAACTGGGAAGTTGCAGAGGGGTTTCCAGCCATTCTACAGTGTGTAGAGTTTTATATTTGGAAGTGTTGCTTAAATATCAATTTGAAATTAAAGAGACTTCAGGATCTAGGTGAAAGACATTGTCTTTAATATCTTGGGATGATAGTGGACAAGACACAAAAGGGTTGCTAATATTTAGCCAAGTGTCCTTATTTTACATTTTGGCTCAAAGGCTGAGCTCCAAATGAGTAGGGTAACACGACTAAGTTTAGAGCAGAGCCTGAGATTGGGTGTTCAGGGAATATGCAGACATTAGAGAGTTTACTGTTCGAATTCCTCGTCTTCCTCCTTTTAAAAAACGACTTTGTTGTTACTAGATGAGTATTATAGAGCAGTTTTCCCTGTCTCCAGGTTATAATATTCTGCATTCTGTGTCCCTTTCATTGGGGAATATCATTGGTTAGCTTTTACCCTTAGATCTGTGAGCTCTCACAAGTGAAGTTTGCATTTGGTATAAAGGTGAATCAAGTGTTTCCATATGTAATTAATAGATATCTAATTATTAAAACTCTCCCCCGCTCCAATGAGCAGTCAAGAATGGTTTTGAATGATTTTGCTGTCATGTTTACCCTGGGCATCTCTCCTTGTCTGTCACCCTACACTGACAGCACAATTAGAAGTTACTTTTATTTTTATTGGCACAGACTTGGCTATTCTGGTTCATTCCTGTTCCTGTAAAAATTTTAAAAGGAGCTCACCAATCTCTACTAAACTATTTTCCTGGGATTTTGATTGGGATTATATTAAGTCTTTGGATTCAGAGATTCATGGGCATTTTTGTTCTTTGTACTTTGTATTTTTCAGACCTGATGTGTGACTTATTGTACCTGTTCATATGCTTAGCTATGTTTTGAAAATCATTCCACCTGAGTTGTGTACAGTCATGTTTTGATATAGGTATATACTACAAGATTAAATTTCATTGAATACACATAAAAAACTCTGGACAAGGAAAATAACTAAAAGATTTTCCCTCAATAAAGCAATTTAGTATATCTATACTCTCATATAATTCTCTGTGTGTGTGTTTGTGTGTGTGTGTGTGTGTGTGTGTGTGTGTGTGTACACATGCACATGCACACGTATACACATGCACCCACATAAGTGAGCACTAAGAATGTGCAAGATCAATATTCTTAGCAAAATTAGGGTATAATTAGCTATAGTCACAACACCATACAGTGGACCTTGTATAACTGTAAGTTCTAATGACATCGATTTATCCAACTCCTCAACACGGTCTGTCTCTCCAAATTACTTAGACTTAAATAATGTTTCCCTTAATAACGATTTTCTCAGGGCTCTGTGTAGCTATCACAAACATTTTAATTCAAATTACTATTTAATATTAGATCATATTTAAACATTTATTATTGTCTATGTATACATTATTATGTAGAAATACAATTAACCTTTTATTTGTTGCTTCTGATTGACAATATTGTTAGGCTTTTCTTTTTACTAAATTGTTTGCAGATTTCCTTTAGATTTCTTTGATTTGTTTTGTTTTTGTTGTGGTTGTTTTGTTTTGTTTTTCAAGACAGAATTTCTTTGTGTAGTGTTGGCTGTCCTGGTTGTTTGCTCTTGAACTTAGAGATCTGTCTGCCTCTGCTTCCCAATTGCTAGGATTAAAGGCACATGTCAGCACCTCCCAGCCCCTTTCTATTTCTGAATGTATAAGCATCAATGTAAGGATCAGATGCTTATGCTTTTTTCTTCAGTAGCTGTGGGAACTTTCTTTCTCTCTTTGCTGAGTCTCTTTTCCACATTGAAGGTGAAACAGACAATGATGGACAACCCCGTTTCTGATTGTGTCTGTTTCACAAGATATTGGACACTTCCCTGATTGTGTCTCTTGTGGAAGCTATTAGATGTTTAGTCTGAGAACTTCGGGCTGCCTGTCAGCATCCTCTGTGTGGGGATGGAAACTTAGTGCTAGTCACAATTTTCCTGCTTCAAAGGATAAAAATCTCACGAGGTGTTGATTTTCCTGGAATGTTTTGATAAATTGTGATAATGATAATTGGGTGTTGTTGTTAATCACATCTACCACTAAGAGTCTAGAGACATGAGCAGAAACCATGTGTTTGTAATACGTGCCTTGATAAAAGACTCATAAGGAAAGACAGTTAACACAAATAAAATGAGCAAAAGGAACTTGAATGTCTTTGAATGAACAAAGCTTACCCAAAGGACAAATATCCATGAGTTCATGCCAATATGAAAAAAAGATTAAATAGAAAATTTATGGATGAGAAGGGACTGATAATCCAGATAGGGGAACTATAAACTATATTATATATTTCCTTCACTGAGATTTTGGGCTCTTCTGTCTTGGGGTGAATGGCCCATAGTGGCTGGCTTCCAAAGAGTAGACCATTAAAGGGAAAATTAGTTATGACACTGAAGAAACCCCTTGGGTATTGCCTTCACTAAGGGACAAAGGCAGTGGCAAGCCATGTTAATACCATGTCCTCTGATATGACATAGAAAGTTGGGCTTCTTACCTTTAGATATGCTGTGAGACACACTATGATTCTGAGCTCTATTCAAAATTCAACAGGCAGGCATTCAAGATAGACCCTTGGGATTGTGCAGGAACACAGGAAGCAAAGGAAGGTCATGGAGGGGAGTGGTTGGGGTAAGTGACTGTGCGCACGCTTGAAGTGAGTAAGTACAGACAGAACGATTCCCCCAAATCTAGTGAAGGCATTCCATAGGGCAAGCACGGGGCCCTGTCTCAACTTCTTCATCACAGAGGAAAGAGAATGAGTATATGTCGGAGGAAAAACAAATCCAAATATGGTTTCCAAATTACTTTTTAAAATGCCAACTATATATCAATGGAAGCAATATTACGTTAAGATCATGTCCTCTGTGTCGTTATAATATCCATTTGGTTTCTAGGTAAGGGATGCTAATGTGGAAAGTCATTCCCCTGGTGTGCACCCAGTAATAATGTCACTTAGATGACATCGCCTACTTGATTTGTCACCACAGCCGGGTGATGGCAACACTACTCTGGAAAGCTCTTGCAATTTATCACTTTTGGTTGTCCTAAAGAAAGGTAATTACTTTCTTTCGGCTGATATGATGTGTGAACCAATACCAACACTGGAGATATTTGCCATGACCAGTCTTTTATTCAACAGTTAACTATGACAAGTTTGCTCTATGTGGAACACTCATTGGAAGTTTCAAGGGCACGGGGCAAATGCTTTCCAGGCTCGACATGTCATTATGAGGCGGATGGAGCAGGTTCATTGTAGAAACTAAGGGACAATAAATAGT
The DNA here is from genome assembly GCA_028551405.1 of Uromys caudimaculatus. NCBI lineage: Eukaryota > Metazoa > Chordata > Mammalia > Rodentia > Muridae > Uromys > Uromys caudimaculatus. The sequence goes on along the minus strand of CM052717.1, from coordinate 16,777,770 downwards.
GGTAACAAGAAAACACGTCTAGATCCAACAGAAGAAGGCTGTCTTTGATAATTAGTTATCCCAAATGGTTTGCTGTAAACCAATGAACTCCCCACTCTGAATTAGAAGCGGCTCAGTGTAATGTCAAGGAGAAACAGAAACGGTTCTTACATTGTGCAGAATATGCTAGGCTACATTACCAAGGGCATGGCTGGAGCCTTTGCTTTGGCTGGAACACAGTACCAGCCAGCCAGCGTTCTAGACAAGATTTCAATTTTGACAGCGAATTGAGTTTGTTAAGGGAATGGATGTTTTCATGTATTTTTCTGTGGTTCATTTTGGTAAGTCTGTGTCAAAGTTCATTTATTGGGGCAAATGAGATGTGCTTCTCCATTATCTTGAGCCTGAAGTTTGTAGAAGACATTTCAAATGCCATGGTTGTCCATGTTCCTCTTTATTTGGTGATCACAAGAAGAATTTGGGTGGCACGTAAGCCTACTCAGGAAATTGCAACCAGCAGGTGCCTGGTAGTATGTGTGAGGTGCCTTGGCCTCTTTGTCTCTGCTCCGATCAAAGCTGCTACCCGTTCCTTCCTGGACAGCTCTTCCCTGCATCTATGAGATTCTATGAAAACTCATGTCTTCTGCTCCATTACAACACCGTACTTCGTCTAAGAATTTGTATGAGAGGCAAAGCTGAATCCTAAGTCCCCAAGATTTTCTTAATGAAGCATACTGTGAATGTGCCCTTTATTCTGGTCTTCCTAAGAGATGGCTGGTCATCTCCAGGACAGTCTCTCTTGTCATAGTTGACAGCCTTCTGGAACCAGAGAGGCAGGGCTTTGGGTGTGGACATGCTGAGATGCTTTCTCAGTTTTCATGATTCCACACTGCACCTGTCCTGTTCATGTAGCTTCTCCTGAGGGCTCCTCACTTTTCAACCAAGAACAACCCTGATTTTTATCCCCAGAGTTAGCCCCAGTTAGATTTTGGAGAAACTATTTGCTTGACAGTATGAAAAATGAATTTGAAAAGAAAACTAATAGCAATTAATCAATAATAATTAAGGGCCAAGTGAGTTAATTATACTAAGTACTTGGGACATGTGTGTATAGTGAATGCTTAGAGCTTTTGTCTTTTCACTGGAGAGACCAGATGAGATGTCCTGATTGGAGAACTGTAACGAAGACCCCTCTGCAGAAACACAGCGATGTTCTTGAGTCGGATGCTAGGATAAAGGGGGTGTAGTGAGAGCTCATCAAGGAAAGAACCTGAGGGAGGCTGCGGAGATGGCTCGGTGCTAAGAGTGCTGCTTGCTCTTCCAGAATGCAGCTCCTAGTACCCACAGCAGGAGGCTCACAACAGACACTAGCTCTAGGTCCAGGAGACTTGATATGTTCTTCAGGCCTCCATAAGTCTGCTTGTGCACCTACACTCACACAGACACATAGATAAAAAATAAAATAAACCTGTGAAAAAACTAAGAAACTAGAGGTATCCGAATAATGGCAAGATTTATTGAGGTAATGATGAAAGTTTGACAACGAGATATTCAGTGAAAACAGTTAAGGGTAGGGGATCTTGGACTACCATGATGTCCTACTTCTGTTAGAACAGGCACATTTTGAGGTCACAACACAACATCAGTTTAAAATGGAAATAATTTATTACACACAGAATTGAGCTAAGATACAGAGGAGGAATCACGTTTTTGATTTATGCATATTTATCCAGACTCTTTTATTTCTCAGGAACAATTGGAAGTGGCAGTTATCAGAAACACCTCTGAACCATGAACCCCTGTTTTAATGAACTTAGGACTGCACATAAAGAGTTCAGAGTTACTGCCGTGAGAGGATGGGAAGAGCATCTAGAGTAGATGCTAAGAGAATGCTGGGTGGAGCAGGAGGTGCCACACCTTGCCTTGGAGTCAGGGATGGTATCAAGTTTAGGGAATCCGTTTACTCATATGTGTGTCTCAGTGGGGTGACTCCAGGAGCTTACAAAGGAGAAGTAGGCAAGTAACACGGGAAGAAAAGTCCGCAGAGTGCTTGGGGCAAATAGGTGACAGCTGAGAGAGGATGCTCCCGATGTCCTTGTCCTTGTTTGCCTCTCCTCTGCAGCCACTGGATTTCCCCAATGCTCTTCCTAGTTTATTGCTGTTCTACTGAGTGCTGCTGACATGTTGGTAGAACGAGTGGGAAGGGATGCTTTCTATAACCTTAGGATTTGTGGACTCATGTCCTGAGGTGTGTAACCTTCATGAGTACTCCTTTGGCTTCATTAGGCAATAGAGGAGGACCAACTGTGGCTCTGCCCCAACTCCCTCTAATCTTGGAGGGTGATTTTTGGTTGTGGAGAATGTTGAGTATATTCCATAATGTCTACTTCCCTTCCCCTATCAGAACAAGGAGATGAACTTAGCTCTCCGCCATGAGGGCTTAGCCGGGTTTCTGGGGTTATGGCAGTGTGACCCTCTCTGAGTGTGCACCCTTCAGAGTTCTCACATCCATACTGTGCCACACTTGGGGTCATATCTCATCAAAATCGCTATTATACATCCTCATCGGCTTGTAATTTCACTGGCTTCTATAGATGCCTGCATGTCTTAGCTGCACCCCTCTGCCTTTATCTTGTCTTGGGGTGTGGTGCTTACGGCTTGCTCTGGCATCTCAGGTTTCTTTGTTCAAGAAAAGCCACTGGTTTTCAGTTCACTCTGTTTCATTGTTGGTGATGAAGAGGATGGCCCCTAAAGCTCTTGACATGTCAGAGTTGAAGGGGAACCTATGTCCGTGTAATCGATGTAGAAAATATATCAGGAAAAATAGCAGATCAGATCTCTGTGAATGTCAGCACAGTCCACCCACCTTGAGAAGACCTGAGAAAGTGACAAAGAAACTAAGTACCTGCACATTTCTGCCTCTGAACACCCTGCATCCTGAGATGCCCAGGGCTTTATCAACCAGGTAAGGGTGACTCATACTCTCAAGAGATGATCTCAATGGAATCAAGATTTGGAACACGCCAGAGGTTTGGGTGAGCTTGGTTTAGAATCTCAAAGAGCACTTAATTCAGATTTTATTTGACATAGACTTGGAGAGGTTATGCAGAAAGCACCCTCTCCCTCAGAGGTCAGGCTCCACTTGGATTTCAAGGTTTTATGAATCACACCCCTGGGAGCTGGAAAGAGTTCACATCCCAGCACCCACGAAAAGCCAGACTTGACAGTATGTGTGTAATAACCCCAGCCTTGGAGATCAGAGGCAGACTGATCCAGGGTGCTTGCTAGCTGATCAACCTCTCCCAGAGAACTTCAAATCAGTGAGAGACCTTGTCTCAAAAATATAATATGGAGAGCCATAGGGGAAATTACCAATGTTTTCCTCTGATGCTGCATGTTCACACATGGGCACACACTCCCACATATGCCACAACTAATCTCACTGCCGTCCACTGATGGCTGTTCAGTCTGAGCAAGATGGAAATGTTTAGTCATGTTTAGGCAATAGGAAGTTGTGACTGGAGCTGGAAATCGCAAGACCTTTTTCAGGGTCAGAGCCTGATGCAAATTTCCCCCTTCCTCAAGGCTTTATTTTGGATTGATAAAGACTGAGCCAGGCGATGCTTGTTCAATGGCAGAGGCACTTCTGTGTGGTCACTGTTGACACACACCTGACTTTACCCATAATCCCTTGAGCTTTCCTTGGTCTGGTTCAGCCATTATGAAAGATAATGGTGACATGTTTACATTTCACTGGATTTAATTTGCTAGATTATTGGTCCCTCAGGAAATATTATAATAATTATTATTATCTTCAAGTAATCAAGTGCTAACATCTCAGGATGGTTTATTTGGAGCCGTGGAACTGAGTGTTTATTTGGAAAAAAATCTGTTTGTAATACAATATGCAGCCACATTATGCTGTTTTCTGGAAGGGAACACCAGCAAATTGATTTGCAAGTAAAATATTTTGTAGAATTAACATTGGTGCCTTTTTGTGACTTGAAATATTCTGAGGTTTTAGAAACCAATCTTGGGTTGGTTTTTTTTTTTCCATTTTTGTTTTTTTTTTTTTTGGCCTTTTGAGAATGAGTCTTGCTGTATAGTCCCAGCTGGTCTAGAACTCATTGTATAGACTGGGCTGGCCTGAACTTGCAGCAATCCTCCTGCATCTGCCTTTGAAAGGTTGCTCTTTCATGCTAAAATTATTTATGTAATTTAAAATATAACAGTAAAGAAGAAATCTGATAGCATGGTTTTAAATGTAGACACATTGATTAAATGTAATTAAATGGCAAGGAGGCACCAGGTCCACCATCTTTCTGCTTTTATGGTTCTTGTTTAGGAAGTCCTTTACTGATGGGGCATGGGGAAACATGCCTGCAATCCCAGGAGGCTGCAGTGGGATAAAGGTGCCTGTGAGGTGGAGGCTAGCCTTCTAGGCTTTAGTCTGTCCTGTGAGACTGAAGTCCCACTTTGTCTAAAGGAGGAAGAGAGAAGGGTTCTTTACTGTCTAGAGACCATGTGAGGCTCATTTGTTCTAAGGAAGTTAGCAGGCAATTCAGTAGTTTTTCAGTAGGACTGACCCCCTTTTGCGCATGACACCCTTTTGTGCATGTCACGTTTCCCACAGCCCTGCCCTGCGTGCTCAATCCAGAGTCCTTTCCTCTGGGCTCTGAGAGTAGTACCTTTGTGCACATGGAGCACAGTTCCCATTATCACCTTAGGCCACTGCACTTGATTAAATACTTAGAAGTTACTGTCCTACAGACAGCTTCACCTTCCAGTAGGGCAATCATTCCCATGTTGCTCTTATTGATGAAGATTTTTAAAATCTTTGGGTGTGTGTATGTGCATGCATGCGTGTGTGTGTGTGAAATGAGTTCAGGAAGTCTGTGAAAACATCAAGTCCATAGACCAACTTATATTGATGACCGTGTGTTCCACATTAGGTTTTTATTTTAAAAATTTGGTAGATGTCTTATTATATTTAGACCTTTAATATCTTCTAAAAGCATACCTACATATCATTGATGAGGTGGCCTTTTTATAGAAAAGTATTTTAGATTCATTTGTTTAATTATCTAAATTTACTTTTTAATTTTATTACATGTAGTGTGTGTGTGTGTGTGTGTGTGTGTGTGTGTGTGTGTGTGTGTGTGTGTGTGTGTGTGATTTGTATGCTATAGTGCAAGTGTGAAAGCCAGAGAACGACTAATGGGAGTCAGTTTTCTCGTTCTACAATGTGAGGCTGGGGAATTACGTCAGACTTGACAGCAAGCAGTTTCTAGCTGATGAGCCATCTTGCCAACCAGGTCTCTAAGCTATTTTTTGTTGCTATAGAGTAGAAATGAATTATAATTTTTAATACAGGCTTATATCCAAAGATTTGCCAAACCTTATTAGTTAAAATAATATATCTGCAGATTATTTCTGATTTCTTTCTTTCTTTTTTTTTTTTTTTTTGGTTTTTCGAGACAGGGTTTTTCTGTGTAGCCCTGGCTGTCCTGGAACTCACTCTGTAGACTAGGCTGGCCTCAATATTTCTGATTTCTTAATAGATGATCTTATTTTCCAAAACTAATGACAATTTGCCTTCTTTCCTTTCAATTTTATCTCTAATTTCTTATTTACTTGTGTATTTTTATTTGCTTATTTTGACTCTTAACCCAAAAGGAAATGCTTGTAACATTTAATCCATTCTGTGTCACAAGCAAAGGGCAGAAAGGGAAGCTATAACTATATACAATGAAGTCACATACTGTTCCAGAAAGCAGGCACTGTGGGGAGGTATGTCAGGTCACTCTGGATCTTTCCGGTTCAGACTACAAGTTGATGTGAGATAATGATGTCAGAAAAAGAGGCAGGGAGGCTACCTCCTTCCACAGTGACAACCAAGTCTCTGAACAGGCAGTAGATATGGTGGCCGGGAGCTATCTTGATATTTTTCCCCAAGTCAGAGCTGAAGATTTCTCAACGGCTAGATACACAGGGAACTGAGATGTGCAAAGCAGCTCAAGGATGGACTTCCTGGTGGACCAGCCAGCTTGTGGGAGGAGAGCTTCCACGATGAAAATCTAGCCCTAAGGGTTCAGTTTCAGGACACACTGCTGAGAGGTGTCCAGCAGCTCGGATGGCTACTAGAGGCTTTTTATCAGGACTGAGAAGTTCTCCTATGCTCTGCTCAGTGACATACACAGAACAGTTGAGGGGCCAGGGACTGTTCCGTCCTTTCTGTTTAGTAATGACAACAGCTGTGCTGGTCAGCTCTCTTGATCTGGGGCCTAGACTGTTCCTCATATTCTCTCTTGTTGTGTGATCTGAAATCTCATCTGCTTGTGGAGATCCCAGAGAAATTCCTGCACTGAAAACTGAACTTAGTCTCATTCGATGCATCTTTTAGTCCTTCTTGTTCTTAAAGATTCTTAAGTGGAGATTGGTGGTCCTTTTCTTCGGGATCCTGGCTCACTAAGGAGAAAACACTATGAGTGGCTGTGACTAATTTGTGGGTACTTGTTTCTCCTCTTGGGCTCTGCAGTTTCACAATCTCTCTCTCTCTCTCTCTCTCTCTCTCTCTCTCTCTCTCTCTCTCTCTGCATATGTAGCTCTACATACATTACAGATGTGCCCTTGCATATTTGGAGGTCAGAGGACAACCTTAATTGTCATTCTTCAGGAGACATGATTTTGCTCACTGTTTTCCAAGTAGACAAGATTGTCTGGGCAGTGGATTCCAGAGATCTGCTTCTCCTCACCTCTCCAGAGCTGAACTTGGAAGTATGGGCCACCATGTGTAACCTTTCTAGGTGGGTTCTGGGCATTGACTTCATGTCCTTACATTGGCATGACAACCTGCGATTGACTGAGACATCTTCTCAGCCCTAAGAATGATTTTATTTATACAACTGGCAATGTGTGAACAATTCTGAGAAACTTGGGTGTATCATCCTTCTTTTCTGAGTGTCAATTCTCAACCTTCATTCCCTCCTCCTGGGATGCTAGGTAGACAGATCTTAAAATGTCTACATTTCTTTTATGTGGTCTTTTATGTGTGTGTGTGTGGTGGGGGTTGTGTGGGGAGGCATTGAGATCCTGTCCCATGTGTTACTTAATTGTTCTGGTCTTCAGTTGTTGCGAGAGACAGTGTCTTCTGGTCTCCATTTCTGTCCTCTGATGGCTGCACTGGCTCACCACTGAAGGTCGGTTGCTCAGGTCTCTACCTTCCCACACTGGAATTACAAGAGCATTCAGCCATACCTGGTGCTTTACATAGATGCTCAGATGAGGATCCGGTCCTCCTGTTTGTATGACACGCACTCTCTGAGATTTCTCCCCAGCCCCTCGAGGGGGAAAGATTGGTGAGGAGCCGTAGAGTGTCTCCTCACCATATGCCTGCTCATTTAGAAAAGTACCACAACAGTGGCAGTTGATTGCCTCCTGAGGGGCCCAGAATTAGCCTCCCTGGTAAGTGCCGAGGACACAGGGCACTAGTGCCTCCAGGTAAATGGCTAAGCTAGACAGAGCTTAGAGTTCCCCACAGCTGCTAACACAGTCGAGAAAGGCTGAGGGCATTCAGATGAAAGGACAGTGGCAGCTTCTGCATAGAAACCAACGCTGGCCCCAGAGAGGGATCCTGCCCTGGAGGGAACTAGCATCAGGAAGGACATGACAGCTTACGGCAAAACTGCAGATTAGAGGCCAAATGAAGGCATGCCAGTGCTTTGCTGAGGTGAGGTAACTCCGCTGTGGTCATGAAGGAAGATTTTGTTTGTTTCTTTGTTTGTATGCACGCCACAGCCCGCATGTGGAGGTCAGAGGACAACCTTCATAAGTTGGTTTTCTCCTTTCACCTTTGTGGGTGCTGAGTCATCAAACTCAAATCGTCGGGCTTGGTGGCAAGCGCCTTACCCACTAAGCCACCTTGCTGACCCTGACCCTGGTTTCTCTAATATTAACCAATATACAAATACCAGAATATTTGAGGGTAAAATTATACACACAGAAAATGAATTCATTCTTTTGTCTTATGGAAATATGTATTATTGGTTTTTTTTTCCTGTAAAAAATATCATTAACCATTTTCCCCCACAATCTATAGATTTAAGTATTTGGTTTTGTGAGCATACAGGAAATATTTTTCAGGACTGAAGTTTTGAGAGAAATAAGATTTCCCTTTAAAAATGTACTGAGACTACATAGGTACTTTAACAAGAATAGGCTTTTAAACATATTTGTTTCGTTTCCATCTTTCACCATTTATTTATCTATTTATTTATTTATTTATTTATATTTATTTATTTATTTTTCATATGCCGATTTGGAGAAAACCATCTGTGGCGGTAGAGCAGTGGCTGCTCCTCACTCAGTTCCTATCTCACCGGTTTCTTTGGTCCCTGTGCGAAGCAGAAGGTCCAGAGAACAGAATTCAGTGTGTGAAGCACGCTGCTCTCAAATTGGAGGACTGATAAGCAAAGCCCCCATCCCCTTTCCATCTTCCCCTCTCTCCTGCCCTTATCTTACCAAGGTTTTCTTTGCTCCAGGCCATGCTAGTGGCCTGCGCACATGATGCGTGCTTAGGAACCTCAGCCCATCAATAAACACCATGAAGTGAAGTCATCCTGCATCCTGGGCCCCGGTTTCACCTTTTCCCCCTGTGCCCAGCCTTGCCTCACTACACAGGGCACGAGATTGATCTCTGCTCTTTCCCTAAGCTTCCCCACCCCCACTCCCCACCCTGGGGGCTTTAATTTAAGGACCAGAGAGGTCTGGAAACAGGGACTCAATTTCTTCTTCTGTTCATTCAAATGGAAGCTCCCTGCCACTTATCTGCAAAAGAAGAGCTAGGGGATTTGTTGGACAGCTCCAAAGAGAGGACAGGATGTTAAAAATGGAAATAGCTAAAACCTCTGTGCCTGGGGGAACAAATTCTGGGCACTTCCACAGATTGTGTGCCTGCCGAGGACGTCCCAGTGGCTAGCACAGCGACTCCGACTCTAATGTGAACAGAGTTTTTGATTTCATGGTTTAACATAAAATGAACCAAATATAATTACTGAAGCTGATTAAGTTGTTTGTTCTGGGTCAGCAACCCGTCGCTGGCTGCAGGGGCTTTTACACTGGGTCCAGTGGAGGAGAGCCTCTGCTTGCCTCGTTTGTATTCTTTGGGGGAAGGAGGAAAACGTTACCAACACATTCCTGTTTTAATCACTGTAGTCTATTAAGGGCTACTCAATATCTTTTTTTTTTTAAGAATTAGCTTAATTTTGCGGAACCAGAGTCACCATAATGGGCACTCACGAGGGGGCAGTTACAGGGAAACTCGTGGGACTCACCTGGTTGGGCAGGGCAGGAGTTTGAGAATGATCCCCTCTCTGATAGGTGGGTCCCTGCAGAAGACACAAAATCAGAAAGCAAGAAAGAGGGATTTAAACGATGAGGAACTATGTCTTCTGTAAGACCATTCTTTTAAGGATAATTTCATTGACTTTTAAAGAGAAGTCAGGAGTCCACATGCTAAAGTTCAGTTTTTACTTCGTTGAAACAAGTTTGGTGTAAATAAATTAGAGAATTTATCAACTGGAAGATGATTTTCTGAGGAAGCTCCTAGACATCTATATTCTAGGAATAAAAACACACTTCTTAGAGACTAATAGACTTTCATTTCCCCCCTGTGGCTGCTTGAAGATGGAGGTACATCCACTAAACTACACAAATGGTGTGGGTGCCATGTTCCCTTCAGATTTTTACATTGCAGTTCTAGTGCCATCTTTTTCTTTTAATGTTTATATTGGTGCGATCTCAAATGAACTCTTAGGCCAGATTCATGCCCAGGCTTGTGTATGTGCATGTGTGTAGCCTTCTCCCATACAGAGATCAGCTTATCCCTTGCCCGATGAAGACACAGGGGTTCTCCTGACCCCCTTCCTCATCCACCCCCAGTCCATTCTTCATTCTCTACCTCCTGCCACTCGTTAGCCTGTTTCCACCTTTGTACCACTGTCAATTCAAGAATATTCGACGAGTAGAAAAAATAGATGATACAAACCTTGAAAATTGGCTTATTTACAGAGTCTAGTTCTCTGGAGGGTCATTCAAGTCACTGTGCATGTGACTAGGTCAATGGCTTTTATATCCAGTCAATAATCCACTGTCTGGATGATGCAGTTGGAGACCTGGTAGTCAAGGGCGATTATAAATAATATTGGTGTGGAGATTGTCGCATGACCACAGGCCTCCTCCATGTTTCTGAGACAGCCCCCCGAGGTCAAGTCATCAAATCACCTGCTACTAGTGTGTTCATATTTTTAAGTTAAGTGTCTGTTCCCTTTAATGGTGCTTCACATTCTCTTCAGCAGTGAGGGAGTTTCTTAGCCTCCTTGCTGGGAGCTTGAGTTTGCACTGCTTTTATTTTCAGTCCTTGTGGTAGGTGGGTAATGACATCTCATTTTGGTTTAATTTGCATTCCCCAATGGCGAATGATATGCTACATTTTCAATTTCCTATTTACATCCTGTACTTTCTTTTTTTGTGAAATGTCTTTTGCCCACGGTTTAATTGGGTTGTTTGTTTATCTTTTTGTTTGTTTATCACTGTTGAGACTTGAGAGTTCTTTATATTCTGAGAGTAATTATTTCTAAAAGTACAGTTCGATTTTTTTAAAAAATTGGTCTGTAGCATGCCTTTTAATGTTCTTACTGACTTCACAGACCAGAATTTGAATTTCAATCACATTCAGTTTAGGAAAATCTGGACACTTGGTGTTTTCTAGCCATAGGTGTTAGAACGTTATCATATTTTGTGCTGAAAGTTTGGAAATGTTTGATTTTTATACTTAAATCTTGTGAATCGGAGAAACAGGAAACTTCCGGTCTCCATTGGCTGCTGGGGACCTCAGCTTGGGCCACAGGGCTCCATAGCCAATTAGCACAGGGAGAAAGCTACCCTCCCAGGAGCTTGGAAAAGCCAGGAGTGGGGCCAAGACAAGTTCCACAGCTCACCAGGAACCGCCCCGAACCTGCAGGGCGAACACAGGGACTGAGGTAGGCAGGCATAGAAACCCCCTGGATCCCATCGGCAGCAGGAGACCTCTGCCTGGGCCACCAGGGTTCCATAGCCAAGCAGCACCGGGAGAAAATTACTCTCCCAGGAGCGTGGAAAAAATACCTCTCAGAGACAGCTGGTCTTCAAGGAGTATTGATACAGAGGTTTGCAGGAGGGAAAAGCCATAGCCAGACAGAGTAAGATCAGCTAACAACAGAGTTAACAAGATGGCAAAAGGCAAGGACAAGAAGCTAAGGAACAGAAACCAAGGCTACTTGGCATCATCAGAACACAGCTCTCCCACCACAGCAAACCCTGGATTCCCCAATATGCCAGAAAAGCAAGACTCAGATTTAAAATCATTTCTCATGATGATGATAGAAGACTTTAAGAAAGAAATTAACACCCTTAAAGAAACACAAGAAAACAGAGGTAAAGAACTAGAAGCCCTTAAAGAGGAAACACAGAAATCCATTAAAGAATTACAGGAAAACACAATCAAACAGACAAAGGAAATGAACAAAACCATC
>CM052717.1:16698398-16765721 GCA_028551405.1 Uromys caudimaculatus | reverse complement strand
GAACTCAAGAAGTTAGACTCCAAAAAACCAAATAACCCCATCAAAAAATGGGGAACAGAGCTAAACAGAGAATTCTCAACTGAGGAAATTCTCAGGGCTGAGAAGCACCTAAAGAAATGCTCAACATCCCTAGTCATCAGGGAAATGCAAATCAAAACAAGTCTGAGATTCCACCTCACACCAGTCAGAATGGCTAAGATCAAAAACTCAGGTGACAGCAGATGCTGGTGAGGATATGGAGAAAGAGGAACACTCCTCCACTGTTGGTGGGATTGCAAGCTGGTACAACCACTCTGGAAATCAGTTTGGTGGACCCTCAGAAAAATGGGCATAATACTACCTGAGGACCCAGCTATACCTCTCTTGGGCATATACCCAGAAGATGCTCCAACATGTAATAAAGACACATGCTCCACTATGTTCATAGCAGCCATATTTATAATAGCCAGAAGCTGGAAACAACCCAGATGTCCCTCATTAGAGGAATGGATACAGAAAATGTGGTACATCTACACAATGGGGTACTACTCAGCTATTAAAAACAATGACTTAATGAAATTTGCAGGCAAATGGATGGAACTTGAAAATATCATCCTGAACGAGGTAACTCAGTCACAAAAGAACGAACATGGTATGTACTGATAAGCAGATATTAGCCTAAAAGTTCAGAATGCCCAAGCTTCACTTTACAGTAACTGCTGTACTGAGAGTAAGGTCCCAGATGGAGGAGTTGGAGAAAGGTCTGAAGGAGCTGAGGGAGTTTGCAGCCCTAAGAATGGAGCAACAGCGTCAATGGGCCTGACACCCCCCCTCCGGTCATCCTGGAGTTAGGACCACCAACCAAAGAATACACATCTATGGACCCATGTTTCGGACCACATATGTGGGAGAGGATGGCCTAGTTGGCCATCAGAGAGAGAGGAGAAGCCCTTGGGCCTGAGGGTGTTAGAGGCCCCAGTAAAGGGGAATGTCAAGGTGGGAATATGGGAATGGATCGGTGGGTGGGTGGGAGGTGGAATTCCCTCATAGAGACGGGGAGGGGGAAGGGATAGGGGGGTTCCAAAGAGGAGACATTGGAAATGTAAATAAAGTATCAAAAATTAATAAAAAAAAAGAAAAAAAATCTTGTGAATCACTTTTAATTAAATTTTTAGACAATACTTTTATATGTTTTTAGCATATAGAAATGTGAATGAATTTCAAGGGCTGAGCTTGTATCTTGTGACTTGATTAATTCATTATGATAATTTGTAATTTCTAATCATTGACTTATTTCTTTGAGGTGTATGCATGGAAGTTGTCAGCTGCAGGACAGTGTAATTTATTCCTTTCTGTCTGTTGCTTTTCTTCTTTCTGCTTTAAGTTCTTACATTGGTTGGACCATCCCTCCTTCTGCTCAATAAAGGCTGCAAGCAAAGACCCTGTAACTCCATCACAACATGTGGGGACAGTGTTCAGTCATGTCCTGGTGAGACCAAAGGTTTCTGTAAATGTTCTCTCAGTTACAAAAGTTTCCTTCACTTCTTAGTCTTTGTTATTCCTGTTTTCTGTTCCTGTTTGTAATTCATGAATTGGTGTTAGATTTTCAGATATTGTTTCTGTGTCCATAGAATACTATGGATTTTCTACTTCATATTGTTTGTATGATAAACCACATGCACTTCATGATATTTGAACATTGAACCAACCTTGCATGTCTGGAATAAATATCACTTGGTCACAGCAGCTAATCATACTTAGATATTGTTGATTTTGATTTTAGAATCTGTATATTTCAAATCTTTTTGCGTAATTGCTATGCTCAGGCCATGTTGTGAAACTTGGAATGCAAAAAATGTGTAGCTTATTGTCTAAATCTATCTCACATTAAAATGAGCATGTTTGCCACATGAAGGAAGAGGCTCTCAATAAAAGGTTTTGCTTGTGCATGCATGCATGCTTCCTTTTGTAGTTACATTTCTTCCGATCATCAGGCACCAGACTCACCCATATTTGTCACCATGACTGCCTAGACTCACAATTCTGAGGTCACAGAAAGAATCAGGAAACTCTAAGTTAAAACTTTTGCTTTAATTCTGCATATTTCCTTGAAGCAATTTACTGATTCAAAGTTAATGATTTGTTGGATAGAGATTAAAGAAAACACCGTCCTGCTTTCTGTCCTAATTGCAAAACAGGTTTAGAAGCTGACCTAGCCTTCTCTATTCTTTATAATCACAGAATCAAAACCCTTTTGAGCCCCCATAAAGAGCCAAGAACTGCCGTGGAGGGTGAGGCTCAGAAGTGATGGCAGTCGTCAAGGCCTGCTCTGCAACAACTTTCTTTTACAGGATTCTATCCCTGTGGGTATGAGTCTGTGGTGGGATTTAATTGCATGCATGTGATGTTTCTTATGACAAGTCAGAATTTGAATTATATTAGTTATTTTGGAGTTTGGTATGGATGAAAATCACTTTTAGTTTAGAGTTAAGCTTCAAAGGGAAGTTTGTGTTTGTTTGTTTGTTTGTTTTTGTTTTTCTTAGATAACCCTCTAAAGGAAAGGACACTTAGATATAAAAAGAGAATGTTACCCAGAGGAGGATTGAAGGAAGATATACCAGTTGGAGGGCAACGTGGTGGAAGGGTGGAGAGATTCTATAACAGTTGCCTTGGTCATGGTGTCTTTCAGATTGATAGAACCCTGACTAGGAGAAGCAGACAAGTCATGGGTAGGATCAAGTAACTAACAGGTGAAGGGACAGTTCTCAGGTTTAAAGGTTGGTGAGCCTTTGTTTAGAAGCAGGAGACTGGCCTGAGCAGACATGGGTGGGAATGACCACTGCCTAGCAATGAGGAAAACTGACTGGTGGTGGGCTCAGGGACATGGTGAGGATGGTGACAATAAGGCCTACAAGAGTCTGAAGGAGGAGGTGCCATTTGAGATGGGGAGAGAAAGAAGTGTGTGAGGGTAAAGGTTCATGATGATTGATGTATAGACAGTAGGAGAAGGAGAAGATAGAATGGATGTTCAGGTGCCAATGTTTGGCCTTGAACAAGTAAGTGATGAAGGAAGGCATGATCAAACTCAGAGGACCCAAAGGAGAACAGGTTCTAAAGGAAAAAGCTACTCTTTTGGACTCTGAATGTTCAACTCTGTGATCCATCCCATCAAGAAAAGACACAAAACACTCATGCAGTGTGCACATAGCACATATACACATACCCGTAATGACAACGTTTAAAACAATGGATTGAAGAGGGTTAAGATTATAAGGAAGGGCCCTGAGATGGCTTAGTGAAAAAGGCACTTGCTGCAAAGCCTGAAGACCTGAGTTCAACCCCCAGGACCCACATGGTAGAAGGAGAGAACCAACCCCTAAAAGTTTTCCTTTAATCTCCAGATGCAAGCTATGGCAAGTGTCAGCTCCCCAATAAATAACTAAATATAGCAAAAAGAGATTACAAAGAAAGAAAAATTGTGTTTTAAGAAGGAACTAAAAACACAGGACATGGAAAATAATGGGTTTTAGTGAAGTGAGAAAATATATTTAGCACGCCTTTTCCATGTGCATAGAAAGATGAACTGCTTCCTTTGATTTCTCTTCACGAGCTCTCTGCATAACACAGGCTGGTGTGCTGCTGGGCAGGTCCCAGTTAAGGGCTGACCAGTGACTTCTGTGATTACAAATCAAGCATGTCTGTCTAGTCTCTGAGTTCAACCCCATAATGGTAAAAACAACCAACACACATAGAAGCCCAAATGACCCATCTAAATTATTTTATGCTGGGGATAGAACCCAAGATCTGTGCATGCGTGAGAGTGCTCCACCACGGGCCCTGTGAGTGCTCCACCACGGGCCACATCCCTGTCCCCATCACCTTCTACTTGGATTC
This sequence comes from Uromys caudimaculatus, assembly GCA_028551405.1. Lineage (NCBI taxonomy): Eukaryota > Metazoa > Chordata > Mammalia > Rodentia > Muridae > Uromys > Uromys caudimaculatus. The sequence continues at coordinate 16,761,848 of CM052717.1, read as the reverse complement.
TGTAAAGCCCCAGCCCCTGTAGCATTTGTGATGGCTTCTCTTTTTCTTGCTTGACACTTCAGTGTCCTTACACCAGAAGGCCTGGATTCCTTAGCAACTGGCAGGCTCCCTATCCTGAGGCACACTCCCTCTGCCAGCTGGCTTTGCTATATCCCATCTGGATTCAGGTATGGTCTACTCTCTTTCTGTAAAATTCCTAATCTTAGAGGGCCGGCTCAGAACCTTCTTTTGCCCTGTCTGAGTCCTTAGTGCAGCTCCAGTCTTAGCATTTTGGCTTCTGTTCTGTTGACATCTGAACCTGCTTGCATTTTATATCCCTGACTAGGCAATGATCCAGGGGAGGCCAGGCTTGCAGCTCACATAACAATGACTTCTGGGGAAAACTGGACTCAGATCCGCTGCAAGAATGCTTCATCACGTGACTTTCTTAGTGTAGTAATGATGACAACAATCGGCCTTCAGGAAACTAGCATTTCTTTTGTTGCTCAGGGCCATCCCCAGCCCCAAGAATCAGCTCCCATGGCCATGCAGATGGAGATTTCACTACTAGGGTTTCTAAGTCAGGAGCAAAAGATAGCCTAGCCCAAGCTCCCAATGCTTCCTTCTGTGGGAAGAAAAGAGGGGAAGGGAATTTTGCTTTGCTCTTGTCTCAACCGACTGGAATAACATCTTAGAACCTGCAAGGCCTTCTTCTTTGTCAGGAGGTATGCACTGGCTTCCTTGTGATGATTTTGGTCATGGAGAAAGTGCTGCAGGCTGCTAGCTTTTCTCATCTTTTCTTGTTTTTGTTTGTTTGTTTGTGTTTGTTTGTTTTCATTTTTTGTTTTACTTTCCTATATACACTCTGCTAGAATAACAGGACTCGTAGATGGTTCTGAACTCAAGTTATGAGGACTTTCTCATTTAAGCCCCAGTGGGCAGGTGCCGGATTGCATCGTGGCTTCTGGCTAATAGACCGAGCTAATCAAGAGAACTCAGAAGGTGGGAGAAACTCATTAGCTGGCTGTGCTCATTTCTGAATGCTGAGCCCCAGGGCGTTTGCTATTTTTGAGCATTCTTAAGTGAGTAAATAGAGAAGCCGAGGACATCATCCTCTGAGGAGTTTACAGGGGACTGGGACCAACACTGGCCCTTGGAGGACCTTGTGAAGTCTGAAAATCGGATCTTCATTCTAGATTAGATTCTCCAAGAGGAAACAGCTAAGGTGACCACACGCACATGAGACTGTGGGGAGCCTTCACCAAGGACAAAGGAGAATCGGAAGGCCAAGCCCAGGACAATTCAGAGTCGGGCTGGGCTCACATCTGTTGGAGTAGACACATGAGGACAGTGTTGGAATAACTTGAGGTGGTGGCGGTATGGCTTCAGTTACATCTCAGCTAGTATCTCATAAGTCCCTGAGGATAGGTTTCTGTATTTGGCAGAAGTAGCTTGGTCATCTATGGCCTCTGATGGTCCATGGGACCATCACTGGACACAGCTCAGGGGGCATCCAGTCTTGGGTATGATTGCTGTGGCAACACTGTGTTTGCAGGTCTAGGGTCCCTCAGTAGGCTCTCTTGAGGGTCTGAGCACTGTGTTGATGAGCGTCAGTACCTTCCATCCATGTCACTGTCCCCTCATTCTGAGCCACACCTTTACAGGTCTTGGTGTCTGGACTCACTTCCTATCGTGGCCATAGCAAAAATCTAACAGACTCGTGTAGAAATTTCCACACAGTCATGGGCACCAAAGTCAGAACTGTGGCACCACTGTGGCTGGAGCCACGTCCCCTCCAGTGGAGGAAGCCCTTGCAGCTTCAGCTTCCCGTGTCCCAAGTTCTCCTCAGCAGGTAGTAACATCTCTCTAGATTCTTGTCTCTCTGTCTTCACATATGTGTGGGTCTACTGAATTTTTTTTTTTAAAAACAACTAAATTGGATTAAGACTCACCCTATTGGCTTCAGCTTAACTTGTTGACATCCAGAAGGACCTTTTCCCAGCTATGTAGGTATAAGGTGTGTGTGTGTGTGTGTGTGTGTGTGTGTGTGTGTGTGTGTGTGTGCGCACATGTGCACCAGGGAGTAGAGATGCATGTGTCTATGTGCACACACATGACAAAGCCAGAAGACGTCAGATTTCTTCCTCTGTGAGTTTTTTCCTTGTTGTCTGTAGATAGTGTTTCTCACCGAACTGGAAGCTCATGTTTTACCAAAGCTGGCTGGTCTGTGTGTGCATGGGATCTGCCTGTCTCCATCTCCCAGTGCTGGGGTAATATGCCTATGAAGTTCTGCTGGTGTTTTAGCTGTCTGCTGGTGATTTGAACTCAGGGCTTCACCATTTCTTACCTACCGGGCCACCTTCTCAGCATCATGAACATATTTTAAAGGGACACATTTTGCTAAAATGGGGCCTACTTGGTGGCATGCTACAGCTTCTCTCTCCCCTGTCTTTTCCCCTGGCAGTTGCACCTTCTTATCTCAGCTTATCTTATGTTGGCTTCTATTTATAGTTTCTTTCAGCTGGATAGGAGAAAGGAGAGACAGCCAAGGGGACGCTATGGTCCCGTGTGTGTTCTTCCTGTCATAGCTGTAGGAAAGCAAGATTAACTTCCTAACCACAGCTGTGATTTCCGATTTTCTTTGCTGGTCCCTGGGCAGAAAGTTGGCAGGTATCAGGCCCACCTACAGCTTATCAGTGGGGTCTTTTCTGCGTCCCCTGACAAAGGAAGCTGGGGCTTCCCTTGTGTGTATCCTTGTCTTGCCTCTCCACTTAGCTCTTTGGTGCTTGTATTCTCCCTCTTGGGGACATACACCCACTAAGAGATCTTGGTTTGGCCTTTGGTGTGTAAAATTTTGGGGACTCTAATAATACACAACACACAAGAGGTTATTGGGGGAAAAGTCCGTGGAGAAAAAATGAGGAAGGGAAAAAATATCTAGAAGCACTTGGAAAGAATGTACTAACAAAGACAAAAAAGAATACTCAAACCACTACACGGTCATGAGGAAGTCTTGGTCAGACCAATAAAGTGTGATCCCTGAGCAGAGGCTACATAGAGCCTCCTCGACTGTGCTAGTCCACAGAATCCAAAGGAATCACTTGTGTCAACCCTAAAAGCAATGCCAGGAATGAAAACACCTCAGACAAGATGGAGGAAGGAACACTGTGATGCATGCTTGATAGCAGAAGCTGTCATAAAGAACTCCAAGGACAGCTGCTTACATGAAGGCCTCTGCACCTTTTCAGAAAACACTACTGCCCAGCAAACTCCTGTTCGATTTTGGACAGTTGTTTTCCTCGATGTTATTCCTGTGGACCACCAGTAGACCAGGATATCTCATTGGTAGCCCAGGATATCTCACTAGAAGACCAGGATATCTTACCAGTAGACAAGGATATCCCACCTAACTTTCCTCATCTTTGCTTTTACACCCTTCCCTTTGACTCAGCTTTTTTTTTCCCCCTCCCTACAGCACACACACATTCCTGCTGCAGTGCTATTCTGTTCTGAAGCAAATCTCATTATTATTTGGCAACTCTCAGATTGTACTGTAAGTTGGCAGAAAGTAGAGCCCGGGTTGTAGTCCTGTCTTCCAGGCCTGTTGTCCAGAGGATCCCAGGGAAGTGTGAGTAGCCTCTGCTGAGCAAACACTGGTATGGCAGAATTGACTAATGAGCTTCAGACTGTGGAGAGAATGGGGCCAGCACACCAGGGGTCTTCATTGTCCATAGAGGAGATGCTGAAGGATACAAGTGAGAGACCAAGGAAGGTTCTAGAGATTTCAGAAAAATCAGTGTGCCTGAGGAGTGGGGACTAATTCCCGACTGGCAGTTGGATTGGATATTACTGTAATCCAGATGGGTTTGACTGGGGAAATCGGATCAGTGTGGTGCCCAAGATAGAAAATCAGTTGTCTAAGATCTTTCAGTGGAAAATATGACAGAATCCAATAACCAGGTACTAAGCAAGGGTGTGATTGATGAGTTAAAAATAACTTAGGGAATTTGCATATGGGAAAATGGTGGCGATCCGTTCCATCCACTGAGAAAGCCCAGAAATTGGTTTTATGGCAAGAAAAATGAGGGGGGGGGGTTTACGGTTTATTGGCTCATATTTACAAGAAGGATGAGTGGGTCTAGGGAAGGCTTATTCTGGACTCTACATCCTTCTGGTCTCTGGGCTCAGCTCTTCTAGGTCCTGCCTCCTTACCTAGCTAGCTACAGGCACAGATGGCTCTCAGCAAACACCATGCTCACATCCACTGTGCTGGGTGCCAGCAGCAGCAGCAGCAGCAGCAAACTGGGTCTTTACCAAAGAATCCTGCCTCAGGCTTGTAACTCCTGACTAGACCAGTGTAGACCATATGGCAAGTGCATACTCAGAGGGCTTTAGCTCTCATTGGCTACATTCAGATCACGTGGATATACTTAGCCATTGGAAATCTCTAGTCAAAGCTCATGGGTTGAAGTGAAGGGGGTGCTATTGCTCAGTAGGAAATCAGCAGAGTCAGAAGGAGAGGAACCAGATGAAAGACACAGTTGGAAGGGACTCTGTGGAGTGAATTCAGGAAGAGCAGGGTCACTGCCTATGGTGATTTCACAGGAGGAGTGGAGGGGGAGGGAGATGTCATCTGGCCTAGTATCCATTGAAGAAAGTGGTTGAAGGAGAGACTAACCCAGGACACTACCTGCCAGCACAAAGGTCATTAGTGACAGCCCAGTGTATGGGAAGGCAGGAGTAGGGGAAGCAGAATTGTGTATGTAGTGTGTACTAAGTAAACTAGAGCATTGCCATATTTGGGTCTCTGGAGGGGCCTAAAGGCCTTCCACAAGGGCCTCTGCTCCATGACTGTCAATCTTAGTGCTAGTTCCATTGCTATGACAAAATCTCGATAATGTGTGAATTGCTTGATCATATGAATGGCATTCTAACCTGGGGTGCATGTTTTAACAGATGAACACTTAATTACCAGGGGCTTAGGAAGAAAGGCTCATCTGTGAGGTGCTTGCTTTGCAAGCATAAAGGCGTAGTTAGATCCCAAGAATCCTTGCAAAACTCCGGGCGTGGTGGTACGTGTTTATAATTCCAGTGCTGGAGAGGGAGATAGACAGATCTTTGGTCTAGCTGGCCTAGACTAGTTGATGGCTTCTAGGCCAATGAGAGAGATGTCTAGAAAAAAAAAGCTATACAACACCTAGACACATGAGGAATGAGAGGGAGGGGCTCTCCTCTGGGCTCTACCAGCATGTGCATACAACCAAGAATACATGTATGTGTACACAGACACACACACACACACACACACACACACACACCCAAGGAGAGAGAGGGACAGGGATTAAGGAAGAGGAGGAAGATACACAACTGAACACAAGGGTACTGGTGAAATAGCAATACACACAAGCATGGGGCCCTGAATTCAACCCAGCAGCCATCTACAAAACTGGCTGTGTGGACTATGACTCTAATCTTAGCCATGGAGAGGTAGAGGCCATCCTTTGTAGCCGGCCTAGGTCCCACTGAGATATCCTGTCTTGAAGAACAATGTAGGTAGCTCCTTAGAATACTTGGGGTCAGCCTCCGGCTTCCACATGAACATACATATACACGCACCTAAACACACATGAACATGTATGAATGCACACGTGTTGAATACACACATGCCAAGGGGAGGGGGGGAGGAAGGAAGTAAAATTATGTCAACATCTAGTAGTGAGTGAAAGGCCTGAGCCCCACCAGAGGGCCTGGCGTGGAGATCACAGCCGATGGACAGGCACAATAGGAGAAGCATTAGGTTACACAGTTCTCTAAGATGGACACTTCCCATCTCCGTATCTCCCAGCTTCAGACCTGCCTCCAAGCTGGTGTTTCCTCAGAAGTCCCTTTCCGCTGCCACCTTTCTTTCTTTCTTTCCGATAATTTCTAGTTAGTGGCACTTCCCGACAGGCTGTTGCCTTCTGGAGCATTTTGTTCTGTGCATTTAGTATTTGAACCTTTCAAGGACACAGGATCTCATATGTCTGGGCCACCCTATGGAGACAGGATGCTTTCTCCACAGCTGATTAGCTATTTGGGGAGGAAGGAAGGAAGGAAGGAAAGGATCACTGCTTGTGGCCAAAGACTCAGGAGGTAGATCAGGTGGCAGGTGGCATCGAGAAGGTGCCCTGCAAAGCTGACTGGAATGTGTGGCTCAGGGTATGCAGAGTGGACAGTCTGACTTCTCACCTGACAGCTCTGGAATCAACAGTGATTCACCCTGTTTTATCCAACTTTGGGGGAATGTTGGGGAGACATACCAGAAACGGCATGTTTCTGCTCTTTCAGGAGGTTAGAGTAAGACTGTGTCCCCCGGGAGGGAGGAAATCCTGGGATGTCTGATGACACCATCTTTGTACCTTTAGTCTCTCGATGGATGATGAGACACAGCCGACACCCTTAGGAACTGGTTTCCACAGCCAGGTTCCGGTAGAGCTCGGGTTCTGGACACTCTAGGACATGTGGTACTGTGCTGTCTCTTCACAGAGATTAAAGCCCCTTTGAGGCTTTCCTCTTTCCTTCCCTTCTGAGGATAGGGCTGAGTTCTGGTGGAGCTGCCTCTAAATGTTGGGATTGGGTGCAGTTTTGCAAGTAGGACCTTAGCTCCTGTGGAAACTTCTTTACGCTTCTGCTGTCCATTGGCTCATCCATCTCTCGTGCTGCCACAGCAGAGGTCCGGACTGTGTGGAAGCTTTGAACTCGAAGGAGCTCACTTTGCTCTTCTCACTTATGGGTCCCATCGTTTTTATCCCTCGGCGTTTTTTAATCCTTCATTTGCTTCTGCCTTTTCTCATCCAGCATAGACACCGAGCAGGGCCAAACTGGCTCTGTTCCCCCTCACTCTTGCCCTCTCTTTCAAGCCTCTTTTACTTTTTATGCAAAAAGAGAGAGAGAGAGAGAGAGAGAGAGAGAGAGAGAGAGAGAGAAGGGGAAAAAGTCAGGGAACAGCGGAGGAAGTGGGTAGCAAGTAATGATGGCCTAGCAAAACCCTAAATGCATTTGCGGTGACATCACTGCCTTTCCCACAGGGGCCATTGACACCGGACGAAGCGTCCATTCAAGGCCCCAAAGCCACTCTCCAGGTCCGGTGGGGGGAGCCCCCACTCTCACCCTGAATGTGTTTTTTGTTGGGGAACAGTGGAGCGTTTCTGAAAGCTTGCATAAATGGTTGAGGAATTCCCTGTCCTTGCCAGGAAGTCCAAGCCACTTGTGAGCTAACAATACGGAACTTTATCTCCTGTCCCATGCTGCAAGTTCCAGCTGCAGACTCCGAATTCTAATAAGGGCTTTACTCATGCCGCTGAGGTCTCCTCTTTTCACTAAGACGCAGTCATGGCTGCTGTTGAGAGCCAGTGGCAAGCCCCTGACGACTGAGGTGGGCTGGAGTACTCAAGGGGAGGGTGGATGGCAGAGCAAATAAGAGGCAGGAACTCAGAAAATGGTTTTCCTATTAGCTTGATGGGCCTGTTTGTCGCTGGTGGAACTCTACAGTGTCAGGGAGGAGAACAGAAAAAGTTCACAGTGATTGTGAATCCCCGAACCAGAAATACCACTTTAGGACATCGTCCACTTTTGGAAGAGTGCACAGTTGTCACCGGTTGAACCAAAAGAACAGCAGCAAAAGCAGCTGGCGAGCCCAGCGTTAGAGCGCCTGCGCTGTCAGCTTCCGTTTCCATGTCCCTAGAAAAATGCCTGTTTATTGTTTAGCGGTTTCCTGTCCCAGATTTGCCAATTCAGCTTTGAAAAGACGGCTGGCTTTTGGCTAAGTAGGTGTTAAATCCCTGCCCTGTAAGTTCTTAGAACATCTCCTGAAAGAGCCAGCAAGTTGGGTCAAGTATGTCCCCAGGGAAGCCCGGAAAGATGTTTTCTAGTAGCTGGATAAAGTGGTGACATTTTAAAGAATGCACAACATGGCAGGTGTTTATTGTCACAAACGCTGCTTCAGTTAATTTTCATGGAACCCCCAGGGATGTCTATTCCCAGCTCCTTTGAATATGGCTGTGTCCCTGTACTCACACACTTCTGCCTTTGTTAAAAGTCCGACCTCAGATCTTACAGGAGCTTAGATCCTGGTTCACAGAAAATGAAAGACAGACCTGTCAAGGAGAAGACAGGAATCTTCTGGGGAGTGTGGGGGAGCCGAGCATGTGACCCCTGTGCAACGTCTTCCTCTTACATTTTTTACCCATGAATCGCACATTCAACTTCCAGGAAGGTAGCCGGACAGTGGTTGGCACATGCCTTTAATCCCAGCACTTGGGAGGCAGAGGCAGGCGGATTTCTGAGTTCGAGGCCAGCCTGGTCTACAGAGTGAGTTCCAGGACAGCCAGGGCTACGCAGAGAAACCCTGTCTCGGAAAAAACAAACAAACAAACAAACAAACAAACAAACAAAAAACCAAACTTCCAGGAAGGCCCCACCTACAAGGAAGGCCCCACCTACAGAGAGACTTATAAGAAGAGAACTAACCAGATTCCACCTGTACTCTTGCCAACCCTAGACGTTGCTAGGTTCAGGACCATGGTCTGCTGGCAAGACTCAGGAAGACAGGACGGCATAGATAAGACCATCTTCCCAGAAGCTCCTTTCTCTTGCTGTTTGGAACACTGGCCTCTGGGAAGGGATTGAGACTTGAACCCCATTGGAGGCTGTCACCTCTGAGATGCTGCTTTCTCATGTTGTGGATAATATGAATAAGGAGAGCTGGCACCTGCCAGGGGCACCCCACCGAGGAGAGAGAAATAGGAGAAATTGAGATGAGGGTAGGGTCCATACCAATCTGTCTCTCCTACCCTGAGGTGGGTAGAAAGTAGTACACTTTAAGCAGGAATCTCACCCCCATAGGAGGAACGAGAATAGAAAACACAAATCATGTCCTATGGGCCCATTTGGAGAAAACAGAATACCAGATTAGCACATAGAAACTGATAAAGCAAAAAGAAGCAACAAGGGCTGGAGAGACTGCTCAGAGGATAAGAATATGTGCTACACTTCAGAGAACCCGAGTTCAATTTCCGGCCCTACATCAGGCAGCTCTTAATCTCCTGGAATTCTGGCTTCAGGGGAATCAAACGTCTCTGCCCTCTGTAGGCACCTAAAACGCCTGTGCATACAACCAGAGACACGCGCTTACACATTAGTAAAGATAGTTCAAAACAAAACAACCCAGGAAATAGAACTGAGCTGTGATTAACAACTAGAACTTAATTCAAAAGATTCAAGGAAGTATCTAAAGATATGAAACAAACAAACAAACAAAAAACATGGAAAGGAAGAGATTGGGACAAAACACTAAAAGTTTAAAGAGGAAGACGTAATTGTGTACACAATGTGATTCCAGAGACGATGGGGTCCTGTGAGGCAAGAGAGGCATGAGTTTGAAGCTAGCCTGAGCTACACAGCAAGACACTGAAGTGTAATCTTCCTCAAACAACAGAAGGAAATAAAACAAAGTAGAAATGAAAACAGAACAACAAAGAGTGGTCAGTGATCCCCAGGAATGGCAGGAGGAGGCGGCAAAGTGGTAGAGATGGTGCTAGATTATGTTAGTAAGGAGAAAGTGTTCTTAAAATGTGAATATTAAAAAAACATTAGTTAATTTAAACATCGATGCAGGTAGCTTTGTTGAGCATCCGCGCACATCGATGCAGGTAGCTTTGTTGAGCATCCGCGCACATCGATGCAGGTAGCTTTGTTGAGCATCCGCACACATCGATGCAGGTAGCTTTGTTGAGCATCCGCGCACATCGATGCAGGTAGCTTTGTTGAGCATCCGCGCACATCGATGCAGATAGCTTCAGAAAGCCTGGTAATCGTTTCCCAGTTCAGTGCAGTTTACTAGAATGACCCCTAGGAGATAGAAGATGTTTAAACAGTTTCCGCAGGAGAAATAGAAATGAGTGCCAGGGGCCACCCCTTAGAACATAGACAGAGTCTGAGGGGGATGCCGTACGCATCGAAGTGCTGTTGCAGGAGACAGATGGGAGGACGTGTCCAGATCAGTTTTAGGAGGCTAGATCACGCCCACAGACAATGAAGGACCCTCAAGAGACAGTGGATCAAGCCCATTTGTCCACACTGATGGGAAAATCCAAAGTCACTCACTGTGAAATTTTGATTCATATTACAATTTTTTTTTTTGAGATAGATTCTTGCTGTATAGGCCAGACTTGGCCTCCAACTTGCCACAGTCTCCCTACCCTCTGCCTCTTGAGTGCTGGGATTACAGTTAGGAATGCTTACTAATATCCTTTATGGTACACTTAGATCTAAGGAGAAAATTTAGATAATGATTTCTAAAAATATGGAAAACAGTCATCAACAAAATCTGTTCCATTCTTTATAAAATATCTTGAAAAAATAGGACTGGAAATATAAATCGCTAATATATTAGAATATATATTATTTATATAAATATAATGTATATCTTTGTATGAAGGGAAGTACAGCTGTCAACACTGACAGTCCAAAAACATAGCAGGACAGTGATTTTCATGCCAGACTGAGATACAGCACATGATCACAGCACACAGGACCGGGGAGGAAGACTGAGACAAAAGAAACCTCTTGGGCGTAGCCAATACTCGTCCTAATTTTAATTCCAGCATCAGTCCTAATTGGGATGCACTGAAGCCATTCCTCTGAAGGTCAGAAATAAAGATCCCCACTGACTTACTACATTTAACATTGCTCTAGAGGTATTGGCCAATGCTATTGGATCAGAGTAAAGAATTAAGGGCAACAGGGCTAGAAAACAATATAATTATCGCAGCTGACATAATAAAATACCAAGAACTCACTGCAAAGAACTAATGGTAAAACTCATTTAATTGAAAAAGAATAATCAATTGCTAGAATATAAAATTAACATATAAAAATCAATAGCCTTTATATTCACAAATGGCCTATCTGCATGCATAACAGATGAGAACAGTCCCAATAGCTGTGGCATTACAAGGTAAAATGCATAAGAATGAACTGGAAAATAATGGCTTACAATCAATTGCAACCCATAGCTACACCCAGAAAGACTTAGGGGGATACAAGTGTTTCATTGTCATGTACAGGACAGCTTCCTCCGGGTCATCTCTGAGTTTAGTGCACCATGTGTGCACACAGACACACATACACATACATAGACATACACACATATACACAGACAGACACACACACACACATGCACATGCACATAGACACATACTTTTTTCACAAAGCCAGGTAGCTACATGCTGAAGTTTACTGGGAAAGGAAGATATAAGATCCAATAAAATATAAATCTTCTGTAAGAATCCTGAGTGCATTTAAGGGCTGAAGGAATAAAGAAATTAAAGGTTTAGGAAGAACTCCAAGTACACATTTAACGTTTAGACTGAACTAGTGAGATGGTTTTGAGCATAGAGGTGCTTTCTGCCATGGGATTCTGTCACATGATGTAAGCCCAGTGGCCTCCTTTGCTGCTTATACTCAGACCCCACATACGGCTTTCATCAATGCAAGTCAGAACCTACACAGTGGAGAGTTCCAGCTCCACAAAGCTGCCCTCGGATCCCCACACACGTGCTATTGCAAGCCCACTCATTCACCTAGACCATGCATACACAGTACTAATAAGTAAAATGTTAAAATTAGAACAATCAGTATAATACAAAAGTGGTATAAACATACGCACACACATACACACCACCTCTTTGGAACACATAGATTTTACAATAAATGATATTCAAGTAACTTGTCAGCCTTCTTGGGAAAAGACGAAATTAGATACAGTCCTATCCTGAAAAAAAATATTCTGAAGATAATCTAAAGTCCAGATTAATTTTTGAAAAAGTGATATTGTCATAATTGAAAAAGGCAAACAACAAGGATGGCCAATTATACACCTAATATACAAAGAACTTCTCTATAATGGAGGAAAAGAATCAAACATTTATATAATTAGATATGAGTCACTCATTCATGGTGGATAAATCACAAAAGACATGCCAAAACCCATCCTGTTTGAAGACTATGTCCTGATTTCACTTATAAGAGAAATTCAGATTTAAATGGCAGAAGTCACTTCTTACCCATCCGTTTGGACGCAACATGGAAGCTTGGCATGTCACTTCACTGGTAACACCTGGCAATTCAAAATGGTTTTATGTCAGGGAATTCAGGGATTTCAAACATGACTGTATACACTCAGCTCTCTAAGCCTTATATGGAATTTTAAAGACGCTGTTGGACATTTTAGACATTTCTTCAGGGTGAAAAGTATTGGCTGACAAGCAAGGACCAAAATAGGGGACCTGCCTTTTCCATTCGACCCTCCAGGAAGACCTTGAAATTCTTACTCCACCTCATGTGTTTAGGTGTATCCAGATGTGTGTAAAAAAAAAAAAAATGACACAGGTGTTTGTGGCATACATCAATGACACAGAATGTGAGCAGGCAGCCCAACATTCCTGCCAAACGATTGTTACCCTAAAGTCAGATGCCCACTCTGCCTGGAGTCACATTTTCTGAGGAATTTTTACAAACTGTGATGCCTACCTAACAGCTCAAGTGAGTATCACCTGTTGACTACTCCACGCCCCGTGACTCCATAGCACAAAGGATGTTTCGCTGAGAGCAGGCCCCAGAGTCCCAGCACATACGTCACGCTTCCTCAGCCTAGGGGCTGAAGGGCTGCAGAACAGTGAGATGCAAACAAGTTTAAAATCATTTTACTAAGGAACACGTCTTGCCATGTACTTCTTACAGGGGTTGCCTATCGAAGACAAGCACCCTCAGATTAATCCCCTGAGGCAGAGAGGTGATGTTATGAAATCTTCCAGTTTTTCTGTTTGGTCATCCATTCCCTGACTGTTCCCAGAGATTCTCCCCTGTTATCAATGGGTCATTGCATTGCCCCCAACATCTGCATTGAAGGTTTTTGCAACTTCTAGTTTTCTTAATTTCTCAAAGAAAGTTGGCCTTTTCTGACAAAGTGCCCAACAGACACTTGGAGAGGGAGAAGACTTGAGATGTCAGAAACTGAAACAGGTTCTTGGGAGTTCATGGAGACAGGCTATATGAAGTGGGCCACAGGACGAGGGGAACGTCCTATGGTCATGTGATAGGATAGATGCAAGGCCTACAGAGAGCTTTGTCGCATCAGGAAACATGGCCCTGTCTGTTCTGAGAGGGGCACTGTCTGTGCTCAAGACCCTTGGGGTCTAAAGCTGAGTCTTGGCATCAACACTGGCGAAGCAAGACTGAGGCACCATGGTGCATGGAGATGCAGTCATGAATCACATGATCTGACCTGGGTCATGTCCGTCCATCTGTCCATTACAGAAGACTGTGCAACAGACACGCCAGGAATGTGTGAGGCACTTCCTAACGGTGGTTCAGAAATGAAATGGATTTAAGAGATAGTTAGAAAAAAGGTGACAGATCATGTCTGATGATTTCCTTGAGGAGGGACTAGAGGAGGAAGCAAGTCAAGGCAGGGATGACTCTCGACTTCCTGCTTAAAGAAGAGAGTTGATTGGGGATGCTGTAATCTGAGGCCAACAGTAAATGGGATGAATGTGACAAATGGCTTTGAAATGGCATGCTGGAGATCCTGGTGGGATCTAGGCAGAGAATTCTAGTAGGCATTCATGCAACTGAGGTTCTGCATTGGAAATGACCAAGAGCACAGGTCTCCAAGGGGGAGGAGGGAGAGAGAGAGAGAGAGAGAGAGAGAGAGAGAGAGAGAGAGAGAGAGAGAGAGAGAGATATTGGTCTTGGAAGAAACCCTGTACCATTTTCCTGCAAATAATAAAGGGATCACTAGGGTCATTCTGCAGTGGAAGCTGGAGTCATAGACTAGATGACATGGAAGCAGTCTGGGCCAGTAGGGTGTTCAGTGAGACCATTCTCATGCCGCCTAAAGGAATGTGTCCTGTCCTTTGTAAATTTACACTTTGTACCTCTCTTGCATAAGAACCCAGACAATTCTGCTCTCTTTCTCTAATTGAACTTAGTTCTACTAACCCCGAACTACCATAGTGTTTCTTGTTCTCAATGATTTATTAAAGAGGAATGTCCCAGCAGATGACATTCTGGGAGCCTAGGAACAGAGACTGGTGCCTTTGAGTTGCCCTTGCCCCCAGCTGCTACACTGTCGGCGGCTGTGAGCTGGCTTTGCTCTGGGATAGAATAGTTCTGCACTGTTTACAACCAGGCTTTTCCAAAATGAAGCTCCCCTTTAGAATTTAGTCAACTTTTATTGAAATTGAAAACCAATAGCATAGAATAGCAAATTTCATAGCATGTGAGTAGAAAGTATTTAATTTTTAAACAATAAAAATTTCTATTCCCCCTTTTATTTTTGAGATTATAACCTCTATTTCTTGTCAACTCCTAAGGCCAGCCTGGCTCCTTGATGGTTCTGCCCTTTCAACTGCAGGAATCTCCCCATGACAGGCTTCCTGGAGACTCCTGCACACTTCCTGCCTGCTCAACAGGAAGCACTGCAGGGAGTTGACCTTGGGTTCTTGCAAAGAATCCACTTCCCTGAGGAATAAGGAAATGCTATGAAGCTTACTCAGCTGGAAATTTAACAAAAGAAATGAGTCTGACCAAACAATAAACACACACACTCACATACACATACACATACACACACACATATTCACACACCCGCACACATTCACACACCCGCACACACACACACCGCATATACACCACACCACATAGATACAACATACTCTCCATCATGTACACACAACACACATCACACACATATAGCACACACTCACACCACACCACACACAACACAACATACACTCACACATCACACACACAACATACATCAAACATACATACAACACACACAACAAACACACACACATACAACACACACACCAAACATCACACACACATACAACACACACACCAAACAACACACACACATACAACACACACAACACATACACCACTCACATACCACACACACATACATCACACACACAACACACATATTCACACATACCACACCACACACAACACACACCACTCACACACCATACATATACCACACCTACACAGACACACATACACACATACACACACATACCACACACATACACATACCACACCATACACAACACACACACATCATGCACAACATACAACATACATCACACACACATACAACATACACAACACATACAGTACTCACACATCATACACACAACACACACACAAACACACATATACACACATTCACACACTCACACACATACACACCACACCACATAGATACAACACACACTCACACATCATATACAGGCAACACACATCACATACAACACACACACCACACACATCATTCACACACCACACACACACCACACACCACACACACACACACAGATACACATACAGAACACACATGACACATATCCACATAGATACACACTCAAACATACACATACATACACAAACTATTATTCATGACACACATGCACACAATACACATACTTACACACACACACACACACACACACACACACACCTCATTATACGATGTTGGGTGGCTTTAATGACCAAATAATAAAAGTACTTTTCCAGAAGGGAGCGAAGGGTATGAAACTAAGCTGTGCATGGGTTGTGTTTCTATAATTCAGTCAAGCGACTCTGGGCACGTTATTTAAACTTCCTGAATCCCAGGTGCCTCCTATATTTAATGAAGAGACCTTAATAGTTGTTGAAGGGATTAAGTGGGATAACTTGTATTAAACGCTTAGCTCTGTGGCTGGCACAAGGCAAAACGCTCACCATCAAAATAGTAATTATTAATTACCCTACGTCACCTATAGGACATGAAGAGCCTTCAAGAACGTGAAAGCGCCATCTCAAGCGGATGAGGGACATGCAATCTGAGGCACAGTTGTAGAGAGAGCCACAGAGAACAGCATCCTTGTTGAGCTATTGATCTGTAAGGTGCTCTGTGGAGGGAAACAGGTCATATCAACAGCATGTGATTGAGCTCAGCAGATTCCTAAAGCCTCTAATGAAGAACCAAATGCTTTGTTCTGATAGAATCAGGGGAAAGATTTTTTAAAATCTTTCTATCTGCAGAAATATAAGGAACTTTAGGCTTGTTTTCTTTTCCAGTGAAAATATCAAAGGACTTTTTTTTGCATTTATTTATCGTTATTTGTCATACATGTGCATGTTTGTATGTGTGCATGCATGCAAACAAACTACAGTACTTATGAGGAGGTCAGAGAACAATTTGCAAGATCTGGATCTCTCCTTCCACTTTATGGGTCCTGTATTCAATTCAAGGCCTCCCAAGCTTGGTGACAAGTACCTTTACCTAGACAGCCATCTTGCTGGCTCAGGATCAAAGAATATCAGAGCTTTTGTCTGTTTGCTTTTTTAAAAGATCACAATTATTAGTGTTTTAATCTACAGTTTACAACTCTTATCTAGAAGACAGGCATTGGAGTGATGGAGCCTCAAATTTCTCCAAGAAATGCAGAAGGCTGATAGCTTAGAACTGGGAGCAGTATCTGTTTATCTAATACCGGGAGTAATGCCATTGGTTCCATGTCAAAACCGGAGGAAATGTGAGTCACATCACAGGAGAGAGATAGATGGTCCTACACAGCATTGCTACAGTCAGGGAATTTGCTGTCAGTGAGCACCATGCTTAGGACAGGCAGAGCTGGTATGACCTTCATTTTTAGCTGTGCGCATGCTCTCAAAATTACAAGGAGCAGGGACTGCTGGTGTGAAACCAGAATCCTGAGTCACTGTTGGGCAGAGTGACAGCATGGGCCCGAGGAGTAGAAATAACTACCTGCGGGCTCATTTGTTCGTTTGCACCCCGTGGTGTTTCAGAGTTGGCTGACATTTAATGCTAAATAATATTAATGAATGGAACTTGCTATTTCCCGTGGTGGATTTCTCTTGCTTACCTTCTTGCCCTCCTTTTTCAGCTCTTCCATTTTGAAAGCTCCTAAGTGACAATCAGACCTAAGAAACTAACCGGAGGCTCATAGAGGATCTGAGTCAAACCCAAGGGGCCTCTGAGCATACTGTCTTCTTAAGTGACACTTCCAGATGCTCTGAAAGCTCAATTCAAAAGGGCAGTAAGCATACAGAAAGCTGCCCATGGGTAAAAGAACATAGAACAAAGTTTATAAGAGTGCTCAGAATCCCACTCCAAACTCTGCAAGAATGCTGGAAAACACGATGCAAATGAATGGCGGGCAGGAGAGGGGGGTCTGGCCAAAGCCGGAGTGGAGAGTGGAGAGACAAGTGATGGGCTAGACTGTGGGGCGGGACCTGGCTGTGGGGTGGGGCTTAGCTGCGGGCGGGGCCTGGCTGCGGGATGGGGCTTGGCTATAAGGCAGCTGGCCCTGGAGAGCCCAGGACCCAGAAACAATCTATAGGGTTTGGGTCAAGTAACCTGCAGTGCCTGGGTCTTCTTAATAGAATTTAATTTTAAAGTCAGATAGTTTGTCGTCTTTCTGGGAAGAATAGTTAATTCTACTAGGCCATGCTGTCACTTTAAATAATCAGTGAGAATTTCAAGGAAAAAGATCAATTCTGAGAGGAAATCACTTTTGGGTAACTAGAAACAATCTTATTTTAGGGTGGGGGGGTAATCTGAACAGAGGATGTTATTGCGTGAATTTGAGACTCCCTTTTTTTGCTATATTATCCTACTTTTATTCGACCATGCTGCAGACTTAATTTTATTTTTAATACATCTATGTTTCCACGCGTGGGTCCACTGGCAGTTTGATTCATTTATGTGGGTATATATACATTTATAATCTGAAAATTCAGTTAGCGCAGCACAAAAAAAAAAAAAAAAAAAAATCAGCCGGCTAAGTTCTACCTAAAAAACCGAGACTATCGGTATGCAATTTTTATACGCTTCCAAATTCTTTCCTCCTCCAGGGTCACCTGAGTGTAGACTGCTCCCACAAGCTGCTTGGTCCTCATCACAGATCCCAGCAACTGCTGCCTCCTCAACTGAGCTTTCAGGACAGCTTCTCACCACCCAGGGCTTAAGATGAGATTTTAACACACAAGAAGTAGGAAATCCCCTTACTTTAAACCCTCCAATGAAAAGGAACCTACAGATTAAGAGAGAATAAAGTGACTATCAACCAGACGCAGGACATGAAGCCTTCCTTGTATCCCGATCTGAGCGAAGGAAAATGAAAATTACATGCAAAGTCTCCTTTTACACACAGGCACACTGTTTGATCACTAGAGTGCGGCGTTTAAGGAACTATTCAGTGTTCCGGTGTGATACACACTGAATTATTTATGTGGGAAAGAAACAGAATTAAGAGTTGGCAGGACAATTGTGGGGAGGGGCGCTTAGCTGGCAGGCAGCTCCAGTGGCATAGGTGAAGCTCTAGGTCTGATGGTGCATGCAGGCTTGAATCCCAGTACTGGGTGGGGGGATGGGTGGAGGCGGTAGGGAGAGAGAGCAGTTCAAAGTGATCCTCAGTTATGTAACAGGTTTGACGCCAGCCTGTGATACACCGGACTCTGTCTCAAAAACAAAACATGATAAAAATAAAATTGAGAGAGAGAGAGAGAGAGAGAGAGAGAGAGAGAGAGAGAGAGAGAGAGAGAGAGAGAGAGAGTGTTTGAGTATCTTTAGCAACAATTGTTAAAAAAATTGACAGATAAAGACCTCTGTTGACTCCCCTGTGGACCTTGGGTAAAATTCCCGGCCGGATGCTCTCATAGCCCCCTTGACTCTCCTGGGTCTCAAGTCCGCCATATTGCTTTCTGTAGTACTCATGGTCCTTTCCTGGTCTAGGATCTTAGGGCTTGCTCTGCCCTCCTCTGGGAGCATGGATTCTGCAGTTGGTCATCTGGGAGTCTCTGGAGAGTCTTGACTGTCCTGTCACTCGGCAGCCCTTTCCTGTCATTTCCCTGCACCAGTCCCTCCCCACCTAGTGCCTGTGTGTTTTCCTGTCTGTGTCAGTCTTCCTGTGACACATAGCTCCGGAGTTTTCGCTCCTTCATACGAGGTTGGAAATACCACAGAGTGTGTCGGGGCAGGGGGACGGGGTAGGGGTCATTCAGCAAATGTTTGACCGTCGAATCAACCAATGTCAAATTTTCCCTGGAAACAATGTAAAATCCATTCTCGTGTGACTGACCTTTTGCCTCTCTTGTTTCAAAATTAGACCGAGAGGAAGAGAAAGCCATGGTCCATTGTTTTCTGCTGCTCTCTCCTCCCTCTGTTTCTCTCTGAAAATTGCAGTAGGAAACAAAACAAAACGAGAGAACAGGCGGCTTCCCTTAATGCTGACAGCAGAGGAGCCAGGTGGGGGGAGGGGGAACCAAAGTCCACTCTCCATCACCTTTCTGCTTTTCTCTCTTGGCTTAGAAACTCCTCTGGTTGGTAATAACCTGATGAGCTGTCAGAAAATATGCCCAGAGTAATGAAAATAGGCCTTTTCCAACTTCAAAAGTGTCCCTGTATTTTTTTCTCTCTCTCCTTTTCCCCAGTTCTGAATCCTTTTCCCCAACCATGGCCCCGGGCCTTCTCTCCAGGTGGGTTACTTTGCATTAACATAGGTCGCATCAGAACAGTTGCTTTGGATGTCCTAGAAAATGCCCTTAAAAAATAAAAACACAGATGTTGCCACAATGTTAAATCTTGTCAGTCAGCCGGGTAGAACACATTCTGCCTGAGGGTGCAGAGATGCGGAAGTCAAGGGGTTAAACTCATTTTCAATTTTCCTACAGATGGATGCACGCAGCTTTTTCCTTTATCTGAGAAGCCTACATCCATAGGCCCGCAATAACAAACATTCAGGAAGCTGCATTCAATGTGAAATTTAACAAAAGGAATTAGCCACAGTGTGTGAACAGTAACTTTAAATAGCAGAGGTGACAAAGGAGGGCGGCTGATAAAAGAAAACCGGTAATTACTATATCAGTGCCCTTTGCACACGAAGTTTCTAAACTGTATTAAGAGGTTGTTCACAACCCTGCCTCCCTTTTCTCCCACCAAAATAGAGCAAAATAAAATATAACAAGAGGCCAGCTATGTCTCGGTATCATTCGAACAGAACAGCAGAGCCGTGCAATTGCTCACTGCAAAATTTAATTGTACAAAAAAATTAATCTTAAGTTATTTTTATAGAGCCAGCCCTGCAAAGGGGGCGGGGGAGTAACAAACTCTCCATTTCTCAGCCTTCCTGGAGGAGCAGTGGGCTAGAGCTTTTCTTTTTAATATTTAATCTGAACCTTATTAATTCTTTTAGACACAAAGAGACTGGGCATCTAAGGCGTGGCCTCCTCTCTGTGTAGAGAGCAGCTGGGGGGGGGGATGTAAAGCCCACATACAAGGCCTTTTGGACTCTGGCCTCTTTTGTTATCATGTTAATTCTGCTGTGTTTTTCTTTTTTAAGCTTCAGAAAGCATCGACTGGAAACCAGCACCCATTCCCCCACAGTGCACAAAGGCTGGAGGAGGTTCGGTAGGAAGACCAGGCAATCTACCACAGCCAGTCAGGCAGTGCGGGAGGGGTAGGAGAGATGCTCAAAGCATGCTTCTCTGTGAAACAGGGGTGCAGAGACTTTTTTATCCCATCTCCCCATCCCTGCTTTGGCTTTGGTTTACTTGATATCGTGTTCTTGTTCTTTGCAAAATATTTTAAAAAGACTTATTATTTTTAAGTATGGGTGTCTGTGTGGTTGCTGGGATTTGACCTTTGCAAGAGCAGTCAGAGCTCTTAACCACTGAGCCATCTCTCCAGAACGTGTGTGTGTGTACAAGTGTGTACTGCACTTGAATACTAGTACCCACACAGACCAGATTTTCCTGCAACTGGAGTTCAAGGCAGTTGTGAACTGCCTGTCAAGAGTAATGCAACCTCAACTTGGGTCCTCGTCAAAAAACAAGCAAGCAGTCCATGCTTTTAACTGCTGAGTCATCTCTCCAGAACCCATTAGCTAAACTTCCTGTAAAGGCTGAACCATCACTACGTGAGTATTCTAGACAACGGAACAATTTTAGACAGTGTGAAGCTGAGAACGTTTAGGAAAATTAACCACCTAAAGGAGGCACATGGATGGCTCTTTGATCTCTTGAAAAACCTGTCAAGTGAAGGATGCAGATAAATACAGATGATTCTAGAAAGGTAGAAGCAACATCAGCAGATTGGTGCTGTATGAAGTTTCATGAGGGTAGGTTCATAATTTAGTGTAAATGTTTTTAGAATTAGTTATATCATCTGTCCACAAATGATGAAGACAGATGGGTTTTCTGGTGTACTGGAGAATTGTAGATTCCTGGGTACTCCAAAGGTGTGGGATGGACTTACTGTCGTCAGGGACGTTGCTCCCTGTCTTGTATTGGTCAGCTGTAATACTAGATGACTGCGTGTCAGGGATTATCATCTATCCTTGGAAATGCAGCCTGCTACAGCATGGCTGAGATTCATCTCTGGGAAATGATTGGTCTGTGGGGGTGCTACTTCCCAGTCTCATTTGCTTACACTTGAGACCTGGTGACCAGCCTTTACCATGGACACGAAAGCAGAGGTGGCATCCACCATTCCTGTCACGGTGGCTGGGAAGCTAGTCTCCATCCTCATCCTTCATCCCGATCTGATGTGATTTGAGGCTGAGTACCATGCAGTCGCGTGAATGTTGCAGTCATGGTAAGGAAGGAGATTCGGGTTCCGAACGCTTCCGACAGTCCAACACCTGGCCTGACCTGATAAAGAGGCCATCTATACCCTCCGATTCATGTATTCATTCACTTTACACAGCAGCTAGCTTACTCTCCCTGACATAGTCACTCAAATTCCTTCAAAATGGGAAGAGACTGGCGATTCTAACTCATGAGGTTCATTTCTGGGATTTATAGATTACAGAACCATTTGTTCCCATTAGTTGTACACAGGACAAATGTTTCCGAATCTTGAATCTGTTATCTATCTACCTACTGAGCTCTATCTATCTATCTATCTATCTATCTATCTATCTATCTATCTATCATTTTCACCTCTAATTAGGACCCTTTGTTGGGCATTTTAGTTAAACTCTCTCCAACAGTGAATGGAAGGTCTAGCTGAGCAAGTGAATAATCCTCCTCTTTGCATACATTCTGAGTTTTCAGCTGGGTTTCCTGGGCAGTGTTGGGGATACTCGGTCATGGAATATTTTGAGATTGAAGCCACAGGGAACAGCAGACCCCTAAATGGGACTAAGATGGCAATTTCGCTAGTGACTGAAGGACAGGTAGACCATACAGAAGCTAGAAACAGCTGCTGAGTAGCTTAGAATATTGTCTTCCCAGTTTCTCCAAGGCAGCAGAGGGCCTGAGCTGAAAAACCAGATTTCTTCTGGGCACACATCACTCTTTCCTCTCCTTTGAAGGACACTGAATTTCCATAAAACCACAAAGGCCAGAAGCACACTCAAGACCAAAATAGCACTAAAAAAAAAAGTAACCTTGGTTAAACACACAGAGTGTCGCTCCTTGGTCCGTGGTCATTAAGTACTGATGCACTAGAGATGCTATGGTGGAATACATGGGCCCCCTTTTGAATCACAGGACCCGGGACAATAAGAGCATAACCCTTTGTTGGCAAGCAGGGCAATGAAGCAGAACTCAGTGAGGTCAGATGCAGGCATGTTGATTTCCTGTGCTGTGCTCAGCTGGCCTCTGAGATTGTCAGTCCTGTGAACTCAGACCTACATCCCCAGCCAGATTCCTACAGAGCGAGGCGACAGGAGGGACGGACAGCCAGCTTGTTTTGCTCCTGTGTGCTTAGTCTAATCTGTACATATGTGCAGATCCATATTTAGAATTTGGGCAGAGAGTGGTGAGCCACAGAAGCTCTTGCTTGTCACCCAAAAGATGCCGGGGAGTTGTACACCCAGCTCGCATCAGGAGCCTGATTCCCTTCCTCCCCACAAATCTGCTAAGACAGAATTTGCCTGATGTGGAAAGGAAGGCTGTCTGTCTGTCAAGGACAAGGGACATTTGTGTCCTTCACCTACCAGTTTCTGTCATATTGGCAGGCAGATGTAAGGCTCATGTGGGGCCATGGTGGGTCAATAATGTCAATATGGTTTTGAGTTTACATTTAGCTTTTCTTTGACTAAAGAGAGAGCTTTTATGTATAATTAAGGCTTGGGGAATGGTGTCAGCACTTTTCCTTCGAGAAAAAAAAAATGAGTGAGGACAGCCGCTAGATGGGCCAATGTCTGTGACCTTTCTCTTGGGTAATGTGGCTGGTGGTAACTCTGCTTGCTGCCCTGGAGATGTGAAATGTCCTATCTGAATGACTGTAACCAAGAGCCCCTCCCCTGTTCAGGGCATGCTGCTGCACCGCTCTCAGATGAGTCCTAAATTTCAGAGACAGCCTAGTTATGGCTAAGTTCTCAAGCCCCAAGTCCCTCACTGCTCTGAATGCCACCGTGATGTGACCTGTCACCTCCATTCCAACACTCTGAGAATAGCCCTGCCCTGGCAGCCTCTGTGTCCTTGATGTTCAGCCATGTGTGACTCTGGCTGCCCAGAATTGAGGCTGCAGGTCTCAGGAAGGGCCAGCATCCTCAGTGAGCACCTCTGTCTGTATGCACACATTGACCTGATTCCAGAGAGCCTCAGAGAGGGGTGTAAGCCTCTCCCTGTGAGAAAGTCACTGTGGTAATGTTTCCTCAGATCTGGTGACCCCTGAGAACCCTTTGATATCATTCCCCTTGGCTCCCCCTAGCGGCCTAGGGGACCCCAACCAGAAAGTTTTTAATACAGGTTTTTTGAGATTATAATATAATTACATCATTTCCCTCTTCTCGCTCTTCTTGCCAAAGTCTCCCACGTACCCCTCTGTGGTTTATAAGTTCATCACATGGAGATGCCTAATGAGCCAGTTTCTGTACCACATGTGAGGGCAACTGGATCCACCCTGATTCTAAAGCCCAGCATGTGGGGTCCCTGGGAGCTCTGGCGTTTTTCTGCTCCCATCTCTGAATATTAGTCAAAATTTCTGCCAGGGACCTTAGGGGCCACTTGCCTTTGAGGTTGGGTTGGGAAATATTGTCTGTTTGTTTATTTTGTTTTGTTTTGAAAGACAACATGAGCCCACGCTGGCCTGGACCTCGTCCAGTAACACAGGTTGGGTTCAGCTTTAAATGACTGCCTGCTTTACTTTCCCAAGTACCCAATAGCAGCATGTACTGTGGTAGGAGACTGCTTTAATGGGAAGTCCAAAAGCAAGTGGTGAGGGAGCAGCCATCTCTGATGCTAGGTCTGGGGCCAGTCCTAAGCCCTCCATGTTGCTGATTTTCAACAACTGTGTTAAAAGGGTTCATGGCCATAACTAAAATTTCTATCTTGCATGTTTCAGCCACACAGTTCTCAGATATCCATAAGACACCATATGAACTAAACTAAGCAGCCAGCATCGCTGTCCTCATGTTGAGCACAGGGTTTGGGCCCCCCAGAGTGCTGATGATGCTGAGAATTTGTATATATATATTTTTAAAGAAAAGTAAGCAAGTTAAATTTATTGCAAAGGAAGGGTGTAGTACTATAGAGAAAGGGGCCAGAAACCGGTTTGCCCTGGGGATAATTTTATTTTTTTTTTCCTGTTTAGTTGCTTTTTTCTTACCAAAGAATGAGGGTTTTTCTGTTAGACATAACTTAAAGGACTTTTGTTAGGGAATGGGGTGAGAGTATGGGAAGGGGCAGTTTGGGGTGGGTAAGCCTGGGATCTCTTGGTTCAGGCTGGGTTCAGAGCCTGCCTCCACTGTTCTTACTGGACCACCATATGGTCCGCAGTCAATACCCATCCATCTGTGCCTTCATCTTGGGGACGAACCTAGGTAAGCTGTGAGCCTCTTAGGTCATTCCTTGACTTTATGTAGACTATTCTTACTGGAAATGAAGCCAGGACGCAAGCCTATAACTCTGACCTTTCATTTGGGAACATTAATGCTTCACAATTTTGACAAAGATAAGTTAACTTGGGTTTGGAGAATTAGAAAAAGGTGTTGCTGCCCTGCGGCTCCCTCGCCCACTGACTGCCAGCCCGCCCCGCCTCCCCCTCAGTGTGTTGACGGCTGATGCAACTGTTGGAAACCAGAGGCTTATGCTTCCATGGTTGGGTCAGGGTATGCTTTATTTGTAGAAGGCTGACTAAATCTTGACCCCAGCTATCTTGGGAAGCTGCAAGTGGCTGTGTGTGAGATGAGCTTCAGGCTCAAGCCTGAAGACAGGTGTCTCTAGGGGAGGATGGCACTACCCTTGGACTCTTCTGTAAGGAAAACAGACCTTGAATGGATATGAGGGAGTTGAACCCAGGGAAGGGGTCCCTGGGGAATGTGTGAACCAAAAGTAAAGAACCTGGCTGTGGACTATTGGGTAGGGACCACACACATGCATGTATGCACACACACATGCACACAGGCACACACATGCACACTGATGGTTTGCCCATATCTAGCATTTCACAAACATTAAATGCAAGTGGGAGAGTGGGAGATCTATGCTTAAAATAGAAACCAGAGATATATTCTGTTGGGTTCCATGCCTGGGATGATGTCTCACTGACTATAGAATGGAGAAGAGCTATCGGAAGCCTGTGCTCCCAGAGGACAGATGCTGTCCCTCAGGGTCCTTCAGCTCAGGAACCGCACTGTGGTCCCAGGCACCTTCTCTTTGTTTGTCCTGGCCATTGCTCTCCCTGGCCAAACCTGTCATATTTTCTCCAGGACACATATGTGATGCACCATTTTGAAGGAGAAGGAACAAAAACAGAAGTCAGGTTGGAGGGCATCCATGCTGTCTGGGTGTCAGAAGAGGGGGCGTTAGCATTGTCTCTCAGTTTGCCATCAGATCACACACCCCTACCTTAAAAGGAAGAACAGGGATAGTCTTCTATAGTACGGGAGTAATACTTTTCTTCTTCAGAGATCCCTCCCTGAGACTGGCATAAACTCACATATGCAGAGACCAATCAGGCTTACCTCCTGCAGCCCCCTCTCTCTGGACCCCATGTGTACCCCGTGTCCACCAGGCTGCTTACAGGGGCTATTTGTTTCTCAAATGGTGACATACATTTGGTGGTTTTTGGTTGTCGTTGGCTTTAGCACATTGCTGGGATGGGTCACCCAGGACCCCTGGTACTTTCAGTCACTTTTATCGCCCAAATATGGAGCTCTGACAGCTGAAACATCTTATGAGAATAGCATTTAAATGTGCAACACGCCATAAATACGCAGAGTGCGGCAGCCAGGAAGCTGTGCAATTCGTGGCTTTGATGACCCACGAACTACTGTAGCTGGCAGTCCTTGTGCTTCTGAAGGACTCTGGACTTAGCAGACACCGCTCAGTGGATCCAGTTTTCCACTCCTCCCCTCACGAGGACAGCTGTCATCCCTGACTCAAAGGAAAAATCCTTTCCACGCCCTTGCCTGGACACAGCCTTTTCCTGGCCACACTCCCGGGAGCCTCATGCTTCCTCCCGGCCCGGGAGTGGCCGAGGGTGAGGCTGCCTAGAGCCAGCCAGACTTTCCCAAAGTTCTGTGTCATTTTACCACCTTGTCCTGCAGCAACATGCTATTTTTAATTTCTGGCGACTGGTACTCTTGATTGGCCAGGACAAGAAATGGAAGTTCAGCTTGACTTGAGTAACAGGGAGAAAGGTCCTTCCCCCATAGAACGTGCAGCAGGAAGGCCGAAGATCCTTTATGGAAGCATGGGTAGGCCACCCTTGCTTCTTCTGTGTAAAAGCTGCCAGTAAGAAGCCTGAATGCTTTCATCTGACAAAAGCCTTGATCTTTGGATCCCATGGTCACTACAGAGTGCAGGGAAGCCACAAAGGGTGTCTGCTGTCTGGAACTTGCTAGGTTTCAGAGCATCCCAGGAACTACAGACTCAATCCCTCAGCTCTTGGGTCCAGGAGCGCCCTCTTGTGGGAGAAAGCGCTTTTGCCTGAAATTCCTATTTGTCTTTTTTTTTCTCCAGTTTTTAATTTTTGAAAGTTTCATACATGCATATAATATGCTTTGATAACTTCTCCCCAAGTACTTCCCCTTTATCTCTTCTTCTACCCCCTCTCTCTCCATATTTAATTCTTCTCAATTTTAAACTTACTGAGTCCACCAAGTGCTGTCTGTATGAGCATGGGTATAGAACCATCCAACTAGGGCATCCTTTATTAGTTTTGTTTTAAGTGTTTACTCAAGTTATACTTCTGGAATAAATATATTCATAGTTTTGAAGAGTAGAGGATCTGGAGAGAGGGATGGATTTATTATTCTAACCAATATCATCAATTCTTACCTATCTTAGGGTTTCATTGTTTTGAAGAGGCACCATGACCAAGGCAACTCTTATAAGGACAGCATTTCATTGGGGATGAGTTACAGGTTCAGAGGTTCAGCTTATTATCACTGTGGCAGAAAGCATGGCAGTGCCCCGGCAGACATGACGCTGGGGAAGGAGCTGAGAGTTCTGGTGTCTTGATTAAAAGGTAGACAGGAGAAGACTGGCTTCCATGGCGTGACATTGCCCACACCCACAGTGACATACTTCCTCCAACAAGGCCACACCTCCTAATTGTACCACTCCCTGGACCAAACATATTCAAACCACTCCAGTATTCTTTTGTATGTGTGTGTCACATATGTATGCATGGTGTGTGGGCATGCATATGAATTGTCACACATATACAGAGGCCACAGGATGTTGGTTGTACTATTCCATCAGTCTACACCTTATTCTCCTGACACAGAGACCCTTGCTGAACCTGGAGCTAGGATGGCAGCCCGCAAGCCCCTGCAATCCTCTGGTTTCTGTTTCCACACCTCTGGAGTGGCAGGCACATATATATGGCCATGTTCAACCTTTAAAATGGACGGGGGAACCTGAATTCAAGTTATCATGACTGCTCAGCAGGTATCTTAGTCACCTAGCCATTTACTGGTCCTTCTCTGTTTTAGGGTTTGTATTACAGTGAAGAGACACCATGATCATGGCAGTTCTTATAAAGGGCGACATTTAACTGGGTCTGGCTTACAGTTCAGGGGTTTAGTCAATTATTGCCATGGCAGGAAACATGGCAGCATGTAGGCAGACATGGTGTTGGAGAAAGAGCTGAGAGTTCTACACTCGGATTGGCAGGCAGTAGGAACTAGAAGTGACACCAGACCTGGCTTGAGCATTTTAGATCTCAAGGACCGCCCCCTAGTGACACACTTCCTCCAACAAGGTCACACCTCTTAAAGGCCACTCTCTATGGACCTATGGGGGGCATTTTTATTTAAACTATCACACGCTCTATTCTTCTTTGATGCAAGTATTTTACAAGCAACCCAGAAGTGAGCCTTTCTTCTGAAAGGGATTCTGATGTTAAAGGGTCCTTTACACCTATCTCAAATACACATTTTATTTCTGTATCCATTTGCTTCACAGAGGAATTACTATACAGGTTGGGCTACATTTATTTAATCTCTACACTTTGAAGAAATTGGGCTTTAATCTATACAACCTGAGGATGCTTACCCCACAATCAAAAGACCCAACACTTCCACAGCCTCGGACATCCTTGTGTTCTGCCGTTATCATGTT
The DNA here is from genome assembly GCA_028551405.1 of Uromys caudimaculatus. Classification (NCBI taxonomy): domain Eukaryota; kingdom Metazoa; phylum Chordata; class Mammalia; order Rodentia; family Muridae; genus Uromys; species Uromys caudimaculatus. The sequence goes on along the minus strand of CM052717.1, from coordinate 16,733,237 downwards.
TGGATGCTCAGTGTGTGGTCTGTCATCTGCACGTCTGAAAGCACACGGGGCTGTGCTTCTGACTGCAGACATGTCACCGATCGATCATCAGTTCTCAGAACTTGTTCACCTTCATGCCCAGCTGTCTGCTCCTGGGCCCAGTCCCCGGCAGTGAGTCCCCTCTCTTCTGCTCCTATACATACTGTTACCTTAATTCATCATATAAGGAAATGTGTAGTCTGCTTAAAAGTTTGTCTGTTGAAAACCTCACAGTGCCTAGGCATCTTGTGAGCTGGATACCACTGTTGTCCGGTTCTCTTCGTCTCAAGCTTACATCTAAGTACAGACCTAGCTGTCCTCCGAGGATGTGGACCATCCTGCACTCTTTTCCTTTTCTTATAAGTCTAAGGGATCTTGCTTCACGCCCAGTTTTCAGTAAGCCTCAGTTGATACTTATGCATTGCATTTGAACTGTCCCTCTGAATTCAAATGCTGTAAATAGCGATCAGTCACCATGAGGGCAGATCCTCGATGAACTGGGCACCTTCCACTGAACTTCGTATACAGCAGGTGATGCCAGACTAATTTCTATTCTTATTCCCTCAGTGTGCAGCGAGACCTCCAGTCCCGATGCCTGAGGGCATCTGAAGTGCACTCTCCTGGAAGTGCGGAAGGGCTCCAGAGTTTAATTTTTCTGCACATCTAACTTTTGAACCTCAAGATCATTTAGGGTCTTGGCATTTCATGGTTGTCACTTAGGAGCTTGAGTCAGTGGGATGAGTAGTCTCAGCTCCTGCACCGATGAACCCCCAGCCCCCTCCAGTTACTGATGAATCCAAAATTCCAAGGGTCTGTGTGCCAGGGAAAGATGAATTACCAAACAGACTTTGTGGATGGAAAAAAAACTCACCATCAATTTGTAAGGATGGATACAATTTAGAAAAAGAAGAGCCAGTGCAAAGCTATTTTGTATTTGCTCAGAAGTTGAAAGGAGAATTTAAAACCACACAGAGTCCCCAAGGCATCGATTAATAGCCTATTCCGTGTGTTTGATTCTTGCAAAGTGAAGATATTATACTACAGAGTCTCCTAAAATTAAGGAGATGTGGATAAAAAAATATCGCATGTGATTTACACATTCTTCAGTCTCTCTGTGAAGTTTCTAAGCCTTGAAGCCTTTCTGTTATTTATTTATTTATTGCTTGTATTAGTGTCAAGAGAGAGGTAGGTTCACATTTAACTTTGACTGTTAGTTTTTCCCCTAGGCTGGAAAACAAGCCAAATGGTCGAATATTCTTGTTTTTCCGTGTACAAAATAAAAAAAAAATGTAATAATGAACTTAGTTGGTCTGTCTTTGTCTCTTTGCCCATAGCTTATCACCTCAAAGATGGATAAGCTTGGAAAGGACCCCAGGAAGCTGTTCACCTCTGTCTAGCGAGTTGCGGCTCAGGGCTATGGTGCCGAGCATGGTCCTTCCCCTTAGCACACGCATCTCTCTCTGCTGCTGTTCCCTTCCTTCTCTTTCTCTTGGCTTCACATTTTTCCCATTTGAGAATTAGCTCTCTGCTCTAGTTCAGTCTCACCACAGGCAACTCTTGTAGTTTTCCTACCACAGGGACATCTCAAATATTAGGTGACTACCTCACGCTCTGGCCAGCATGGCTCCCATGTGTCTCAGCGGAGCAGCTGAGAAATGCCATATCTTCTCCCTCGTGAGTTAGCCCTGTTCTCAGATCCTGTGTAGAGCACAGACAACAACAATGCTGAGACATGGTCTTGCTTGAGATCACGAACTCTAGCATGGATACCTCTTGTCTGGGTCATAGTCCTCTCTTCTGTTCATAATGTCGCTGTTTTGGTATCTTTCTGTTGCTTACCTGACAAAAAATCTGACTAAATTGACTTGACCAAGGGTTACACGGGTGGAGAGATAGAGTTCACCATGATGGGGAAGCACCAAGGTGGAGCACAAAGTGCTGGTCTCTGCAGTGAGCAGAGAGCAATGAGTGTTGGTGCTTGGCTCATTCTTTCTTTCTTAGGTTGTCTGGAAGCCTGGTCCATGAAATCACACTTTGCACGCTGGAGAGTCTATTTTGCAGAAGCCCTTGCAGACAGACCTGAGTGCATCTCCCAGGTGATTCCAAATTCAGGCAAGCTGATGGGACAGACTGAGCATCGAGGAGTCTAATGGGCAGAATAGGAGAGGGTGAATGTAAGAATAACCGAGGCGGAAGCCCTAACACTAAACACTTTACACAGCCAAACTGCCCACTCTGAAGATGCTAGCCTTCTCTGCTATTTCCCTTGGGTTTTGGTATTAGAACTTGCTGCATTTGTGTTTTGTGTTGACATGGGTTGGGTTACTTAGAAGAACAGCTTCTCATGTTCTGGAGGTTGGAAGTACAATATCATGGCACAGATACTACCCCATAATGTGTCACCCCATGGTGAAAAACAGTAGTTTAGGGCCTGGAGTGATGGCTCAGTGGTTAAGAGCACTTGCTGTTCTTACAGAGGACCTGAGTTTAGTTCCAAACACCATCATGAGGCAGCTTGAAACACTGGTAACTCTAGCACCAGAAGACCAGACCCTTCTCTGGATTAGGTATGCACCTGTCCACATGTGAATGCGTGCAAACACACACACGCTACACACGTAGAAGGCAAATATACACATACACACTATACAAATGCATACACTATACACATTCACACACACTATACACATATATAACACACACATACACACATTATACACACAGAGAGCACACATATACCCTTGCTATGCACACAGAACATATACATACACACATTATACATGCACACTATGTATATAATCTGTATCTTTAAAATCTATATGTGTAATACAGAGCACACACATTATATTCTACACATACTATACACATATAGAACACACATATGCATACATACATTATACACATACAGAATACATACATATACACTTACATGCACACAGTACATATACACACATACATACATTACCGCACACATACATACTTATACACACATATACACTTATTTGACCACACACACACATATATATATACATATATGCACACATGTGCATATACACATGCACACATATACACATAGATGTAATACATACATAGACATGCATACAATGCTACACATATGCACACACATACACAAATACACAGGCATATACACCCTTGCACACACATACATCCATGTGCACACATACATGCACACGCATATATACATAAACAAAACAGATCTTTGAAAAGGTTTTAGGTTGCATTTTATGTTTGTTCCTGCTATGTGTCAATCATATTGAAAGTGTATTTTAAGCCTGTCCCTACTATATGTCAATTATCATGAAGGACAAAATAGTTAAAATTCAGGAAGTCATTTGACCTGCCTGGGAAAAGGTCATGACCCAAGACAAGAGACATATGTGTAGACAGATAGCTTCTATAGAGCACACGATAGCATCAGAGCTATGTGTGAAGATGGAGCATCCACTCCAAAGCTTTAGTACCATCTGGCATACATAGGACTTCCCCGGTGCATAATTGTGACATCTTGCCTTTGTGACACTCTTTGGAATTTACATTACCTTCAGTGTTCTAAAACTGTTGTTCTACTTTGTCTTGAATTTTTATTTTTAACTGAGGAAACATGTAATGGGTACTGCAGATGTGCCAAGCACAGTACCAGCTGCTTGGAACCAAGTGAGGAATTGATTTCCCTTTAATCAAGTTCTACCCTCGCAGAGGAGATGAACACTACAGCAGGTTCAACAGTGGTTGACTCTTATAATGCAGGCCTAGTGGTGGACAGGCAGGAGAGCTATGTAGACTGTGGGTGTAAAGATCCTGTAGGAGACTCAGAACTGAAGAACTGGAATAAAGATGGTAGGCACAGCTCTTGACTAGCATGTGTAAGACCAAGAGCTGAATCCCCAGCCCTTCATAAAATAGAAGGGCAGAAATAAGAACTGAAGGTGGGCATTCCTTTAGTGTTAAATTATCTCCAATATCACGTAGCTATTTAAACTTAGTCACTCCTAGTGGTTTGGAACCTTGGTACAAGCTGTTCTATGAGGTGTAGGCATTATCTCACATTGTATATGAGAATGCCGACTCAGAGGTTAACATGTGACAACTGGTAAACCAAGATGTCTGTCTTTAGCGTTTCCCTTCACTAATGAATCTCTAGTGGGGAGCATTTGGGAGATGAAGGCAGATGGGAGTGGGGAAGTGAAGGGGTTGGAGGAGCTTGCAGACCAGATCTCCGAGGACAGGAGGGACAGGGGACCGTGAGGGTTATTCGAAGACTGTCACTCTAAACCTCACTTATAGCTGCTGAGCCAGGTCTTGTCTGATTCAAGATGTTCAGTTACCAGCATGAGGACTTGGGGGAAGGTGCCTATCAAAGGCATGGGTGTCCTGAGTCTTCCCTCCCTGAACACGAAGCATGCCAGAGGCAGGTTCTCTAAACAACAGAGGATAGTGGGAACTGTGTGGAATCTGAGACTATGAATGTAGCTGAGTAGCTGTGAAAGTGTGTCGTCCTGTCAGGGAACCCCAGCTACACAAACACAGACATGGCAAGGCTGTTTAAATAGTCACATGTGTGAAAGAGTCTTAAAGGTGGTGACAGTGTTTACATGGAGGATGGCCAGAGGAGGGAGGTCATGCGGTGTGAACTCATAGCCACAGGCACTCAGTCATGTGTTGTTAGCTAGCTTCCTAGAAACAGGAGGGGTTGGATATCAAGGCCCAGGATACTGCAAGGTTAAATGTAATCAGAAATCAGCTCCGACCTGATCAGGAGACTGAAGGTGACAGTGACTGGGAGACAGTTTGGATAAAAGAAAGCCAGGCAGGGGCCTGAGATCTAACCCCATGTGCTAAAGGGCCACCACCATGAGGAAGACAGATTCCAGTCACCCTCGGAGCTCCAGAGGTCAGGGCTGGCTTCTCGAGAAAAATGAAGTTCTTTCACTTGGTTACAGGGAAGAATGTTTCAGCAATTGAAGCGCCTAGTGACCAAATGGGCTGCCTCAGACAGCTGGAATGAGAACCATGACCTACTTTGAGAAAATTTAATTACTAGGGAGTGCTCAAGAGCTCAGCTTATTTCCATTTCCTTCTTAAGAAGTTAAAAGTAACAATGAGCTGTGTTTACCATGGCTTGATCCTGTGACAGTGTCTTTCTTAGATTGTGTGACTGGTTTGGATGTTACATTTGAAGAAATCTTTACAGCAGAAGAGCAGGGACTCTTCGGTTGACTTAGGTGTGATGGTCTGGTGGACAGATACCAATGTTTATTTGTTAAGAAAAAGTTGAGGTCACTGATATAAGCTTCTATCTTTAGAGAAAAGTTGACATCGAGATGGAAAAAAAGCCAGGCATGGTGGCACACATTTGTCAACCAAGTACTAGGAGCCTGAGGCAGGAGAGTGAGTCAAAGACTAGTCATGGCTACATAGTGAGATTAAGGTGAGCCTGGGCTACAGAGTGAGAGACTGTTTCATAGCTAAACCAAACCAACTGAAATACGGAAATGCTTCTGACCTTCTCATGTATCTCTCGCCATTGTACTGTTGTAAGTGATCTTGTGTGTCTACCCCAGATAGTCATTTTCTTCAGGACAGTAATTCTGTTGATCTCCTGCAACACAATGAGCCACACTCACCATTCAATAAATCGCTGTTTAAATAACAGAATGAAAAAAAATTGTTAAATATGTCCAAGCAGAATGCAAATAATTGATATCATAAAGAAATAAATACATTTATCCTGAGGTTGTAATGGATTTGTGTCCTAGCAATAGCTTGGTGTTAGTGCAGGGTGTTTTCTACAGTTAGCTTGCATCACTGTGGCTTGTAGTGGCAGATGCTATAGAAGATACAGGCTGTGACCTTGGCCATACAGATGTGGCATTGGGGTTGACTGACAGAACTGGGAGGACAAAGCAGCCTTGCTGGATGGTGTGGGGTTAGGGAGGAGTGGGGTGTCTCTGTTTGGGAAACTGTGATCCTGGATACTGCCATGTTCCCAAGGGTACTAGAAAATACAGTGTCCGTTCTGAAGAATGAGAAATGACTGAAGCCTGGTGTGGTAGTTCAAAGCTGTAATTCCAGCATTTGGGTGGCTGAGGCTGGAGGATCATGAATGAGAGGCTAGCCTGGGCTATGTAAGGAGTTACCCCTTCCATAAAGTATTGTTATTCATGAACAGTGAATGCTAAGTATGGAGAAAGCAGAGGAGATTGCAATGCGCAGGAATGTGTGCTTAGAACAAGGACATGCACGTGATGCTGGCTGTTCTAATCTAGAACTGCTCATTGGGCATCAGGCCACGGGCCAATCTCTCTTCCTGGCTCCTTCCCACCATAGCCACTCCAAGACTCCAAATGTTTGGTATCACAGGCTGCTAGTGTCAGAAAGCTGTCTCAAAGTTATCGGTTCCACTTGTCTAAGGAAACAAAGCAAAGAATCAGAGGATTCTGTGCTGATTAGTTTAACTGTCAACTCTGTACAACTTAGAACCACCTGGGAAGACAGTCTCAGTTCAGAACCTTGATAGTGGCCTGTGGATATGTCACACATGTCCTGCCTATTGTGTGACAGACATTTCCTAGGCAAGAGGTCCCCAGCAAGAGGAGAAAGCTAACTGTGTGCTAGCAGGGATCAGGCATTTCTTCTCTCTCTGCTCTTGACTGGATACTAGCACTAGATGTGATGCTTTCAGATCCTGCCTTAACTTTCTCTCAGTAATGGGCTGTGAGCAGGAATCCCAAACCAGGTACTTCCATTCCCAGTTGCTTTTGCTCAGCGTGTTTGTCACAACAAAAGACATGAAGCCAGGGCAGGCACTCAGACTGGAAGCAGCACTGAGGTCTTGTTCCCTTCTGCTCTGTCAAGGCCTCCTTCACAGCCATCAGTGAATGTACCCAGAGTTGCACTGGTAAAGGGTGAATGAACCAAAGTATTCCAAATAGCTAGTGAAGAGCTGTACAAAGTCAGGCTGGTGGCGGTATATGCACATACCATGCAGAGTGGTGGAGACCTCAATGGGGACCGTGGGAGGAGGGAACTTCTGAAAGTACAAGGGGTACTGGCAAGCTCAGATTGGCCCTGCACAGGGGAAAACTTGCTTCAGTGGCACAAGCTCTCAAGGGAGATTCTGTCTCAAGGAGCGGACATACTGAGACTTTAAGTTGTATGTGTATTGGTCCTAATACAATCTCAGAAACACTGCACATTAACTCAGTGGTCCTTGTTCCATCTCCTGATAAGAGTACATTCTACCAACATAGGTCATTGGCGGACTCATGAGGATGGAAGAGCTGAAGAAGAAGGACCTGAGAGGTGCCAGTCTTGCCTTCTCTCCTATGGCCTCATTTTCAGCAGAAGACACTGGCTACTACAAGGGGTAATGGGAGAAAGAAGAGACCTGTGGAGCTCTCTGGTGGCTCTGTTGCCTTCTGTGTTAGAAGCATGGTCTGGTTGGGAAGAAAAATGAGGCCGCTAGAGTAGGTTGTGAGGGCGAGGTGACAGTGAAGACTCCCTTTGCACTGAGGGCCACTGAGGTTCTATGCTCTTGGAACATCATAAGCATCTATACTAGAGGCTAGGAGAGAATACCTGAAGCTGGACACGGGTTAGTAGACCTTCTCTTTTGATTAGCTCTTGTAACAATTTTGTTGGTTGGTTTCTATACAAAGAGGTTTTCAATTCTTGGCTTCCTGCTGGGTCTTAGAGATTTTGTTGCAAGGTCTCAGGTAACACAAGCTGTCTCTGGAAAGGCAAGTTATGATTCATCCAACATTGGCTAATACTTACGTCTTCCACTTGTTCCTACTGTTCCAAAAGAAACCGCAAATGTTTTTCAGTCCAGCGGCTTCCAAGCCAGCAGGACCTGTGAACTGCAGTAAATGTGCAGATGTACTCATATCAGTTCAGCTCTTAGCATCTTGACCTCAGCTTTGGGGAATTTCCCCCATCAAGATGCTCATATCAATTTCAAGGCACTTAAGAGTCGCTTTTGGCTGGAGGCTGAAATATGAAGCATTAGAAAGTTCTTCCCATCCCCAAGCCATTCTGTCTTAGTTAAGGTTACTATAGCTGTGATGATACGCCATGAGCAGTGGAAGAAAGGGTTAACTTGCCTTATCTTTCCACATCTCTGTTCATCATTGGAGGAAATCAGGGCAGGAACTCAAGCAGGGCAGGAACCTGGAGGCAGGAGCTGATACAGGGGCAATGAGGGGTGCTGCTTACTGGCTTGCTCCCCATGGCTTGCTCTGCCTGCTTTCTTATAGAAACCAGGACCACCAAGTTCAGGATGACCTTATCCACAATGGCCTGGGCCATCCTCCATCAGTCATTAAGAAAATGCTCTATAGCCAAATCTTATGAAGGCAATTTTTTACTGAGGTTCCCTTTTTTTCAGATAACTCTAGCTTGGGTCAAGTTGACATAAAACTATCTAGCAAACATCCTAAACAAGTGGAAGAGCATGGGGAATCTAGAAACTATGTTTCCAGAAAGTTCCATTGTAGAGCTACACCCTTAAGCTGAATGTGTGTAGATATTCTATGGTCTCCATTTCCCACCACTGCCTTCTTGCCTTAAAGAAAGAGATGGATGGAGATTTGTCTTAGAGTTTTACTGCTGTGAACAGACACCATGACCAAGTTATAAGGACAACATTTAATTGGGGCTGGCTTACAGGTTCAGAGGTTCAGTCCATTATCATCAAGGCAGGAGCATGGCAGCATCCAGGCAGGCATGGTGCAGGAGGAGCTGAGAGTTCTACACCTTGTTCCAAGGGCAAACAGGAGAATACTGGCTTCCAGGGAGCTAGGATGAGAGTCTTAAAGCCCATGCCCACAGTGACATACTTCTTCCAACAAGGCCACACCTCCTACTAGTGCCACTCCCTGGGCCAAGCATATACAAACCACCACCAGATTATACCCAATTATTTAATTTTAACCACTGATTATGTGAACTAAGGTTCCCCGGAAAAAGAAAAAAAAAAATACCTCACCATGTTAAAGATTTCATAAGTCCAAATGACTGAACTTTGAGATTGTGGAGAGTTAAAGCAGTTCAGAGCAAGGCCAAATTACTTTGAGCTACTTTCTGTCCATCTGAGAACAATCCACTGCTCTTCCTATGTCTGACCCAATATCCTGTGACTACCAAACCTTACAGTGTGTTCTCAGCAGACCAGTAGGAGCTCTACCACCCCTCCATAAGAATGCGTAGAATACTTTCTGGAACCCATCGCAGAGGTCTTCCTCTGTGATCTACCAATGCATTTGCTAAATACTTAGCTTTTTGACTTTCTTTGTTCTGAAACTAATAAAATCTCATGTAGTCACTTCTGCAGTGGAAAATGGTATTTGTGGAAGCAAGAATCTATGTTCCCAGGTTTCGGTCACTCGTATTTGGCTCCAGACAAGCTCTCTGTTATTCTTTCGTGGTAGCAAATGTGTTGTTTACATGGACAGTTATTTAGAAGTGCACACACGTGTCCAGGACGACACTTTGGTCTTTTTGTCTGCGAACACGTGCAGTGGTAGGGAATGGAGACCTGAGAACACATAGGGCCCAGCTTTAGACAGAGCTCTATTCCTTTGTGCTCCTGGGACTAAAAACGAACTTTCCAGAAACATACTCACACAGTCGGGTTCTGAATTTACCATCTGATCCACATGTAATGAGGACCGGGATGGGACTGGGTATCATGCTTCTTTCCAACCCCACACTGGGACAATATTACCCTAACAACCCCCGAGTGAATAATTTCTCCCAGCCAGGCTGGCCTTGTGCTGCATAGCAACCCTGGGGACATCTGTGCAATTGCACTCCCGCCATCTCCATCCTCAGTCCCCAGGGTGTGTTCACAGCCTTTGAAACACAGATCAATATTTATGCTTTACAGAATTTCCATTTAGTAGGTTTGAGCATGCCCATGAATTAATAGATAAACTTGTTAAGGACCGACCCCCCCGCCCAAAAAAAAAAAAAGAAAAAATAATGAGTTTGTTGATGTAAATTGGTCCTCAGCTGGAAGTCCAGGCAAAGTAATCACACAGTTCTACTTGTTGACAGTTACATTTCCTTAAATCAATTATTCTCATGAGTTTTCTCCACTAGCAGCTTGCTGTGACTATCGCTTGGTTAAAGCACCAGCTAATTGTTTTGTATCTTGTTACTGATGATTCTGGGGTTGCTTTATTTTAAGATATCATACACTATTCTGAGACTACCACATTAAATGACCTCCCATTGAAAAGGATTCTTCCTCCACGGTGCCATTTTCTTAACTGAAAAGTGCTTTCTTAATGCAATAAAAGAACCGTTGTGTTTTATTAGGCTTTGCACAAATTGGATAAAAAGGACACAACACAAAAGGTTGGGTCAATGTTAAGTCTGCTGTTCTTAGGGTAAGTGCTGAGCAAACAGGGAGGGTCTTCATGCAAAAATGAACCAGGGGAGGTAAGAGAGGCAGGTGGTGAACACAGGATGTGCTTGAGTGGGCCCCGCCTTGTTCTTCCTTGTGGCTCTGTACCTTAGAATCCGAGAAGCATCAGGTCCGCAGAAGGAAGACTTCATCTCAGTAAGCCCTACCTCCTTGCCATTAACATTTAATCAGGATTTTAAATATTCTTTCTTGCATTCTCTGGAAGGCTCTTCTATCACTACGGGCTCTGGTGGACCACTTCCTTCCTCTAGAGTCACTGGTGACAGTAGGGGGGGACACGGCTCCTGCTTGGGCTCTTGTCATCTCCTTCATGCTCTTTGTTCTGTTTTTCTTTCTTTCTTTGCCAGATGATAAAGGCTGATTGACGATGACTAGATGGCTCGTTTCTGTCTCCTTGGGAATGTGTTTAGGGTGAGCTCTTGAGTGGTTAGGGTTTAGAAACACAGAACCCCTGCAGGCACAAGTGTGACTCTCGGAGGGTGGCTCAGACCATTCCAGCCAAGATCTTGGAGAGGGTCTTCTCACTTTCCTCAAGTCGCTGATCATCTGACTTGCTATCACAGAGTTCATCTGAATCTTCCCATGGTGAAGGGCAGGGGAGAGCAGTACACCGCAGTTACCCATTATCTGCCCATGACCTCTGACCTCAGGACAAGTGTTTCTTGGATGCCCTGCGTTCTTCCTCTCCAGTGCTCAAGCCGTCTCCCTCTGATGAATGATCATAATGAGCAAGTTAGCGCAGGGATAATTTATTTAATGAATTGTTACTGGCAAAGATGCCTACGATGCTGAGAGACCTAAAATGAGGGAAATTATCTGCTTGATTTATGAAATCTGTGATTACTGGGGTTTACTCATGCTGGCAGAACACCTATCCATTGTATTTTAATACGAGTCAATCAGTGCTCAAATTACATGGGTTTATTTAGTCCTCAAGATACAAGAGAGCTGATGCCAAGGTCCTCTGCTCAGCTCCTCACTGACTTTACAACCGGTACCAGGAAATTTTCAGTATTGAAGATATGGAAGATACTCTGTGATTCAGGAGTAGTGAGAGAGAAATGTCTGAACACCCAGATCTATGTTTTTGATAATTTTCTACACAGGTCTTTTCCCAAGAAGAGCAAAAAATATGCTTTCCTTCACAGCTGTTTGCGAAGGCAATTTGCATACACCTGTGAACGTGGGTGTGAGCAGTGGATATGGAAATCTGTCTTTTCATAGATAGAGGGATCCTGTGGTCTCCCCCCACTCTTACCCTTCATTCTGTGTAATTTTGAATATGCAACAAATTAACAACAGCTGTTCCCATTGTGACTAGCCTCTGCCTTGCTAGGACTTGCTTTGATCAGAGAATACATTGAGTTGTGGTTGAATCTGAAATATTGTCCATAGGCTCATAGGTTTTAGCCCCTGGTCTCCAGCTGTTAATGCTGCTTGGAAAGGTTGTGGAATATTTGGGATGGTTCTGTGGCCTTGCCAGAGGAAGTGAGTCATGGAGGGCACAAGCTGAGGTTTATACCCCCGCTTTACTTCCTGTTCATTTCTCTCACTTCCTGTGTGTGAGCTTCCCTGCCATATTGTGCTCCATCTTCCTAGAACTGTTAGCCAAAATGAACCATTCTTTACTTAAATTGCTTCTTGTCAAATATTTGATCACAGCAACAAGAACTGTAACTAAGACATGAACAAAGGGGGCATAACTGACCAATTTAGAATAAGAGTAATGAAAATCAAGACTGCTATGAGTTGGGTCACCACAACTTGTGTTTGGACCCCAGTAAAGAAAGGTTGAAAACGGATGTGGTGGTTTGAATATGCTTGGCCCAGGGAGTGGCACTATTAGGAGGTGTAGCCTTGTTGGGGGAAGTGTGCCATTGTGGGTGTGTGCTTTAAGACCCTCATCCTAGCAGTTTTCTCCTGTTTGTCTCTGGAACAAGGTGTTGAACTCTCAGCCCCTCCTGCACCATGCCTGCCTGCACACCGCCATGCTCCCACCATGATAATGGACTGAACCTCTGAACCTGTTCGACAGCCCCAATGAAATGTTGTTCTTATAAGAGTTGCCTTGGTCATGGTGTCTGAGGTGAGACCGTGCCTGTACTGCGTGCTAGCAGTCTGGCATAGCATTGTGATGCTACACTGTGATTGTATGACATGATTTCTTCCTAGTTCCTGCTGAGAAAACTTCACAGTTTAATTAACAGAACGAATAGAACGTGTAGATTCTTTCTTTAGAATTCTTTGTAATTTTTATATTTAAAGCACCAAATTCAACGTAAACTTTATGGTATTTTGTTTCATGTTGTGTTCTGAGATGTTTTCCCAGGAGGGTAAAACAACCATTTGCATTAAGTTTTGCTACTTGGAGTTGAATGGAAGACTCATAACAGTAAAACAGTGAAATACAGCATGGTTTCTCTTGAAAGAACTTCTTTCAAAAACTATAACAAATACTATTTTATGATCCTCCCATATTATCTGCTTCTCTTGCTTCTTGCCCCAGCAGCTACTTAAAAATTCCTGTGTAGTCTTCATATCCATCTATATTTAATATATATATTTATAAATTATATTTATCAACAATGTATAGAATTGTTTTCTATACTTTTCTATTTTTGTAGCTTTATGTATTCTAGTTTTGCATTCAGAAAAATGAGGATGCTTGCCTGCTCTGATAGGGTCATTAATGTGCTGTGTTCCTCAAGCATAGATACCATTTTTCCCACATCCTTAATCTACAGATGTCTATAATGTTTATGTGAGTGTATAATTATATATATATATATATATGTGTGTGTGTGTGTGTATATGTGTGTATATATGTATGTATGTGTGTGTGTGTGTGTATATATATGTTCTCTAATTGGTCAACCCTGGTTACATGCGACCACCACATGACTGAAAGGGAGGTATTTCTAGAAAGTATATAGTATGCAACATATTATTGGTTTTATACTGGTTCTACAGAGGTATGGTAGCATTTTTATGTATTGGGCTAAGTATACATTTTGTAATTAATTTTACTTTGAATTTTTAATGTGGTTAATAAGACTTTGGATTATACCTGTGCTTCACATTCTACTTCTCCTGGACAGTGGCATCAGACAGTGTTAACCCTTGAGCCTTACTTCTTTCTCTGCATTCTGGGTACCACTCTTTCTTACCTTCCAGTTGAGTGATGTCACTTGTACGGCTGGTTGCTCATGTGTTGTGCTTTTGGACAGTCCATAACACTGCTGGGTTCATCTCCTCCATCCTTCATCATAGGAAGTGGGCCATCTATGGCTGGCAGGAGTGGCCATGACAAATCCTAGAAGTTGTGCTGGGTGTGACTGTATCAGGCTTGTGATTAGTAATTGTTTATGTTTATTAAAATGAGCATGCTCAGGGAATTCATGGGTTTAATTCCAATAGTATTTTGACTAACAGTTATTACGATCTGTAGTTTTAATTAAGTCTCCTGCACTTGTGTGCAGGCCTCCATTCAGGAGAGACCGTGTGAGAAGGAATGGAGAAAGGGCTGTTGTTTACTGGTGGGAAGTGTCTGGTGTGACCGTGATACCTACCACAGCAATTGGAAATTAGCCACATATTGCTTCATGCTGTGCTCATTACTTGTGGTCTTTCTGGGCATTCTTATAAGGAGCCAGTCCCTTCCACTTACTTTCTCAGTGTCTGGGTTGTGTCTTGGGGGAAACAACGGAATGCTATTTGTAGCACCAGTCTTAAATATTGAATTTGCTCTGTCTTTATTTTAAAATGTGTTTACTTTTAACTAAATGTTACACTCTTTAAAATAATCACAATTTTTAAAAAAATTAGTTACTTTGTAGCTAATGTGTGTTTTAAGTCCCAACCTCTCAATTTATTTAACACTCACTGATTCTTAGGATATTCGCTATGAAGGGTTTTTTTGTTTGTTTGTTCATTTAACTACCTCTTGGGAATTTTGCTCAGCATTATGTATGTTTATATCCTGAAAGCAATATCTTTTGTGACATGCATTACAGACTTAAAGAAATAAAGTTTATTTAATGAATGTAAAACTATAAAAACTATTTATATGGGGAAAAGACTTAAGCACAGGAGACCAAGCCCTGGAGCACCACACACACTTGGCATGCCTCTGTTAAATTTTAGCATTTTAGAACTCTTAATATAAAATTATGTATTTCCAAAATAGGCATGCGATTGCCAATATTTTCAATATTTTTCTCTTCTTGTGATTCAGGTTTATTACACAATTACATTTTTAAAAGTATAAGTAAAATAGGGATAGATAATCCGCACTCTGTATTAGTTTCTTTTCCACTGTTGTGACAAAATGTCATGATAATAGCTGTTTAAGGGTAAAAGTTTTCTTTGTGTTGGCTCACAATTGAATGCATAATTCAAGGATATGGTTAACGATGGCTGGGAATCAAGGTGGCAGGAGCTTAGAGCAGCTGGAACTATTGTATCTGTAGTTCTGCGATCTGAGAGAGGAGTAAATGTACACAGCTCACTTTCTCCTTTTGATATAGTTCAGGATCCCAATCCAGGGAATGGCATCGCCCACAGTAGGTGGGGTAGCTCTTCTCATCTCAATTAACTTATTTGAGAGAGTTTTCCACAAGCATATCCAGAAGCCTGTCTGGAAAAAGAAGCCTATAAATCCACAAAGAAGTCACAGTATTTTTCCAAGGTAAAATGCACACTCTTGTTATTTGTTTATTTTATGGTTAGGACTCTGCTAATCACCTTTGCCTGTCAACTTGACATAGTCTAGAGTTACTTGGGAAGGGTCTCAATTAAGGGATTGCCCATATAAGATTGGCCTGCAGATGTACCTGTGGGGAATGCCACTGTGGGTGGCACCATTCCCTAGGTATGGGGGTCCTGGGCTATAGCTAGCTAAGCAGGAACCTAGACAAACCAGCAATAAGTGTTCATCCATGGTTCTGCTTCAAGTTTCCACAAAGTTGAAAATTTACATGAAATAAATTCCTAGGATAATATAATTGAGCAAGGCTGAAATAAGTGATTTTAAAATATAATTCTGATTGCAATGATTAAGCTGAATGTGTAACTGAAAGTCTTCCACAGACTATGTTCTAATCCCAGCTGTATTCAAAGTGTCCCATGGATCTTAGGCAATAAAATAAGTCCAACAGAAGAAGGGCAAAGATCACTCATTAGAGTTAATAAAATAAGTTAATATTTCTGGATATTATGTCAATATATAAAAGTCCATATTATGTGTATACCAACATGATTTCAGTTTTTAAAATATGTTTTGAAATATCATCTAAAATTAAATGGTTAGATTTCCATCCAATGAAATGGTTTCTAAGAAAACATAAAAATTACATTTAAAAACATTAAAATAACCTGAATAGATGCAGGAACATGGAACATTCAGACATTTGAGGCTCCATCGTGACTCAGTTGTCAGTTCTGCAGACATTGGTAGATTTGGGGTTTGCTCATTAAGTGCACAGCTTGGATAAAAATCTGATATCCAAGGCAGTTAGCAATGACCTGTATGCAGGGGCAGGCTACGGTGATGTCCTGTGAGCATGGCCAATGCATTTTTCAGAGTGAGCTTGCTTTTTATGAGATACCTGTACAGCAATTTTGGTGTCATGTCATGGAGTGCAAGAAAGGAGAATCATGATTGGCAAGCATGGGGCTTCTGGATTTAAATGGTGTTGCTCTGGCTGGCAGCTCTCTGTTTGCGTGCTGTCTTAGTCCCTATGAAGGCAAGGCCCTTTCTGTGCCACCTTCATATCTTCCAAGGAATAACGAGTCAATGGTTTGTGTCACACCTCCCCTTAAAGTGTGAGTGTGATGGTACCATGTTGCCTCAAGGAGGAAATGGAGGTACTGGGAGGTGTCTGCTGTAGGGCCACCCGTGACACTCTGGACTCCCAATTCTTAACCACCACACTGCTGGGTCTTCTTGGCTATACTCTTAAATATTCTTTGTCCTCAACCACAGCAAGACATGAAACTCCTTCTGTGGCTTAAGGATTTCTGTCCTAGCGCATCTGAGAGGGGGTCATTGGTGTGATGCCTTCTAAGCCTAACAACCTCCAGCCTTCTGCCGCCTCCCCTTTCATAGGAGCAGACTCTTAGCCCTTAACTTTTTCATGAGGATCAGTGACATGATATCAAATCAAGCCAAATGAAAGATAGTGTTATGATGACATTTGAGGCTGGACTGGTTCTGCTCACAGTGCTCTGCCTGTTTCTGCCACATTCGAGATTTTCATGCAGCCCGTCAGTCACCGACAGGTGCACATGGAAGCTCAGCCCAGAGACTGTATGTTATGGAAGGGCTGATGGGACGCACAGCAGTGCTCTGGCTTATTGTGTAAAGTGATTAAAAATGACTGTTGGGGAATCTCAAATGGGATTAAACAGGATCGGAAATCTCTTGCTGCTTTAGGTCATCATGGATTCTTTTTGAGACATTTCTGGGTCTGATCCAGGAAGGAATACAAGGCAGAAGACGAAGTCACGGTAATCATGGAAGGTCAAAGGAACAGTTCCCAGATTCCTAAAATAGAAACAATTATTTCTCTAATCAAATGTTAAAATCAGGGGTTCATTAACTTATTTCAGCTTGGACATCATTTTCTTGTTCCCAAAGAAAATCAAGGAAAAACTGTTGTAGAAATTTAAAAGCAACATAAAATTTGATATGTAACTACTCAAATGTTGGAATCAACCTGCTTCCATTGTCTGCCACAATTCTAATTTATTATATGCCAACATATAATTGACAAGAGAAGTTTAGTGCCTCATGGCATGGAAAATACATACGTGGCAGAAATGGTATTAACTATACCGACCGCAGGAGGTTTCTCAGGGTTTGCTGCAATAAACACACTACCCCACATGATCCTTCCAGACACTTCATGAAGTGACTAACAGCTTTATGTCCACTTCACACATAAGACTTTTGACGTACCAATATGCTAAGATGTAAGTATCAGGGTTAGTAAAGTGTTTGGTCAAAGATGAGGCAGGAGCCTCTCTCATCAACAACTGGTGCAAGCATAGCTTAACTGATACATCTTAGGTATGTGAAGAGCTCAGAGACTAGACGGGCTAGTTTTGATATGTGGGTGATTTGGAGACAAACTGCCAACATCTCCATTATAGCAAAAGCAGCCTCAGCCTCCACTTCAGTCAAATTCCCTCAGAGCTTGCAGATAAGGAAAGTAATTTTATTGAAGTCAGAGCTATTTTCTGACAGATGATCCGGCATACATCGAGGTGTTATAAACCTAGCGGCTCCTGCTGGAGGTTGGTACTTAAGACCATAGGAAAAGCACTTCTGAATTACATTTCAAGTCATAGGTGACGATGGGAAATTAGTCACAAGAGTCAAATTTTAGAGATAAAGAACTATTTTTCCTGCCTGGACGTAGGCTATCAAGGAAAAGTTTGACATCTCTTGATGACTTAGAGGAAGTGTAGGCACGTGGCACACCTAACAAAGAATAATCATTTTTGTGCCCTTGCAGAGCAGCAGGGTCAGTTGCAGATAGAGTGGGCAACGCCTGAAAGTTGAGAAAGTTTTGCCTTTGAAAAGGATCCTAGCCGGGCAGTGGTGGAGCATGCCTTTAATCCCAGCACTTGGGAGGCAAAGGCAGGTGGATTTCTGAGTTCGAGGCCAGCCTGGTCTACAGAGTGAGTTCCAGGACAGCCAGGGCTACACAGAGAAACCCTGTCTCGAAAAAAAAAAAAAAAAAAAAGAAAGAAAAGGATCCTGCCGGAGTGTGGGAGTCAGCTCAGCCCTGCATCTGTTAGAACTTCAATTGTACACCCACACCTAGGTCAAAAAGCTGGCCATGGGAGTACACACAGAAATTCCAGTGCTGGGGTGTCAGAGACAGGAAGATCCCAAGGACTCACCATCCACTTAGCCTACCCTAATCAGAGAGCTTCAGTCCCACGCAAGACCCCATCTCAATAGGCAATGTCTATGATGGCTGAGGTTGTCCTCTGGCCTCCACGTGAATGTGCGCATGCGTGAATGTACACAAATAATACCAAGTAGTAGCGAAGCTGAAGGAAGAGATGAGATAATGTCTGGAGCATTTTGTGGAATTCCTAGCTCTGAATGCTAAAGCTCATCAGGCCTGACTTGAAAAATCATACCAGATACACACGGAGAAGGAAAGCAGCCACCGCCTACTGCCTAAGCTACCGCAGCTCTTTCTCTGGAAGCCTCAGAGGAGGGCAGGGGAATCACACCCGGAGATTAGGGGCTGCAGGCTGTAAGAGTGCTGTACACTTCCCGGTTAGAAGTGATGCACACTCATTTTGTAAAGTCTAGAATTGCTTTCATTTGGAAACATTTTGGAAATGACATTAGATTCAGTTTCAATGGTGCTCACAATTTTATCATTTCTCTCAGCTGCCTCAAATTTATCTTCATTTCTCAACTTTTCTAGCACAATATTTTGTTGTATATATAATATCTATATGTATATATAATAATCTATATGTATATAATCATATAATATGAATATAATCATATGTACATGTATATAATCACATATATATTATACTTACATTCTGTTTCCATAAAGGCATTGAATATAAATAAAATTAGAACTAAATGATAAATGATAATTTTTTTGATAGAAAAATCCAAGATAAATGAATTTTTTTTCATTTCTACATATAAAATCTCACTATGGGTACTAGAACAAGCCATCTCTCAGTCTTCTCACAGCCTTAATTGCAGGGAGTTATACTTTGATTTGAAAACTTCTGTGCCCTGGGATCCTGTGGAATTATCCCTGCCTCCCTCAAGCCATCAGCCCTGCCTGGGCCATTCTTAATTGCTCCGTCCTTTAAAGGGCACTTAGGAAGAACCACACTGAAAATTGATATTCTGAACTCACATCCAAAGAATAACTTTAAAACAATATACACTTCAACCCAAGTTAATTATAATTTTTTCACCATAGCAGGTCTTAAACCATGAATGAATAATTACATTCAATTCTAAGTTGAATAATACTATTCTAAGGTCTCACAAATCACTATAAGGAACACTTCCAAATAGTTCACTCCAAGGGCATGTGACATTAGTATGGAATTCATCGACTGAGGGAAAATTAAGTTACACTGTATAAAACTTCATTTTAAAATACAAGCTCTCGTAAAACCTATTAATGTTACAATATTCAGTGCTTCTTCATGTGTCTTTAGCAAAGATTTTATTCCAAAGCAGAATTAGCTCATATTTCTATTACACTTAATTGGTCCGAATCCTGGCATAATAAATTCATGAAAAGTCTTAGGCTTTCCAATGCTCCATGATTGAAATCAGTTCATCTGCTTCTGCTCAAGTGAGCTCAACACTTTCTGTTATCTATGTTATTTTATTTTCTCTGGGCTTTTCCCTGATAAAGCATTTTAATTTCAAATGCCGCCGTGTTTGGCTCTTACTTATGCAAAAATAAGATCCCACACAGCTCTGTTAAAGTTTTACAAAATGTCACAGAGATAACATCCCCAGAAATTTCATGTTAAATAAGATTTTTTGATTTTTCTGTGCATTAGGACTTAAAAGAAGTTCTGCCACTTGGTTGATGCCTGAGGTGGCGGTGGTTTGTGTCTCAGGCATTGCCTTGACATCTAAAGCTGCCTCCCCCCACCCCCTGTTTCTGCCTAAAATTCCTGATTTTAATGATTTACTATGGTGTCTGGAGCTTGGCAACTTTTACAGGTTTTACCATCCCTATACAAATGTCCGAAGACAGCTAAATAGGTATCTTAAACGAACATGCAATACTCAACAATACTGCCAATAGAAATCTATTACTTCCATTTGTGTATAAAACTGATTTTTCCAAGGTCCTAGAAATCAGTGGTGAGAGTCGAGACTTCAAACCATGCCTGTCAAACTAATTGATACCCAGCCCCTGCCTGGCCCCTACTATCCAAGTTCAGAGCATCCAGGAGGACAATGTCCTCTGCCTATTCTCCACTAAGGATCTTGCTCTTAAGGAGTTTCGCCTTCATGGAGACTTTGGGATGACAGCATGCTGGAGGCACAAGAACTATTCTTTAACCCTATGTGTTTAGTTTGCAGGTGGCCCACAGCCCCAGGTGCTGAGTCTGATACCTGTGATGAAAGGGGCAGATGGGAGATGAGTACGTATGAATTTTGATCCAAATAAAAGGCAAGTAAGAGCAAACTTGACTTGGGAACAGCAGTGGGTGTCTAAGGAGGATGAGTAAAGTTCTCATACCAGAAAGGGGATTCCTAAGCAAACAAGGGAGGAGGAAGCACTGCAGAGAACATCCCGCACAGGACACACACTGGAATAATAGAGAGCTGTGCTTCCACCTCTCTCAGAACCTGGTATGACTCACAGGACGGAGAAAGCAGTTATAGCCACTCAGGAAGAAGACAGACCGCTCTCTCCACAGGGAGAATACAAAGGCTGGCCACACTTCTGTGCTAGAAGGACTAGGAGAATTCAAGGCTGCCCCACAGAGTGGGGAATGAAAGATCACGAAATGGTGTATTTCACCTCAAGGAAAGGCCATGAGAAATGTCTCTTCAGATATACACAGTGCCTGAAATACTTGGTAAAAAATTTCACTCCCCACCAAATTGCAGAAGAAAACCCCAGGTAATCATCTGAAAATATAAAAATTGAAAACACAAAAATGGAGAAGTCAACGAAGAATAGGAGAAGGTGTATTTTCCCTTTGAAGGGCCAGTGGATAATGAGAGATAGCAGCCATGTCTAGAGGAGAAAACCTTGATCCAACAGGAAACATTGCAAGACAGAAGGACTCCCACCATTCTGACACAGGAATGGAAACATTGCTAAAATTCACCTCTTTGTTTACATTGTGTTAAGTTAAAGGAAATACACGGAAGCATGCTAAAAAAGCAATAGTTTTTCTCTCACTTTACTGTGTTTTCCTAATGGGCACATCTCACTGCTAAAAACATCTGTTTATACTTACTTTTATGTTGCTGTAATAAAAAATGCAACCAAAGTGACTTATGGAAGACAAAGTTTATTTTAACGTATAGTTCCGGAGTGATGAGGGCGGCATGGCTGCCGGCAGCGGGAGCAGGAAGCCGAGGAAGCTGGAAGATTACAACTTCAACTACAATGATAAAGCAAAGTAGGGAGCAGGGAGCACGGGGGGGGGGGCGGGGGGAGTAGGAGAAACTGGAAAGGGGCAGGGCTATAAACTCTGAAAGCCCACCCCAGTGAGGTTTTTTCTCCAGCAAGACTCCACCCCTTAAAGGTGGAGCTCCACCAACTGTGGATCAAGTGTTCAAATACTTGAGCCTATGGGGGACATTTTTCATTCAAACCATGAGAACATGTATGCACAAATTGTGCAGACTGGAGAAATTCTAAAACTTAACTATTCTGTATAACAAAGCTGCAGTCAAACTGTCCTGTGGAGGCTTCTCAGCCCACAGTGCAGGGTCTGCCATTTGTCCACAGAGGACCGCTGACACTTCTGCTCCATTCTGTCAATATCGTTTCCTTACCTCGATTTAGTGTTTTCTGGTGTGACTGTGCGTGCGCTTTAGTGTGACTTCCTTCTACAGTTTAGTGTTTATTTTCAATCCTATACTGTGCCTCATGCTATAGGCATGAAACTGTCACCCCACAGTTTCGACCCCACTTTATGGCTGTTGGCCGGTGGCATATTTTGTGGGGTGACAACTGTGGCTGTGAGCCTCTGTACTCAAGAAGTAGAAATATAACTGCAGGGTTGTCGGGGAGAGCATGATGCAAGATATGACTGTCTAACTGGCTAGGTGCGGAATTCCTGTCACTCTACTTTCTTATCAACCCTGATAGACATACAGTGGTGTCACACTATGGCTTTCGTTTTTTGTTTGTTTTGTTTTGTTGGGTTTTTTTTTTGTTGTTGTTGTTGTTGTTTGCTTTTTTTGGTTTTCCGAGAGAGGTATAGCCCTGGCTGTCTTGGAACTCACTCTGTAGACCAGGCTGGCCTCGAACTTAGAAATCCACCTGCCTTTGCCTCGAGTGCTGGGATTAAAGGCGTGCGCCACCAGGCCCGGCACACTATGGCTTTTAAGTAGTATTTAAATGCTGACTGTTAAAAGGTTAACAGTCAGCATTTAAATACTACTTCTGTCTACTACTAACTGTCTTTAGGTATTTGTATGTTTTATTTCGAGAAGTGTTTATTGAGTTTAAAAAATAGGACCGTGTATGCTTTTAAAAAATTGATTTCTAGGAGTTATTTACATATTATAGATACATGCCTCATTTCAAATATGTGTTATGAATCTGGGCTCTAAACACTAAGCCATGAATTGTCTTGTTACCATCTAAATGACTGCCTTTGACCAGAAGGGCCTTCTTAATTTTAAATAGAACTACTACTCAATTCACTTTTCTTTTCTTATTATTATATATTTATGTACCTTTTACATTTTTATCCTCCTTCAAGAATATGAGAACCTCTGTAAGTTTTATTGTTTGCCTTACCCAATTAGATCTGAGATCTGTCACAAATTGATCTCCTTGTACAGGGTTCAAACACATTTGTTTTCCATGAGGGCAGCCCGTCAACTAAGCAACATGCTGAAGAGTTAAGCATTTTGCATCTTGTATCATAAAGTGCCTTGTTTTAAACCAGACGCCTGTATTAGGTCTGTGTCTAGGCTGCTCTTCCACCCAGTCACTTGGATCACTTTGTGTGTCTGAGTCTTTGTTTACTAAGATGGATTCCTCCTGAGTTTCTCCTGTTCATTACATAAATATGTGGTTGTGGAGAGCAAAGATGGTTTTTGGCTCGGAGAAGGAATGGCACTGATGTTGAACTTTGTGAGTGCTTTGCACAGTCTTAAAGTTTAGATACTAGTGGCTCGGGAAATATGGGTAGTTATAACTCTATGAATCTAGGGATTGGGTCAGAATTGAGGAAGCTAAGCGGCACGAACAGCTATATCCATTCATCCGGGTATCGCATGGTGTGCTAGGGCCCGGATCTACTCTGAGAAGATGACAGGTGTCAGCATGGGAGGGGCGCTTGGCTGACCCTCACCTGGGCAAGCTTCCTCCTGTGGTCTCAGGCCTTTAGTTCCTGCTGCTGTTCAGCAGATTGAGTGTGTATGTCTTTGTGAGGGGCGATGAGGTAAAGGACAAATTTTTTGGTATAAGCTGGGCAGTGGTGGCGCTCGCCTTTAATCCCAGCACTTGGGAGGCAGAGGCAGGCGGATTTCTGAGTTTGAGGCCAGCCTGGTCTACAGAGTGAGTTCCAGGATAGCCAGGGCTATACAGAGAAACCCTGTCCAAAAAACCAAAAAAAAAAAAAAAAAATTTGTATCAATAGTCTTCTGGTTTAGATAACAGAGAAGACAGGAGCTAGAGCAGCCAGAGCCAGAAACATGGCTGATTCCTCACCCTCTTTCAGTCTCAGAGACCCTGGCACTATTTTTTTTATGGACCTATAATTATAACTTCTCTTTAAATATTTATCTCAAGGTCATGCACTGGCAGAAGTCTTACTTGTCACTGACTTTGTGTGACTCGTGTAAGGGGCATCAGGGAGGGAGGGACAGAGTCAAACTTTTCTCCATGACATTTAAAACACTAAGGAAGATGTATAGCACTCTACCGAGTTTACCTTATATACACATATAGAAACATGTGTGCTGTGGTCCTTCCATGCACATGGCAAACAGGAGAAGAACAAGGCTGGGAAGAAGCTTCACTTCTGGTAGAAGGAGCAGCCAGGGTTAGGGGAGAGGAGGCCTGTAAGGGCTTGGGCAGAGCAGAGCATGGAAGCTGGTCTTTCCATGGTGGTCATACACAGAGCAAGGCAGGGGACAGTGGCCTTCAGCTGCAGCCCAGGTCTGTCAAAAAGGATGGGCAAGGGGGCAAGGGGCCTTTGAAGGGGCTTCATGTCCATTGTTGGGCAGGACTGGGTGGCGATTCTCTGTAGTGTTTGGGACAGAATAGTGCCTGTCCTTTTCTGGGAGTGCTAAGGGCCCTCTTAAACTCTTCCTCAGTGTCAGGAGAGGGGAATCCACTCAGAGAGGCATAGTTCAAGCTACTCCTCCTAGGGAGTTCTAGCCTACTCTCTGAGCATTTTTATAAAGTCACCCATCGGGGCTCCAGGGCTTCAGGCTTCTAGTGGGCCAGGAAGGGGAGTTCCTAAATGCCTGTGGTGCTAAAGAAGACTTCAGTAGCGGTAGGAGTTCAGTTGGGTCCCCAGTTTCCCTTTGAGTATTTTCAGGGAACTGGTAGCTTCCGCAGCATTTGCAAGCTTGCAATGCGGTGACTTTGCATGAGGTTAACCTGGGTATAGTCAGCCTCCCCACTGCTGGCTTCCTAGAGCAGACCTTAGCTTCATGTTCCTAAGGTCACCATCCCTACCCACATTTCAGTCATGAACAACCCCATTCAGGCATCTGCCCGTTCTCTTTGCCCAGCACTTTAGAAGACCCGGAGGCAGCTCAGCCATGCATACATCCCACAGTCTAGAGAGCAGGAAGGTAAGCTGTACCCAGCAGCCAGATAGCATAACTGGGAAGGCCAAGTAGAGAAGGGAGGCATGATGGAGGTCAGGAACTCAGTTGGCGCCAGGAATGGGACAAAGGGTCTGAACTCCTTCCCCCCACAGGACAGGATGACCGCTGGTGCCAAATTGCCCACCAGTTTGTAGATGGCAGCCAAGGTCTGTTCTCCTCATAATAGGCATGTTTGTCTTTTAGAAACACTTTTGAGTTCCATGGATGGGGTTTCCAGGGCATGAGAATTGCCAGTGCTGGAAAAGGCATTAAAAGGGAAGAAAAGAAAAAAGAAAGCCAGGAAACTGGTTCTTTCTTTGCAAGCAATAAGAAGCTGACTGCTCCCAGCCTAAGGCTGCCTTTGTTTCTGCTCAGAGATTGTCTTTGATCCAAGCTAAGTGAACAAAAGCTCATTGTCTTACCTTTAAATAGAGGGATTTTGAACAGAAACATCGAAGGGTTAGGGGGAGGAGAAGGGGTTCCTCTCAGGATGCCCCCAAAGGTCCCAAGGCTCCTAGCCACCAAGGAAGAGCATGAGAAAGAGCACACAGGCCCCATGAGTGGCTTCAGCAAACGCTGAAGACGTCTTTGTACCTGTTTGTATTTATAGTGATTAAATAGCTCTGTCAGTCCATTTGTGAGCAGGACACCATGATCTTCACTCAGACTTACCGTGTAATGCGTGTGTGTCACTCAGATTTTCTGTAGGAAATTTTCTCAGCTGCCCATATAACCTGACACCAGATGCTCAGCTTTCTTTCAGGACGGCGCCCATCTTCATGGCCTCCAAACCTTTGCCAGTCAGAGAAAGACCAAGAGAAGGCACCTCTGGAAAAGCGCAGGATTGAACTGCTACGGTCCATCCCAGAGGACCTTCTTAGGTTTTAATAGAACTCCCAGTATGTCCTCATTCCCTTACTGAAAACTCCTAAGGAAAACAGCCTTTTATAGGATTGGAAAAGTCTCTTTTATTTGTGCTTTTGGCTTTTCAAATTACAGCACCACCTCATTATAATATAATTATAAAGGGTAATTATAATCTCTCAGATACAAAGATGCCTTATTAAAATGTACCCATGTACAGACAAATACACACACATAGGCACAGACAGACAGATGCTTAGATGCACAGACACACACACGTAGGCATAGATCAACACACATACATAGGCACAGACAGATGCACATACAGGCATACACACACACACGCAAACATATATACATAAACAGAGACATGCACACATATAGGCACAGACAGACCAACAGACATGAACATGTACATACATATACACACACACAAACTTGGTTTACAAGCCATATTTGAAAATAAAGAAGTTTAATAATTTCTGACCATTTATTGGGGGATTACCATCTGGGGACAATACTGATTTAAATGTACCTTCTCCTTTCTTCTGTGTAGGACCCATTAAGGAGGCCATTATAATCCTAATTTCATTGGTTAGGACATTGAAACTACAGTTCACACCTGTGATCCCAGCACTGGGGAAGCAATCAGACAGGGTTCCTGAGGCTTGCTGGCCAGTTTGTCTAACTGAAATATATATATATATATATATATATATATATATATATATATATATATATATATAGAGAGAGAGAGAGAGAGAGAGAGAGAGAGAGACCTAGTCTCAAAATTCAAGATGGGGAGCAATTGAGGAAGACTCCTGATGTTAGCCTCCGGCATCCACATGTTCTTACGCACATGTAACTATGCACACACATGAATGCACTCATACACACAGTAAATTGAACGTAGATGCTAACGCAGAATGTTCAAGCCTGTATACAAAATGTTAGCTCTGATGTCAAATCCTAGGATCCAGAGCATAGTATATGTGATCAGAAGTATTCTGTACCTCCCTGGGTCCCCATACGGTTCCAGAAGGGAGAGCTGGAGGTCCAACATACAGACACAATTTTAAAACTCCATTTTTTTAAACCTCCAATCAGACAACATGGTAACTAAACACAAGGCTAAGCTTTCTGCACAGGGACTAAATAAGACAGTGGTGGGTGAATCGCCCAACTCATGAAAAGGAAAGGACTTTTCTGTCCAAATAGAAGCACTGGACCAATTCAAGAGTCCATACAGGATAATAAAGTTGCTTATTGTGAAATCCCAGGCTTTCTGCCAAGAGTGGGTAGAGCCCTCTGAAACATGGCAATGTCAACTTTCAAGCCTGGGTACTTGGTGACATGATTTAAATAGTGAAAAGAAAAAAAAATATTTCCAACTGACTCAGCAGGTTCTGAGAAAGCTGGGCTGAGAGAGACCCTGCCCTGGTGAGCTCAGCTCTTCTGAGTGGTGAACACTCTCCTAGCAATAAAGCCGGCGAGGCACTTTTTTTGCATTTTCCTGATTCACTGTGTATGTTGAACATTTTATGATGCTTTGTTTGTTTTATAGACGAGGCATTAAATTCAAATTACAACTTGAATGAGATTTACTCAGTTCCCCTTTCAGTGTGGGAATTTCAAATTAGCCAGGCTCCCACTTCTTATGTAGATGGATGACCCAGACCTTAATGGTGGGTTGGAAAAGATGAGGTTATATCTGTTACCCCAAATCTCTTTGTGTCAAAATTGCCCCCCCCCCCCCCCCGATCTTACCTATTTCTCATTGCTGGACAATTTTGGAAGGGGGCCCAAAAATATTAATGTGTGTGTGTACATTTCTCCACCTCCTAGAATTGATAAAGTGTCCCTGTTCAGCCCCAAGCTGTAATTTCATCTTTCATTGTTGATTGCTTGACATTCCAGCAGGGAGATATGTTCTTGTGTTACACTGGGTGTAAATAGGGTTCAAGTTCTCTTGGGAATCTGACTAGCTTTGAAGCTCAGATTGCATTGTTTCTGATGCGCTGCCCTCTTGGCCCTTTGCTATTGGATCAAGGGTTTTCAGGCAGAAAGTGAACCCAAAGGGAGGTAGAAAACGTTTCATTTATCACTAGTTCAAATGCAAATGAAAGCTGCCTGATTTCTTCCTTTCACCTGCAGATTAGCACTTACTAGCCTCTTTTTGTATTTTAAATGCCCAGTCTTCTCTGGGAAGGGTACCAAACTGTTCCAAAGTTCCCCACCCGGAGACCTGGTATTGTCTTCTGCA
Organism: Uromys caudimaculatus; assembly: GCA_028551405.1. NCBI lineage: Eukaryota > Metazoa > Chordata > Mammalia > Rodentia > Muridae > Uromys > Uromys caudimaculatus. The sequence continues at coordinate 16,705,106 of CM052717.1, read as the reverse complement.
CGTCTCTCCAAGTGAGGTTATGACTTGTTGGTTTCTGGGAATGTCCTGCAGTTGCTGATTAAAAACTGAAAGATGATATTTGAAAAAGAGATGGCATACTGAATTTGTACTATGAGGGCTTAAAATTATTTTGGTGCACAACAAAGGGAAAGACTTTTAACTCAACACTAATATTTCAGAATTTAGAATAGGCGGCGTCTTTGAGTGACTCCATGTTCACTTACCATGTGTGGTCCTTACAGCGTAAGGTACTATCGTGGCTTGTAGATGAAGTGTGCCCCTCAGAGGCTCATGTGCCCCAGGTTGGGTGATGAGCTTTGGAATGAATGGCTCCTAAGGCTCTTTCTTCCCCCTGGATTATCCATTTGTGAACTCATAAATAGACAGCATTATTAAGAAGTCGTACAAAGTAGGGTGTGGGACCTTGTTGGGAGTAATCAGTCGCTCAAGACATGGATAATCCGTATTCTGAGTCCCCTTCTCTCTCCCTGGACACCATGGAATGAAGAGCCCCCTCTTCCACACACAGCTGCTGCTGTGACCATCTGCCCATCTCACCGGCCATAGCAATGTACCGTAGGTTGAGGCCTCAGAAGCCATGAGGTAAAATAGACCTTTCTTCTTTTCAAATTGCTTTTTGCTGGCATTTTGTCCCAGGAACAGAAATTTGACTCAAGCAGACATAATAAATTTCACAGTTAATCCATTTCACACACAACATATTTATGTCATGCCTGAAAATGCTCATTTCCAAAGTAGTCCGGGTAACAGTGACAATTTATTGTGCCCTTTGTCTTCATTGAACACTTTTAGGGTAAATTTGAGAATAGGTAATGCCAATTCTTTGTGTTATAAGTCCATCGAGTCAGAATTCATAAAAGAAGGTAACAAACAATGTGCCTGTTGTCCTTGACTGACAGTCATGTTGGATGTTTCTCAAAACCAAAGTGGGATAAGGTGTATTTTTCATCTGTCTATCCATCTGTCCGTCACTCCATCCATCTGTTCATCCATCCATTGCTTCCCCCCCCTTAATCTAGCACTTACTTGCAGATGGCTATGATACACCAAGTTCAAGCCTTGGCTATATTGCCCAGAATTATCGGAAATGTGAGACATTTGTACAGTGCCCAGAAAGCCAAGGCCATTCAGACCTTCTGACTCCTAGTCTAAAGGTGGGATCCAACTTCAGAGCTAGAGGGAAGTGTCCAGAGAGACCCATCTTGTTTCTAGTACCAAATGAAAGCTCAGGGTCTTTTCTAAAGCTTCCATATTTATCAGTTACTCAAAGACTCACAGTATTTCCCAGATTCTGTTATATTCAAGGTTATATTCTTTACAGGAAATTAAATTTTAATTACATTAAAAATCAGTCCCTTGGGAAATGTGTATGGTAGTGTCAAGGTGGGAGTTATACCTGTGAACTGTCTTGTGTCCTCAGGGTGTGTGACCTTCATTTGAATTGTAACAGTAGGAAAAGAGGACCTTCCTACTGAAGGGTTATTTGTGCAGTACCAAGGCTTCTCTGGGGCTTCAGTTTGTGGACATGACTGATGAATTATATCATTGTACTAAAAACTCCAGTTCCTTCCCCCATGAATGTTGGGCAATTATTTCATAGTAGCAACAGTCTTTCATTCTCAGTAGTCTGACCAGTTATGAGTCTCTACAATAGCCACTACCTACTGCAAAAAGAAGGAAACAAAGAAAGAATGGAAAGAAGGAAGAAATTTCCAACCACATCGAAGCTAAAAGCAATAGTAATCTAGAATCAAAACCACAACTGTTTGGAGGATAATTCAGTAGGCACACCACATTCATTTAAAAAACAATAGAATAGCAGAGGTGCCTATGATCTCCTTAGACATAGGTCTTTGCATTGGCTTATAAGGTGTTAAGTCCACCCAGAAAGTAGTTTGCTGCAACCTGACCAGTCATACCACTATTGTACCAGCAAGTACACATGGCTTGGTATGTTAGTAGGGTAGCATATAGGATTCACATCTGAGCAAGAATGTTCAGTGATACTCTTTCCAATCATCCTTAATATCCTCTTCCACCCTTATGAAGCCCAGGGAGTTATTGTACACGTCACTCTTAACTTGTTTTCTCTATATGCTGCCACTAGGGCATTCTGTGTCTTCAACAACAGAGTTTTACCAACCAACTTGTCCTGGAATCAGTGGCAGTGTTCTTCATGGTTTCAGGTTTCAGATCTTCAGAGGACTTCTTGGTGAGTAATTCATAGGCAAGTAGTCCATCCTCAGCACTGGGATTTTCATTCAATAATCTTACGGCTTTTGGATATGCTTTTCCATTTAGGGTGCCTTTGTTTAAACTTTTGAAACTGACATTTTAATTTTTTCTAATCAGTTGATTTCCCAAATCTGTGGCCTCCTTAAGGATACTATTGTGCAATGAAACCCTTTACAGAGTATGATCAGGATATCCAAAAATCCAAAACGATCTATTCCAAGTCAATGCAGTTGGTCTTTGGATTCAGCAGCTAACAAAAATATTAGCAAGGTACAATGTAGCATGAAAATATCTCATCACTTGAATCAGTTATCCCAGAAAAATAGCCACATGAGACACTATCTTATGCTGTCTTCTGTAATGTATGTTTTAACTTCCATGAGCTATGTTGCTTTCTTATCCTGGAATACTACCATGTGGCTAACACACATCTTTCTACTCTCTAGGTTCACTAGGGACAACTTATGCTACTCTGTCTGGCTCAGCATTCAGGAGGAACAGGGCCATGATCTTGCCTATTGTCCCCACTGCTGTGGTTCTGACAGGTCTGTCTGGTTGGCTTTGAGGGCCTCATATCCTCATCAGCTGTATCTGGCTTCTGAAAGGACTGTGGGATGGACAGACAATCTCTACCCTTTGTATACTTTATTGCATGGGAGAAATATACTCAGGGAGAATAAACGTCCCACTAGGACATTCTATTTTCTTTAATCTGTATTGTTCTTCATTTGTTCCCATTCTAATTTTACTCCATGTGGTGAACCATTGCTATTGTCAAGCTTTAAACTCTTCTAGAGGCTCACTAGCACAAACTTGGCTTCCGATCATAGTTCCACATTATTTTAAGTACTCTACACAAATCTTGACAAATTTGATCACTGTCTACTTTTCCCTTTTCATCACCTTCTGAATGTTTTAGCACTTTATGAACTGTGTTTGAACACAAGGTCACTCGGATACAGCAGAGTGTCTTCTCCTGAGTAAGGCAGTATCCGTGTATGGGGCTGAGCAAAGTCAGTGAATCCCCATATCCTTTCTGAAGTCCATACTGGATCAATTCATTTCTTAATTTTCATGTGAGCAGAATCTGAACAGGTCTCAGCAATGCCTTTCCTTTCTCTGTTGTCTTCCAGTCCTTCATATTCCCAGCAACCTCAGCAGGAACCAACCAAATGTCCTAATGACTCATAGGATCTCATCCACAGGGACTCATTTCCCTCACATTGCTTCAAATTTTGTGGATTTTATCTTAAGAAGGGATATTATTCAGTTTCTACACTCTGTCATATGTGGACTGATCTTGTTGGCCTTCATGCCGGGTTGTGAGATACCTTCATTCCTTGTTTGATAGTCTTTCATCGTTCAAGCAGTTCATAAGCATAGTATTTGTGATTATCAAAGTGTCCTGTACTGGGCCATTATTATAGAAGAGGCCTTGTGAGTTATAGGTTTGTGAACTTCCTGACGAATTTAAGTTTTGTGAGCTTCCTGTGTCTTAAGAGCCTTCCTCCAGTCTCTAGGAGAGAATAGATACATAATAGTAACCTCGTTTTCATTGGTGGACTAGTAACCAAGGTTATTGCATATGAGGGAGAATGTAAGAGAAGGTAAATGAATCTTGTGACAAAAGAATAGAGTATTATATCTGTTTTCCATTATTATAAGAAAATACACAATGTAGTCAATTTGCAAAGAGAAAGGTTTCGTTTGGAGCCAACTTTTGGAGGGTTTAGTCTACTATTGATTTTTGGCCCATAGAAAAGTGTCATGTAGCTGGAGTCCTGCTCTGGTTGGGGAACAGGCTATAATGGAACACAGCAAAGGATGAAGGCTAACGACAGATGATCCCTGGCCTTATAATCTTATTATTTTATGTTTTAATAAGCATTGGTTTCTTTTCTCTCTTGTTCATGGACCTCTCATTTGACAGGCAAGAGGCTTAGAACTCATTAACTCTTGGTGAACCAGAGAGAAAAGAAAGGAAAGTAATTAAAAATCTTTTACATAGGCAATATGCACACACACACACACACACACACACTGATATCAGGCCAAACCATGTATCTCATCTTTACAAGTGTTCATGCATACTTAAATACATACTCCTATTCTTACATATGCATATATATATTTGATGGATGGAGAAAAAACTCCCATGTGCAAGTTTCAATGAGCAGGCATCATCACAAAAAGACTTCATTCACTCTGGATGAAAAAGAAGCTCCAGCCTTTATTGCTCAGAGAGAGAAAATGCTTCTACCTTTTTATTGCCAAAAGTAAGAAAAAGTCTCTCGCTATTTGTTGTTCTTTGTTCTTATACTTTTTCAGGAGAATTGATCACATGGTCTTCCAAGCATCTTTATATTCCATAGGTTCATAGCAAATTTAAGATAATAATTCAAGTCATAAATTTATAAGGAGTCATAGCAGAAATGTTTATATGTGTTTCCATTAAGATTAGTACCTGACTAAACATTCATTATCTGATACTAGCTTCATAGGTTCATTAAAAGTTTAAAACAATAATTCTACCATAAATTAGCACCGTTTTGTCCAGAGGCAAATAATCTGCCTTGTGTCTCATTAGCTTTGAAGTTTCATATAGATAAACCACTTAATATTGTATTTTCTGTCCTTGCACTTATAATATATTGTCCATTCCCAGTTTATGACCTTTAGTTAACAGATAGTAGTATCACAGCTAACCCAGAAGGAATGTATTACCTGATGCAAGCCTGTTTTCATATCCTAGTTGTCTTAGTCAGGGTTTCTATTCCTGTACAAACATCATGACCAACATGCAAGTTGGAAAGGAAAGGGTTTATTGAGCTTTCACTTCCATGCTGCTGTTCATTATGAAAGGAAGTCAGGACTGGAACTCAAGCAGATCAAGGAGCAGGAGCTGATGCAGAGGCCATAGAGGGATGTAACTTACTGGCTGGCTTGCTTCTCCTGGCTTGCTCAGCTGGCTTTCTTATAGAGCCCAAGACCATCAGCCCACAGATGGTACCACTCACAAGGGGCCCTCCCCCCTTGATCACTAATTGAGAAAATGCCTTACCACTGGTTGTCATGGAGGCATTTTCTCAACTGAAACTCCTTTCTCTGTGATAACTCCAGATTGTGTCAAGTTGACCCAAAACCAGCCAGTACACTAGTACAATTAGTCTGTGACACATGAAGGTCTACAGAGCCCTATTTAGAGGGCTGTGAATTACTTCTATAAAATTAGGAATTCTATAAAATTATTATCAGGGATTATGAAATTATCAATCTGTCTATACAGCATTGCTACATGAGAGTACATTACTCACTGATCTGCAGAAAATCTGCCCAATAGGGTAGTCTAATGCCTAGCACTCATTATTCTATGTAATAATGACAGGAAAATCATATCAGTAGCAAGAAGCAGTTCTGGGGCAAAATCTCCGAAGGCCCTGCAATTCTGTAGAGTTTACCCATCACAGCCATGCAAAGCGGCGAGCCATCTCCAGAAAATTTACTTGCATGCCTTTAGCTTTTCCTAGGTGGTTCCTGACAGCATATTATATAGAAACTTGTATGTTGAGGACATGTAGATACTTCATGAATGGAAAGGCAAGAGGAACAGTTTTACTATTCACTTTAGGTCATGTTCTCATGACTTGAAGATTCCCCCATTAAGAACTGCCTCTTAAATGCTCTACCACCTCCTCCCAATAATGTAATGCTTAGGATTAAGACTAACACATGAGGTGGGTCGAGACCTCTGCCTGGGCCCGCAGAAGTCTGTAGCCAATGAGCGCCAGAGAGGGGTGGCCTCCCAGGAGCTTGGAAAGGCTATGAGTGGGGTTAAGGGGAGCAACACCTCTCACCCAGACCTGCCCAGATCTGCCGGGATCTGGGGCCTGAGAACCAGGGGACAGAAAAACTGTGAACCTTCCGGTTTTCACCTGTGGGTCGAGACCTCTGCTTGGGCCGTCAGAAGTCCGTAGCCAAAGAGCGCCAGAGAGGGGTGGCCTCCCAGGAGCTTGGAAAGGCTGTGAGTGGGGTTAAGGGGAACAACACCTCTCACCCAGACCTGCCCGGACCTGCCGGGATCCGGGGCCTGAGAACCAGGGGACAGAAAAACTGTGAACCTTCTGGGTTTCACCTGTGGGTGGAGACCTCTGCCTGGGCCACCAGGGGCCTGTGCCTGGGGGACCTCAGCCTGGGCTACAAGGCTCCACGAGAGATCGGGGAATCACAGGAGTGCTGACACACCTTTGAGCACAGGCAAAACTACCACTTCTGTTCAAACTCACTGGATCAAGAGGGACCCTTACAGAGCCTTCAGGGCATAGGAACCAAGGGACAGCTGGGGACAAGATCCTTCTGATTCCATTCTGCACCCCAGAGCTGACCCTGTGCGACAGCTCTCCAAACCCAAACACCTCTCAGAGAGAGCTGGTCTTCAAGGAATACTGACACAGA
>CM052717.1:16639435-16697898 GCA_028551405.1 Uromys caudimaculatus | reverse complement strand
CCCCTGACTTCAACTGCTCGGGGCCGAACCCCTCTGCCTCTGCGTAGGTTACGGGTTCGACCCCAATGCATTGGTCCTTCTCACCGCCCCCGAATTAAACCTCGTGTGATTGCAGCAAGGACGGTCTTTTCGTGAGTTCTTGGGGGGTCGCGCCATCCCGAGACTTGAGCGAGGGTCTCCCCAGCTCGGGGGTCTTTCAGTGGGTGGCTTCCTGTCTGCTCTAGCATGATGCCTGTCACCAGCCCCAGGTGGAACTCTTAATTTCCATTCTCTTTATTATACTTTTCTAGAATCTCTTCTAAGAATTCACATTCCAAACTTTGTTTGCTAGATCCTTCAGAAATTGTGAATCAAATACTGGCAAATCTCTAAGCCGCTATTGATAATCAGAAAACCTTGATTGAAATCAGATAATTTAACCAAAAAAGTTTTGAATAAGCAAAAAGGAAGTTGATTTTAAGTCATAGTATCATACCAACTCAGAAAATGTGTGAAAAATAACTTGCATAGGCATGGTTCATTTGGTCAACAACCCTCAGGGTAGAGACAGCCCTCGAAAGAAACCATGATTGTAAATAGAGCACAAAAACCCACCAGCAGTTAATTCTTCAATAAATCTATTGAGAATTTGAGGATATATAGCATAGGAAGACAACTAAGTTTTATTTCAATATCTCATGAATAGTGATTCAGCATTCAGGATGGAAACGACTCCAGGTCAAGTCTGATCACAGAAGAATAATACTGTGATAGATTAATTTGTCTGTCAAAGGAAGATCATAGTTACATGATCTAAGGATGGTTTCATTCCTCTCTTTCGTTCTCTCCCTCCCTCTCTTCCCTTCCTCCTTCCCTCTCTTCTTCTCTCCATTGCCCCCTCCTTTCCTTGCTTGTTAATTTAAGGGGCAGAACACCTGTTATAATGAGTTGATGAGAAAGCTGATCCAGAGACATTCAGAAAATTACCAGTCATAATTTTTTCTTTGCATCGAAGTAAATACAAGGACTCAGGTCTGTTTAAGACTTCATGGGAGTCACAGAATGAGACTTTCTCAAAGGGAAATCAATTAGCAGGCATCATTTAGAAATATCATGCACGAGACTCAGACTTATCCATATAGCTTCAGGGAGCTTGTCTTCAGATGAACAAGGACTTTGATTTCGAATAGGAGAGTCAAACCAAAACAATAAAGAGCCAAGGACAAAGCCAAGAGAGCTTCTTGATCTCCAAGACCATCCTTTCTGGAATTTCACCCTGGATTCTTCATTGTTCTTGTCTCTCTCAAGCTTCCATTGCCTATTGATGATACCACTATTCTTCACCTTTCTGTTTTTCAGAACCAGAAATAATCCTCCAACTCTCTCTTAGAAAAGCAAAGGGATTTTCCCTAGGACTACACTGCATAGAAAACACTAACTGCCCCTTTCCCCGAACCACAAGGAGTTACAGGCATCAAAGACCTGTCATGATGACTGAAGAGTCTCTTTAATTTCCCCCTAAAAGTCTAATTTGTGTGTGTGTGTGTGTGTGTGTGTGTGTGTGTGTGTGTGTGTGTGTGAAGGTAATTATCATCACATTCTATTTTGTTTACTAAACTCGGGAGTCCCATCCGTGCATCACACACCCCTCCTTATAGGAAAATGCCTGTGGCTTTAATGATCACAAATGTGAGGCTTTTCCAAGAGCAAGGCTATGAGCTCTTGCAAGACATCCTGGGGAAAGCATTTCTGAGCAGACTCCTGGGGAGTGAAGTCATTAGTCGCTGCCCTGAGCAAGGCTCTCTGGAAGCTGTCCCACAGGATGCCTGCATGAGACAGAGTAAAGCAAATGGCATTTTCTGTTGAACTGCAAAATTCCTCCAGGGGAATCTTGGGACTTCACCCAACAACTTTGAATCTAAGCAAAGCAAATTATGGTAGAACTGGTGCTCACCCTATAGTTAGCTCTATCATGGAAGGGGGAGCTTGGGCTACTCCATCTCTAGCCCATCAAAAATCTAATTGGGGCTATTTTGCTTTTCCACACAGGCTATAGGGCTGTCATCTCTGTGTGTTCTTGACTGAGGGTTGTACTCTGATTAGCTGGCCTTCTCAGCCTCTTCTTGCTGATGCATGATTCAGCAGCCTCAACAGAGCCAAAGAAGAAAGTATAATAGCCTTGCTCTAAGGTAGGGAAGGCCGATGGCAGATACATAGGAATGGACATCTTGTCTGAACGTGAGCGTACACATGCATCTTCTAGAGAGGAAGGTCATTGTTGACGTGTGAACACAGCTCTCACTTCAAAGGAGATAATAGATTCTTAATTCTAGCACCAAATATGAGTGACCATAGCCTGGAAGCACAGATTCAGGGTACTCCAAAGACCATATGCCAACATTACAGTTTCATAAAGTTTGATAGTAACAGAACAATGAAAATTATAAAGCAAGACACTTTTGAAATACAATGGTGAGAACAGTAGGTAGACAGATTAAGACAAAACAGGGGAATTTCTGCTAGAGTTTGCAGACATTCTGCTGGCATTCCTAGCCTATGGGTTGGTGGAAAATAGGACTCTATATTCCACAGGACTTGTCTCATAGGATCCGTACAGAGATGAGTAATGACTATTTAAGGTGGCTAAAGATGACCCATGACGATCTGGTTCTGGATCTAAAAATCCAACTTCTTCACCTAGTTAAAGTTCTAATCAGTCAGTCAATGTGGTGGTCAGGTCAGTGGAAGATGACCTTTCACTGGGGACTTTCTTACATACCATCATAAATTCTCAACCTACATCTTAAAGCAATGCAGCTGAGCCATGCTAGTCTCACTTCGTCTGTTTTAGTTAAGTCATAACCAGGAGAGTTGCTTCAAATACCACACACACTGTAGCTCTTTCTGGGCTTAGCTCCTAGTGGGTGGTGATGCTCATTCTCAGCCACAAGCATCCTGTCCATGCCCCTAGAGCAGCCATGGAGGTGAACAAAAAAATCCCAAGAGGAACACCCTTGGCAGTCTACCACATTGCTCTCTGAAAAGCTGTGTCTATGAATGATGCAAACGAAATCTTTACAGGAAATGTCCTACTGGGCTCTGAGCAGTCAGGTAAGAATTCCCAGCAAGAATGATGGCTTCTTTTGTACTCACCTATGTTTTTCCTCCGGATTATGCACACAGAGCTGTTGAGCAATGTGGTAAACAATGCTGACTACTATTCTTTATTCATGGAGGCAATATGTCTGGCTCCACTGCATTCTACCAGCTACCCTGCTCCACAGTTAGAGACCAGAGAGAAGTCACATACCTACCCCATCCCTGACAGGTATTCAGCACACTGCTGCCCATCAGGAAGATCCCTCCGTGATACAAAAGAAGTGAATTCATTTCTGTCTTGGAGCTGCTGAGACCCCTGCCAAGCCTGCAGGGTACTGACTTATCTTTTAAAAGTCCTAACCTCCCACCCCCACCGTTTTCGCAGTTTGATCGTAACTACCTGCCTCACCTGCAGCATCGGCATCCCCTTCTGCTAGCATAAGCTTCAGGGGAAGACTGAACAAGCTGTCAGGGTGGAGCATCCATATAGTCATGCTAGGGCGTCTTTCTTCACTGCTGCCTCCTACCCCCTTTTTCTGCTACTTCACTACAAATATGTCTGAGTGTAACTTCAGAATGCATTTCTGGGAAAACCAATGTTAACACTCTTGCCCCATGCTGTGTGCTCTGGTTAACCCGCAGCTGCCGCGTTCCTGGTGCCCTCTCCCTGCACACTGGCCTGTGCACATTTATACCTCATTCGTGTGCCCCATGCGTCCCCCTGCCTGGCACATGCCATCTCAGGATGCACAGACTTGAAGGCTAACTCACAATGTCCTTCCCCTGGGAAGCCTAACCTGGGTCCTTAAGGTCATTGCTTAATTTTGACGTTTGCTCCTTAGTTGCTGCTAAAATCAGAAGTGGGTTTTGAACTGAAGAACGACTAGCTCTGTTTTCTGTTTGGGGTGAAGAAATATGAGTAAAGCAGAAGACAGGCATGAAGGAGAGGCACTGCTGGTCTCTTGTCCTGGACGTGCTATTGCTCAGGAGTTTTCTAGTGAGACATTTTATCCCAGTGTTGCTTTACCAGTGGCATCCTGGGAACGACTCTTTTCTGGTTGCCTCTGGTTATGGACTGAGAAGAATTCTGTCCACACATATGTATTGGATGAGAGAAGCTCTTAAGGTGGGGACTGGAGAGGTGTGGTCTTCAACCTGCGGGGCAGCAAAACCTTATTACTTCCTGAAAGTGTGGAATCCCAGGCCTTACCCTAGACAGATGGACTCAGCATAGACAGGACACCAAGACTTTACAGGCATTGTATTATCTTTTGTAAGTAGCTGGGAGCCCAGGTACTTTTAGAACGTTCTAAATATTCTTCGTAATGATAGACTCTCCCCTAGCACCCATATAAGACTCCATCTTTGATTCCCAAAGACACAAAACATAAAGGTGTCAAGCTCTTCCTATATACTCTTGGCTTATTTTTGTCTTATTTAATATATTAAATACAATGTACACTGATGTGGACTTATATTATAGAGGAAGCATGGGCAGAGAAAAGACCATCTATAAATTAAATTGGATTTGATCAGGCCTATTGTTGAAAACTATTTCTTACCTACAAGGGCTGCACCTGTGCGTGTGGAACCCACAGATGTGGAGAGCGGGCTGTGCAAAATCACTTCCTGGATGTGACTAACTCCTGCTCTCATTGTTGACATGTTTAGAAAACTCTGAGTTTTGCCACAAAGTTTTCCAAATGACGTAGAGGGAAAGCTCTCCACAGACAGAGTAAATAGAATAAACAGCAAGTAAGATTCTCATTTAAAAACTGGCTTCTCTCATAACTGTCTGGAGGATATCTATTCCAGGAGCCAAGGATGATACAAATGAGACAGATTCTTTGTCTCCACAACCACAACAAATCAGACAGATGGGAGATGGTTGGCTCCCCCTCAACACTGCTTCAGGGACATTGGGGGGCCTGTGGAGGCTCAACAGAGCATCTTCAGTTGCTGGAGTAGATGAATACAAGCATTGGCACAAATCTACTCCAAGCTGAGCACATCTGGGAGGTGTCTCGGGACCACGAGCTTGCTAAGGCTCTCTATAGAAACACACTGACCTGTATTATCTGATGCTCACACAGAAACACATTGTCACCAGTGGCTTTGCAGGGGAGGACACCAAGGTGTAGACTGCTTGGCTTTCATGGATGCCTGAGCATCAGGAGTCATTTAACTGTGTGACCTGAAGCCACACCATGGGCAGCTGCCAGAGTTGGGGATGCCCCAGTTATAGTGTGGTCTTTCTCCCTGTGGGAGATGGATAAGGTGTTCATGAGTGCCTGCGAAGCTCTACCATGTAGATGCTGGTGTTATTACCTAGGCTTCAATGCCGGAGGCAACACTAGCTCAGTAGGCAACTGTCCGTTGCTCACCTAACACTCTGTGGCTTCAAACAACATCATTGCCTATGCATAGCTGCTCTTCACCTGAGTTCTCTGTTGCCCTGATTTATAGACAGGTTTCCATTCCCCCCGGAGGTCACCTCTCACACTCTGCTGTGTGAACTGATCCATATCTGTGCTGTTTGTAATCCATTTGTAAAAACATTTATAAGCCACAGGGAAGATGGTGGTCAGTAAATGCCTGGCGATAATCCTAACTGTGCCATTCATGACTGATGGGAGATTAGGGCTCACCACAGGGCAGGTGACAGCAGGACAGGGGTAGCCTGCACCAGAGCCTCTTCCCTCTTTCGAAGTGCTACCTAACAATGAATATTTGAAGCAGAGCAACTCTTTCCAGCAACTGGGGTGGTTGACAGCCTGTCCTTAGGATCATGGGAAAGACATAGGTTCTGAAAAGGCGGTGGTGTCCAGATGCTTTAACTATTGTTTAAATTAGGAGCTTTTATGTTTATAGTGAGAGTCTGGTGTTTTCTGATTGCATCGTGAGCTATAATTCTGTTCCCATGGTCAGGAAAGTAGAGCCCTTGAGTATGGTTGTCTTTCAGAGGACAATTATGATCAACTGTGTCTCCTGTCTTGAATATCATCACTCTGACTCACTCTGCTTTCTTATGTGCAACTGTGGGTAAGATCAGAGTGACAGGCAGCCTTGAGGCACTGGGCTGGTTATCTTGTAGGCTGTGAATTCCCTTTCCTGGCATAGCTCTTCCTGTCTGACCTTTCTCTTCCCAGGGTGACCTTTCGATCTAACTCCTCTACCACTCCCCTTCAAGCACAGCTTTCAGCCCTCTCAGTGGTAGAACCACAGAAAGACTCTTCTGTAAGGCATCGTATTGCTGCAACTCCCCCGGAATAACAGAGCAAGTCGTTTGGACACAGTGGGATTATTTCCTGGACAGCAAATGTATAGGTGGACAGAGGCTCCCTTATCGTGTGCACACGTCATAACATATGACTTTAATCCCTACAGCCAGTTAGCTAAAAATATGCCTTGTTCCAGGCACTGCTTTTTTTTAAGGTTGCATTTTTATTGCAATAGCTTACATTTGTGTGTGAATATCTCCCCGAATTTATAAGATGCCATAAACACATTTGCTAGTTTATATCAAACTAGATTGCCTATCTTTTCTGTGACTTTAGAGGAAACCCTGATTATTCTCACACATAAAAAAATGTATTCCTAAATCTATCTCTCTCTTTCTCTCTGACACACACACTGTCTTTCTGCCTTTCTCTGTCTCTCTCTCTCTGTCTGTCTCTGATACACCCACACACATACACACACAAACACACACACACAGGCTCAGGTGGGAGGGGGAGAGGAAGAAGAGGGAGGGGGAAGAGGGGAGGACAGGAGCATGTGTTCTAGGCTGTCTTGTGCAGTTATAATAGAGAACCACAGGCTGAGTAATTTATAAACATTGGGAGTGTATTGGGCTCACAGTTACGGATGCTGGAAGGTCCAAGATCTACATAGAGATCACATCTGGTGATGTCTTCTCTCTGTGCCCTTCCCATGGGAGGCGCCACATTGCAAGGAGGTCCCTGGTACAAGCAGTAAAAAGAAGCACACAGTTCCCTCCTCCTAGCTGTGACAGAACACAGACAAACTCACCTGAAAGATGAGGAAAGATGAACTGGGATCACAGTTTTATAAGCTAATGTTCATCACGACAGGGAGGGCGTGACCGGAGTCCATGGTGGGAACACATGGCCATGATCCATCACTTATGTCACCTTCAAGGTTTTCCATTAGTGACCCACCTCTTACACGTTCCTCTCAACATGTCTGCATGGGAAAGACATAGGCTCTGAAAAGGTGGTGGTATACAGATGCCTCAACTATTGTTTAAATTAGTAATTCCAGGCACGTGAACCTTGCTAGACACATCCAAACCACAGCACATGTCAAATATTCATACTACTTATCAGCACTGACACATACCCAGCATCTTTAGCCACCAATAAATCAGACTTAGCTTCTGATATTTCTGTCACTGGCAGTTATTTCTAGTCTTGAGATGTAATGAGTTCATGTTTGCCCTTTTCCGTGGAGACATGATCACTCACACGAGGCTGATTGGCACAGTCATTTTCCTTCACCTGCACCCTTGTCATATTTTGAGATGCTATTTTTTTTTTTTAAAAAATCTCAGAACAAGCTCTTGAGCATTTCCTTCCTTTCTGTTCCAGCTACTTAACCCATGTCTGCAGTGACCTCTGACTTTGAGTGTGCCCTTTGACCTCAGAATGACAGTGCTACATGGCTCCACCTACATTAGTCCTGTGTGCATCGATCACTCAGCGTGATCCTCTCTCCTGGAGGAGGGAATCATGGGCACTCCTGTACGGAGCGTGTGTAATCAGTGCTGAGAAGATTCATATCTTCTGAGAGCCACTTATGCTGAGGAGATGTATGCAGAGCGGTCCTATAAGGCTTTTTCTCCTAAGGCGCTATTATCATTACTTAAAAACTCCAAAGCTGAGAGATGCTAAGTGGATAAGGTGCTGGCCAAACACACTCGAGGACTACAATTCAGATATCCAGAACTCACATAAAAGCTAGGCGGGCATGGTGACCACCTGAAATCCCGGCACTTGAGAGAAAAAGACAGATCTACAGGCAAGTTGCCTAGGTAGAGAATCCAAAACTGGGGAGATTGGGGTTCAGTGAAAGATCCTACCTCAATAAAGTGTAGAGTAATTGGACAAACCACCTACATCAACTCTGTATTTTCACATGCACACACACATGTGCCCACATATATGCAAGCATGCATAGACACACATACACAAAAATACCACATAAGCATACATGGGCAAAACACCAAAAAGAAAACAAACAAACAAAAAAAAAAAATGAAAGCAAACACATGAAAAAAAAAAAAAAACCCCCAAACTGTATACATGTTGTGTGTGAGTTAGGGTTCATTGTCAATTTACACAGCTAAGGATACAGTGAAGGATGGTCTGCATTTGATTGACGGGTCAGTGTGGCTGTTGAGCCATGCAGGAGACCGGCCCACCCACTGAGGGCTATGTCACCTTAGCACAGGGCCCTGAATGGAGAAACTGAGCTGAGCATGATTAAATGCATGTGTTCATTCCCCTCTGCTCTTCCCGTTGGGTGTGACTAACTCTTCTGTTGTTACTGCTGCCTTGACTTCCCTGCTGTGATGGACTGTGAACTGTGAGCTGTCATAAACTCTCCCCTAAATTGCCTTTTGTCAGGGTGCTTTCTCACAACAAGGGAAAGGAAGGCAGGACATGGCACGAAGGCATACTCTCCTCCTGGTCATGCCTGACCTTCTCCACATACAGGATTTCTCAGTGATCTTGCAGCCATAGGAGGGGAGGCATGCATGGGGAGTAGACTTGAGTGTGACTGTATCCCATTCCTTTGCTTTCATTACCCCAACAAAATATGTTACGTGCAGTTTCTGAACCTCACTTCTTTGCATAAGATAATCCCAGGCATTACTTTAAAATCATATAAAAACCATGTTATTATTTTTATAATTTTATTTATTCATTTTGTGTGGTGGAGAGGCACATGGATGCTGTAGCATGCTACACGGAGGTCAGAGGACAACAAGCATTATTCAGTTTTCTTACCCCACCACGTGGATCCTGGGATTCAATTAAAATTATCAGGTTTGGGTGAAAGAATGTTGACCCACTGATCGATGTCTCCGTTACCACCTCATTATTTCATGGCCATGTAATTCCCATAATGCACCATGAGAATGCAAGTGTATCAGTTGGGAGTTGCTTATGGGGTAAGGCTGCTCTAGGAGATCCTGGGCTGAGAGCTGAAGCAGCAGGGTTCACAAGAACCAGAGCTGATGTGAGTCTGCCAGCTTGGGGCCAGGGCTCCATCTGAAGACTCCAGGGTCAAGATAAGCCACAGATAGAGGGATGAGCCTTAGGACACACTAGAACCACTAAGGGCTAGGAGAGACTATTTTCTGGCCATCTTTACTGGTGTCCAGTCAGACGGTCTGTAGACTACAGAGCTGATGTGCTTGACTATGAAGTTAGCATGTGGCCACCATGCTCATTCATGTCTGAGATGTAGCTGGAAAAGGAATTCCTGTGGGTAGAATTGCTGGGCCAGGGAACATCTTCATTTGCTATTTGTTAGATATTATGAAATTTCGCCCCAAAGGGGTTGTACCAATTCATATTCCGTCAATTATGCATGGATACAGGTCACCTGATACAGGCATTGGCAGAACGCATCTTATTTTAAAAAAAAAAAAAAAAACTTTTTAAAACTCAATTTATAAAAACAGTGTAATATATAATTGAGGTCTTAATCTATTTCTTTTCATAAGATGCGTGTTTAACATTTGTAAATGTTAAATCCATTTGTATTTTTGTCTTACTGCCTGCATTAGCAGTTTTCTATTGTATTCATTTATCAGTCCATAAATGTTTAATGGGAGTTCACTACACATTTGGTAAC
Source organism: Uromys caudimaculatus (assembly GCA_028551405.1). Classification (NCBI taxonomy): domain Eukaryota; kingdom Metazoa; phylum Chordata; class Mammalia; order Rodentia; family Muridae; genus Uromys; species Uromys caudimaculatus. The sequence continues at coordinate 16,687,935 of CM052717.1, read as the reverse complement.
TTTCTCTAATATTTGGAAAGGTTACTCTGCAGTTCATTTATTGCATTTTCTATTTTGTCTAGGTAGACACTGATTTTTATGATAATGTACCTATCACATCCTGAGTGCATGAGTTTGCTCATATTGTCTTGGAGAAAAGATTGTTAGTGTTATTGTTAACTTGACACAAACTATAGTCTCCTGGGAAAATGGAACCTCAAGTGGCCTAAGGCAAGTCTGTAGGGCATTCTTGATTGTTAATGAATGCTGTAGACCCAACTATGGATGGCACCACCCCTAATAGGCGGTCTTACATTATATAAGACAATGAGTATGAACCATAGGAATCAAACCAGTGAGCAGCTGTGGTCTCTGCTTCGAGTTCCTGCCTTGGGTTTCTTTCTTGGTTTCCCTCCAAGATGAACTATAGCTTATGAGCTGAAATGAACCCATTTCTCCCCAGATTGTCCTTGGTCATGGTGCTTATAACAGAAATAGAGAATCAAACTAGACCCTCTCACCAATGGTTAATGCATGTTAATAAAAATTAACTAAACTATACAAGATCATAAACTATACCCACCGGGATCTCCACAGGAAGCACATGGAACTGTTTGATTTGGTATTAAAAGGAATTTAATAAGGAGAAAAGTTTTCAAAATTGTGGACACAATATAAGGAAATGCACAAGAATTAGTTTTTCCTTCAGAATAGTGATAGAGTGGCAGAACCCACTATGCCACAAAGGAAGAGAGAAAAATGGTGGTGGACATTGTTAGACATAAAGGAAGGTTATGACTGATGGCAAATGGGGCATCAGAGAAGATCGTAGTCTTTGCTGGAGGGGCGTTATCAAAGCACAGAGTCCTCTGCTGAGGATGGAGTGTGTTAATTAGCCTTCAGGAGCTGCAGGAAATGAAGACAAACCAACCAAGTGATTCACTCTGGTTTTTTTTCTCTCTCCTAAGTCATAAACACATCACCTTGAGAGACAGGTACTGAGTAAAAACTGACAGTCAGTTATGACAAGAATAACATTTTTGTGCTGAAATAGGGTTTAAATATTATTTGGGATGCAGGTACATTATTTTTAACTTTCCCTGATTACCTGTGATGAAATAAAAAACACCTGACTCTCAGGTTATGAGAAAGAATCGATTAAAACAGTTCATTGTGCACAAGTACTAACCTGTCGTCACAATGTATGTGAAGGAAAAAATATCAATTTAGAATCAAGGCACTGGTACATTTAGGTCAGTAGGATGTGCCATTTTTAAAAATGGTGTTGGGTTAAATTTTGACATATTCCTCCTGTATCTCATTTATTTCATTTGGAAGCATGATACATAAAATAAACTCCGTTATTTACGAGTGGCATAGAAAACGAAGGCTCAAATATAAATCTTGAGGAAAATCCTTAGGTTGAAATAAACATGGGCAGAAGACGTTAGATCAGAATTATGGATGTGATCTAGAATAAAGGAAAGCTGGCAGATAAATCCCAGTCATGCTAATCAACTTTAGTTTCTGAAAAGTCTGCTTAAGGTTCAGAGATGGTGTGCGTGCTAAATTCATGCAGGGAAAGCTGCAAAGAAAATCCCAAATCAGAAGCAATGGAGGCAAAATGGGTGAAAGGTTTCCAAATATTAGAAGTGCCCCAGAATGAAAATCTAAGATAAAACAAGCACAACATCATCCGAAACTTAGACTTTGCAGATAGAGCACAGTGATGGATTGAAGTGAATTTTGGCATCAGTAGGCCAGCTGAACAGGATGGACTCACGTCGTAGCCTGGTTGGGATAGCAGTACATCAACTGGCCAGAAAATTCTTCAAGAGATCAGAACTGTAAATATAAGCCTGGAGTTTGGATTAACAGGAGATACTAAATTATCTCCATAGATTTTATTTTCATTTTTGATGAAAATATGTCTCATATAAATGAGACATGAATTTAGAGGAGGATGCTAAGAGTGAAAATTAGGGAAAACTGGTTTATTTGAGAAACTTATAAATGTATCTCACGAAAGAGTAAACAGGGAGCTAAACGTTAGAGGATTGTTCATACATAGAGTGGAGATGACGATCCAGAACAGAGTTAAGGAAAAACCAGAGGGAAAATACTTGGTGACCAGATCACTGCTTTGGTAACATATGGGACCTTTCAAATTTCAGTCCATTTCATCAAAGTTATGAAATGTGGTTATAGGATTGTTCTTTATATTTATTTATTATCCATCAACTGTCCATGGACCTGTAGTGATGGCTCCTTTTTCATTTCTGGTAGTTTTCTTTATGCTCTTCCCCGCTTTCCTTGTTAGCCTAGTTAGAAGCCTATTAAAGTGACTGATGTTGCTATGAGAATAACTTTTAGCTTTCACTAGGTCATATTCCATGATGTTCTTAACTTTTGTGGTTCACCAAGTCATGTGGCACGATGTTCTCTTCTGTGGTTATTCTTCATCTGCCTACTTATCTAACCTCCCTGTATCTTCCCACTTGACTGTCTTCCTTTCTGGGTCCCCTTGTTTTTCTCCCTCTACCCATACCAGCGGTAACTACATACTTAGGGACACATGTCTTCCCATGCCCCCAGTCATTGGATATCCCCCAACCCCTTCCTGTGGTCCTAGTTTTCATCAAGCCCCAAAGTGCTCTTGTGGAGCCTATACTGTTTCTCTGATGCTCAGACAAGACCAATGGATTACCATGGATCTCCCAAGTGCCTCATAGACACTTCAGCATCTATCTGTAATCTATTATTACCTTCCCTGAAGTCACTTCCTGGCTCTGCTTTAGAGTTTGTTCTACCCTCAACCGGAGAACAATTCAAATAGAGCATCAACCCCAGGGTTCTATGTGGCATTTATAATTTACTAAACAAGGCATTGATGAGGCAATAGAAACATGAGCCCAAGTGTTGTGTGTCAGGTTGCATCTTCATTGATGACGGTGCTGTAGTATGATACATTCTTTGCAACTTTAAACTCTTTTCCCAAGTAGTAAACTTTCCTTACCGTTAGAGGACTCTGAAAATTCAGACAGAGCATCATGGAAATACCTCAGAGTTATTTTAAATTTGGAATATGAAATCTTACCTCAGATTTGAATCCCATTTTCTGGAATATTTCTGAAGGTGTTTTACTCGATGGGAAAAACATGCAGTTGAGGGAGTTGAGCAGGGAGAAATTTTGTAGAGAAAGGTTAAATGCTGAAATGACTCCGAAAATTTCACCCTTTCTTTCCTTAGAGAGATGAAGTATTATCATGGCTGCTCCTTTGTGGAGAGAGATTAACTTCCACTTCCAAATTTCTATTTACAGAAACCTTTAGACCTTGATATCCGATTGCAGCTAAGTTAGTAATGGACTAAGTTTCTAGCTTCATTTAGGGTTAATAACATTGAGTGAGAAAAGATCCAGAAAAAAAAAAAAAAAAAGGAAAAGGAAAATTCTCTAGGTTAAGTACACTTAGAAGTACTGCCTGTTAGAAAATAGCAGAATGCCTTTGGCAGAGGCTTTTCTTTTCTTTAAAAAAATGACCACTGTGGGGCCAAAAGCATCTTTTCAATACATCCATTTACTAGAGTGCTTGATTATATTGATTTTCTTGCCCACAAATTTCAATCAAAATAATATGTATTTTTTTAAAAGTCATACTTCATAGTCTTGGCACTGTTCTTAGAATCCAGAATATTCCTTTTATCTCCTTGACATGTGTCAGCAATGGCTATATTAAAACTTCACATTTTAATCTCTCTGAATTCAATTCTCTTGACAAATTTCTTCATGCTGGATGCCTGCAGTTCTGACTTCAAAAGAAGCTTTTCATGCTCAGGGATATAAATGGCGGGAGAACCAAGGAAGAACCAGCTGATCCTGGGACCTCCGTGCTTCCTCTATTCTGAGATGTGAATAAATGGTGGGAGAGAGCATCTCGTGTTGCCGTATCCACAGGCTTCAGGGAGAAACTCTGCCACTGAAAGAGGAGATCACAACTGACTCTGGTGTGCTGTCAAGTTCTTCTCATCCATCACAGATGGGAAATCTGCAGGTTAAAAATGGTAGAGTGGTAGCACTGGCTACTCTTCCAGAGGTCCTAAGTTCAATACCCAGCAACCACATGGTGGCTCATAACCATCTGTAATGGGATCCGACATTCTCTTCTGATGTGTCTGAAGAGAGCGACAGTGTACTCACATACATAAATTAAATAAATAATTCTTAACAAAGAAATGGTAGAGTGTAACAAAACTAGTGGCCACATTCCTGGGCTAATGCCTAAGAAATCAATCTGCAGGTTCTCTGTGTTTAGGGGAATAGGTAACTTTAGTGTCTGAGGTTATTGGTAAATGGGGTAAGGAAGGACCAGGGACTCCATCAGTGCAGACAGGTTGGCGCATCTTCTGGGCTGTATCCATTCCCCTCCCAGGGTCTGGTCTTTGGATACTTGCTATCTACAGATTGGAGCTTCCCTTTTTTGAAGCTATGGTCTTTTGATTAGTTCACCAAAGTGAAGAGATGAATTTTAGCATCTTGTGCAGAAGGCTGAATAATTCTTCACAGGAAGAGCCAATGGCATGGGGGTACAGGACTGCTGAGGAGGGGAAGGTGGAGAAGTGGCTGAGCCAGGATGAGCATGGGAGACATTAGACGTTAGCAGAGCCTAGCGATGCTCATGGAATTTTGTCCACACCCTCCCCCCCTTTTATCTGCCAATGGGTTAAGTGAGTGACAGAAAATAGCACTACATTCCTGAGAGTTCACAGAAGTGGCAGTTGGTGGCTCGATCTGGTAAGCCTGATCTAAATGATGCTCCCCCTGGGACCCTGTTGGGGTGAGGGGTAAGGATGCAGCGACTTAGCACATCAATTCACACTTTTCAAGTTTAACTCCAGTAAGATGACCATAGGCTATGGTCCTAACAAAGAATCTCTCGGCACAAAGCAAGCACACACAAAGCTTCTTGGTGCAGCGGAGTTCCTTCATACTCCTGGCAAGTATTCATCCTATGGTTCCTCAAAGGGATTTGTTGATCCAGTTTGCTTGCTTCCTGCCTGATTTCACAATGTGCCAGCAGATGGGTACTGATTTGGACAGGTCCTTAGAGGAAGTCCTGCCCTTGACTAAAGAGCGTCTCTGAACTCGGTTTTCGAAAAGCATAGACTACCATAACAGTCTAAGCTTTCATGTGACTTCCGACTCCCAGGGTGACAGTATATTGGGCAATGGGGCTGTTAGGAGTGGTTGGGGTTTGGGATGGCTTAGAACTCTTACAAAAGAGGCTGGGATAGCCCCTTGCCCTTCCCACCTTGTAGGGCACAGTGAGGATGGGGGTGTGGAATGACTCCTTAAGACACTACACCTGATGCTCCTTGATCCTGGGGCTTCAGTCTGTAGAAGAGTGTCCTGGCTGGTTTTGTGTGTCAATTTGACACAAGCTGGAGTTATCACAGAGAAAGGAGTTTCAGTTGAGAAAATGCCTCCATGACAACCAGTGGTAAGGCATTTCTCGATTAGTGATCAAGGGGGGAGGGCCCCTTGTGAGTGGTACCATCTGTGGGCTGGTAGTCTTGGGTTCTATAAGAAAGCCAGCTGAGCAAGCCAGAAGCAGCAAGCCAGTAAGTTACATCCCTCCATGGCCTCTGCATCAGCTCCTGCTTCCTGACCTGCTTGAGTTCCAGTCCTGACTTCCTTTTGTGATGAACAGCAGTATGGAAATGTAAGCTGAATAAACCCTTTCCTCCCCAACTTGCTTCTCGGTCATGATGTTTGTGCAGGAATAGAAACCCCGACTAAGACAAAGAGTGTAACCAGTTTTTGGTTACACTACCCAGAACAGCAAAGACACATGGCCAACCTTTTCAATTTTTACCTTTATTTTGGGAGTCCAGGGGGAATATAAGGTTTATAAGTGTTCCAAAACTATGAAGCATCTACTGTTGTTTCATTCTGGTGTGTGATAAAACACCCAATACAGAAGCACTCTGGGAGTTAGGCTTTATTTGACTTACAATTAATTCCAGGTCCTGTTCCATCACCCAGGGAAAGTCCAACAGTAACTTCTGAGAAAATGTTGAGAATTTTCCAATTCACAGAAATTACCCTGATTTGCTTAGACTTTAACCAAACTATGAGTAACCAAGATTCATAGAAAAAGAAAACATTATTTTTATTTTGTGCATATTCTGCAGTCTAAAAAGCCCTTTTGCAGGTAGCTGGACAGAGGAGAACTTGGGAGTGCTGGATGTCTCAAATGGTACAGGCACAAAAAGTATCAGTTTTCTTCATTGGTTGCAAGAGCGCTTGGAAACGTTTATAATTAAACTTTGAGCTATTTTTTAGAAGTATAATACTTGTGTACATGGTGTGTGTGTGCTTGTGTGCAGGCACGTGTGGTGGTACAAGTGGTCAGAGACCACAAGAGGATGTCAGGTGACCTGCTCTATCATGCTCTGCTTTAGTCCCTTGAGACAGGGTCTCTCACCAAACCTGAAATTCGCCAGTTTGTGTAGGCTTGCTGGCCAGTGTGCTTCCAGGGTCGGCCTGTCTACATATCCTGATGCTAGCGTTAAAGCCATGCACAACTATGGCTACCTATTTTACATGGATTCAAACTGGGGTCTCCACGCTGCTGCAGGAAATGCTCTTACCCACCGATGCACCTCCCCAGACCCGAAATGAGTTTTTATAAAAGAATAGACCTATATAGTCTCCTTAAAGTAAATGCACAATGTTATTTTTGTCCAAATGTGTGTGCCTATAACATACTGGTGCCTCAGACATTCAGAAGTGACAGATTAGGGTCAGAGTTAAAGATGGGAGCATGGCGCCTCTTTGTTTACTCTCAGTTAAAATTATTTGTAAATTTGCCTATGACATAACTTGAAGGGCTGAGTGCTACAAAGTGTCTTGTTCCTGTGACTTGTGTCTGGTGTCCCTGGGGAGGAGGCTCCTGCTAACTGATGAAGACGTCAAACCATGTCAGGGGAGTATTAACAGCTGCATATTCATTGCTGCGCCAGAGGCGCCCTCATACCAGGAGATTTCACTGCTTATTCATAGCAAAGACACTTAATTAATGAGTAGGCCTAATCAGGCTGTCTTATTATGTATGGGACACCAGTGTGGCTGATGTGCAAACAAACCATCCTTGAGGAACGCTAATTAATAATTCTGAGCCGGGGATTCTGAGAGGCCTTGTCATCAAGCTCTCGAGGGGCATTGGTAGCATCTCCTTTGCTAGGTTCTCATGTCCTCTGCATGCAAATGAGTGACCATGCCAGCATACTTCCTGTTTATTACAGAACGGCACCTACCTTTTTGCACAGGACTTAATAGAGATGGATACACTAAATGGAAATATTGTGAGTGTCTCCCTTCAGCAAGTCACCAACCAAGCCTTTCTGTCTCCTCACTGAGAACCATATCTTCTACGTAAGGACAGAATGGACTTTAATGGGTTCAAGATTGAACTAAACTGAATAGTGCTCTTTGGGCATTCACAATCAGGAGCAGATATTTAAACGGATAACTAAGTACAAGGTTCATTACATTAGATGGTAAGCTGGAATTAGAAAGAGCACTGAGAGAATCAGAGAGGCCCATCATGATGACTGCTCTATTGCCTTCCTGTCTCACTCTGAGTGTGTGGCATTATCCTAAACTGTGGATGAATCTGTTGTGTGACTTCTACTTGATGCTGTTCTTGGTCCTGGGGCCTGTACCTTTCCTTTACAGTGGTTCTGGGAACCACCTACTGGCCTGCCAGCTTTGCTCTCCTGGTGGAGTCCCTCACTGCCATTCTAATGTTGTAATGCAAAGAAGGCTTTGGGAGGCTGAAATATCTCTCTGCCCTTCATGTCTCTCACGTGGTAGGAGATTTTTGACATAGGCAAATTTTTTTAAGGGTGTTTTAGTCAGGGTTCTCTACAGGAACAGAACTGATAGAGTAAATATGTATCTATTTATCATCTATCTATCCATCCATCCATCATCTATCTGTCTATTAATCATCTATATATCCCTTAACATTTGTTGATTCCAGCCTTGCAGTTCCTGTGGAGTTTCTATGAGATTTATAGGGAGACTTTCATCCCCGTTTCAGTTTGAACCTTTCCATTTAAAATCGCTCTGCCTACCAGACAATATGTTGTCTATTGTTGGCATGCTTGCCTGTCTGTAATGTTTTACTGATATTTGTGTGTGCTGGTATTTGATCAGCGTGTGCCTCTATGTGTGCAGCCCCCCTCCCCATCTTTTGTGTATGTCTATATGTGTGTTCATATGTCTGCGTTTAATCTGTGTGTATTCCAAATGGAAGGCAGAGGATGTTGAGAGATAACCAAGTACTAGCTTGAACTGAAATCATAGAATTCCTATTTGAAATGTGTTCCTCAAGTATTCTCATGAGCTTCCTTCTGGATTTGGGACCCACTCACTCAACTAAGCCCATTAAATATAGATGTAATTACTTTCAAGATATAGTATATGAAAAACTAGACAGCAGCTCGTGGAGCTGTTGAGGGTCCACAAAGTTGATTCCTACCTTGTTGAAGATATTCAAATCCACTTCTGTTAGCCAGAGTTTGAAACTGACAGTTGTCATCATCAACTGCTAATTACGTCATTATGCAGCGCCACGCAGATGCTTTGAAGATGTATTTCACACTTGTTATTGCCCGAAGCAAATCATTTTGAGGAACCGTGGCTCAGGTTTGTTGTGATTTTAGCACTTAATTTCAACATTGTCCTTGAAAAGTAATCATCACTAAGTGTTTGCTATCATGACAGAATCCACAAAAGAAATTATGTTGAGCTGCTTCATACTTTTGCATAGCTTCTGACTGAGCTGTGATTTTAATGATGATCTAAATAGAAGGTAATATATTCCTTATTCTTTAATTGGGCTTATCTGGAGCCTGGTGCCTTCACACATTAATATGTAAGAGATGTATGCACTTGAGATGCATTCACAATTATCCAAAGAGTATTTTAAGTGGATAATATCTGCCGATTGTTGATTCGGCTTTACAACTTAGAGTCCACTTTGCGGTTACTACATCTTGTTGTAAAATATGTCTCAGATTATTTGTAGAGCATTACTTCAGAAATATTTGATAGTCAGGAACATGGTGGACTAAATATGTTGTTTTGGTGTGGCAGTTCCAGTTTAAAGTTATTAAGACTGTACTATCAACTGCAGCTAGAATGATACATTTTTTTTCTTTTTTGTCTCTCCTCTTTGAGACATTCCTGAGAGCAGTACATTTTTCTCCCTTTAAGATTTGGTTCACAAATCTTCTTCTCTCCTTTGAAATCTGAAGCTCAAGCATAGTTATAAAAACTGCAGCGTTTATGCATGGAGACCTATGCATCTATACCAGGTTCATTATAGCTGAACTATTTAACATCCGCCCTGTGTCGTCCCTGTATTCCAGGCTCCAGGACACATCTTTCCTTTTCTTCCCTGGGTATGCATGTGTCCAGTCTCTTCTGATGGAGATAATATGCCTCTCCCTGTTCCATGGAAGAGCACTCTTTCCACAGAGCTCTGCTTGTCACATGTCTCGAGGTGCTTCTATCACAGCCCCTTCTGCCTATCTCCTCCTGGACCCCACACCATCCTAACAGACAACCCACGTGACTCCTTATCTAATTATCCATCTTTTGAAGAGATCTGACCTCTTTCTCAAGAAACGTATATGTTTTTTTTTTTCTTACGAGTGTATTCCTAAAGTCTTGCCTGGCACATAGTAGGAACTGCCTTACTGTATTGGTTGAATCTGGAGCCTCTCTTTTCCTCCAGGGAATAGCATGAGCTGCCTTCCACACTGAGGTTAACTCAGAGAAGCAGAAGCTCTTTCTGGAACCTCTTCATCCTTCCAGCTCAGTCCTGTTCATCTCGTCACTGGCTTTAGCAAAGCCATACAAATTAATTATAAAACAGTGTCTAGTGGGAAGCTAGATGAAGAGTGAATTCTAGGATTTGGTCATAAGAAGCCGTGTTCTCCTCTACATCCTCTACTCAGGCCATGGCTGTCCTGTGGATGTTTAAAGCTGACACCAAGGGGAGGCGGACTATACCATGACATAGTAAACTGCCACCTTTCTCACTCCATTGTCACAGTGATTCTTTCAGCCAGCACTCACATCAACAAAGGGATCACGTGAAGTTGTTCTAGACATCCAGAGAAACAAAGCCTACTAGAGATAAGGGCGGGGCCTATGCGTGCCTGAGCCACATATAATTATAGAGGTGCACAGCCTTTACCAGTGGACAGATGGAGAACACTGTCATTAACTCTGCAATATGCTCCAGTGGCTAAAATCTCCAAATTGGAAGATATACCTAAGAATAGTAAAATGTCGAGCCCCAAAGCCCGTTTGTATCTCTCACCTGGGAATTGCTCAAATTGAAGGCATCACCCCACAGAGCTACGCACACACCTGTTTACTGCAGCCTTGTTGACAATAGTCAGGTTCTAGGACCAACCTGGCTGTCCATCAGCACACGTATGGATAAAGTTGTGTTTTGTATACACAGTGTAGCTTTATTCCACGATGACCAACACAATCACTGAAATATCAGGAAAACATGCAAGTGGAGAGCCTCATATTAAGAAAAATAAGCATGAGTGGGTATGCAGAACACCTGGCAGATGTGGACTGTGTCAAATTCCACCCCAACTCAAACTACTTAGCTACAGTTTCTGCTGACAAAACTTGTTCAAAACTCAATGGAGTGCCCAGCAGGGGAACTCGGTGCTCTTTACAGGTCACCGAGGCCTCATGCTCTCCTTCTTCTTTCCTCCCAGTGGCAAGTACTTGTCATCTGCTGGTGAGGACCAGTGGTTAAAGTTGTGGGACTTGGCCTCTGGGACGCTTTTTAAAGAACTGAGAGGCCATACAGACAGCATCACCAGTCTGGCCTTTAGCCCCGACAGCAGTCTGATTGCTCCTGCCTCCATTGACAACTCTGTGGGTGTCTGGGACATCAGAAGCATATGCAGCAACACACCTGCTGACGGCTCTTCTTCGGGTGAGCTCATGGGCATGTACGCTGGGCAGATGAGCAATGTCCTGAGTGTACAGTTCATGGCCTGCAACCTCCTCCTGGTGACTGGAATCACACAAGAGAATCAAGAACATTAAGTTTTTATCCAGGTGGCAGACTAGTAACGGTCCAGGACTTGCTAAAACGGAATCAGTGATTGCAAAAGAGCCCTCCCCTACGCCACAGGCACTCAACACAGCCCTGGTGCACAAGACTCCAGTTGATAGCTGGGACGCTCCCAGGCTGTTGGGCCTGTCCGGTGCCTCCTTCCATAGCAGTGATTGGCAGGCGGCCTGCGTCCCAGCTCCCAGATGACTGACATGAGCTCCCTATCAGCATAACTGACCCACTGTTGGACCAGGACAGCTGCTGGCTGCCCCTGGGTCTCCCCAGGCCTGCTGGCCACAGCAGCTGAGCTACAGCCCGGGGGGGGGGGGGGCTTGCACCTCTCGGGTGGCCAAGCCACCAATGCCATACTGGCAACCTCAGCACCAAGAGTGGCTTTGGTGGCAGTGGGCCCGATTCCTTGCTGACTTGCCCATCCGCCCTCCTTCACTGAGTGCCATGTTGCCGAGCTAAGCTGGAGCTGTGGCAGCTCTGGGTCGGGGCTTGGAACTGGACCCAACAGCGGAGTGCTGGAGGTGTTCTCGTCCTCCCGCTGTCCTGATGGCGAGAGGGTGGGGTCCCGGGAAGTGGTAGAGTTGGGCCCCATTTTGACCTGGTTTGGGCCTTGAGGACAAACCTGAGCCTGGCTCGAGTTCTGAGACCTGTCTCAGTCACTTCCATATCAGGGTGACTCAGCAAGACCTGTCTGACCCTCCCTCTACCCTGCCATTGCTGGTGTGGAGGTTTGCTATTGGCCCTGTCAGTTACCCCTTCCCCTTCCCCACCTCCTACATCATCTCTCCCCAACCTAAGTGCCCACCCCCTTTGCCTTCTTTATATAAGCCGGGGGCTGATACAATAAAGTCGAGTTCCTGCTTTGACAAGATTCCCAGCCTCTTGTGTTTGTTTTGGGCTGTCGACGCTTGCCATCCTGCTCAGCCCTGGATAGACTCTGCTGGACCGAATTCTCTCCTCCCACCTGAACCTGCCGGCAAGAAGCCGACACCAGGCTTGAGGCCTCCTGCTTCATGCAGGCACCTTGCTTTTGTATCTGTCTCTTCCTAGTGGGTGTACTGGACCAGTTGCAGAACTCTCCTGAATGCAGCTGTAGACACTGTCTCCTGTGGCTGCCCCTGGAGGGAAGTGGGGACAGGAACTAGGAAAGGAAGGGAAGATCTGGCAGTCTTTCCTTTTCCATAGGGATAAAACCAGGATTTTTATTATTATAATGAATAATTTTATTACAGAGAAGAGGAAACCTAGCACTGGTAGCAAGTGACTCCTGGCACTGGCTATAATACTTGGAATTTTGAAGTTCAGGGAATTCAGTCTTCGGTGGCTCAGTGTATCAGGAGAAAGGCGCTCCATATGCTGGGCTTCTGTAGGCAGGCAGGGAGCTACTGAGCATGGGCTCCTGCAGTGATGGTGGCAAAGGTGATTCTTCCATTTGCTGCACTTCTGTCAGCACTTGTACCCTGAGGAGAAGCTCTGTGGTGGGCAGAGGGTGGACCTCAGCACTGCGCCACTTACCCAGGGTTCCATCCCTATACCATCAACAAAATTATGATAAAGAATAATTTTGAATAAGTCATAAGACAGACTTAAGAACTGCTGGATTTAAAGATAACTGTTTATTCCGAGATGTGGCTTATTGGTCCTTTTCTCCCCAATGACCTGCTTCCACCTCACTGCAGTGTCGGTAGTGAACGGGGAAGAATCATGAGTGCACACTCATGAGTATCAACCATGCTCTAAGGACAAAGCAAGTTCTGATGTCTGCTAACGGATTAAACGTTTCTGTTTTCTGAAAAGAGTTATTTTGTATTTTGTTTTCTATTAAAATAGATTAAGTTTCAAAAAAAAAAAAAAGAAAGAAAGAAAGAAAAATAAGCTGGAGTCAGAGAAACACATGCAGTGTGCGTGTTCTCCTTTATGGGTTTTAGGTTTTATGGAGTTGCACAAAGTCTTTCATGTATATTTGTGTCATGAAAACAGAAGTGAGTTCATTGAGGGGAATGGGGGAGGCGGCTCTCAGGAAGAGAGGGAGGAGGAGAAAGGAAAGGATAAGGAAGATGAGCGTGCTCAGAGTCCTTGGCGGACTGGCCTGGAAGTGTCTCCATAGATACTACCATCATCACGTACAACAAACACATACTACTAAATCTAGGTAAGGAAACAGTCCAAATTGGATACAAATGTCAATGAGGAGTGACTTCTTTTGGTCTTTAAAAATTACTATATTGCTTGGTGTAAAATAGCCTGAAAAGTATTTTCTAACAATTTAAAACATTTACTAAGTTTTACAATTTAGTTTTACCCTCACAAATAACTTTTTTGCCTACCAGTCAGTATGTATTCCGAGTTAAGTCCGTCCTGGCAATTAGATTTGTGATGTCATGAAAGTTCGCTTACGTTTGCGCTGAATTTCCAAGAATACTAACAATTTAGTACATTGAATAGATGCTACCTTGTTTATCAAAACTCATAGTCTAGGTACCCACACTGACTAGAAGTCTAAACTTTCTGGACATGAACAGCATCTTTTATTTGTTGTTATTAACGATGAGGCACTGTGAGTGTGGCTCGGAGCCACCATCTTTATGAATGGGAAAGTAGATTCTCCACCCTTATTGCTTTGTGACTCTGGACCAGAACCTTCAACTTTCAAAGCTTTGTGAGTGTTTTTCAGTTTTCACATAACTTGTCACATAATCTGTAGACTTGCTCACTCAACAGGAGTCTGCCGGAAGAGAATATTTTCCATACCGATTGCTTTATCCTATCAAATAACCTTAATTTTTTTAAACATGTCATGCATCTGCATCAAAACTACACCAAGACAGAAGAAGAGCACTATTTCCCTCTCAATGGTTCTTGTCTTTACTATTGAGACAGATGCTTGCAACGCTGTCTTCATGCATCCATGTGAAAGGCATGATTTTAGGCAGGTATCACTACGTTGCGTGTACACTGGCCTCAGCACCCTAACTGGTTCTACATGGCTTCATTTTCTTCCTTCCCCTGTGCCCACGCCTTCCTGTCCTCTGCACCTGTCCCAGCTTCAGTGTGAGCTGTTGGCTCTTGCTTGCTTGCCTCATGCTCACCTCCACATGTCTGACTAAAATCCTGAGTGCAGGGATGACTTTGTATTAAAATGGAATTTCTCTGGAAATGAGTCGCCTTTCTAAACGATACAAATCTTAAGACTACAAATCAACCGCATAGGAATTCGTTAACACCTCCACTCGGTGGCTGCAGAGATGTCCGTCTTTCCTAACTGTTGAAAGCTTGCTTCAGTTCAGCTACAAGTCTGATATTCTACTCCTCCATATCCAACACTATAGGTACCTTGTCCTTCATCTTGTACACTGACTCTGAATAGGTAGGGATCGCTTGCATTTCATTTTTATTAGTATATTAATTATACCTAGTGAGTGTATTATTATAACGTATTCACATGTGCACATCATGGTGTTTGCCATATGCACGCCACTCTATCACCGTCTCTCATTCCCCTGCCAACCCTGCAATCCCTTTTCCCAACTATGTCCTCTTCTAACTTTATATATTTTGTTAAAACCAGCAGCTTGTAAGCTCAAAAGATCAGCCTATTAAGAGAACCAAGGGGCTACGATTGAAAGCTGATGCAGCAAACCTGCCCGAGTGCAGATGGGGCTCACTTGAAAATAATTTCATCTGGGCTATTTCATTGGAGATGACTCATGAGTAGTTTGGACACATTTTGTACTTATTTTAACTGCTGAGCTGTATTACCATGTTGTGAGATTGATAAATATCTTAATGAGAAGTTTTATTTCTAGGTCATGTATTAAAAGATGACCGAGAGTGCCTTTGTGACAGCCACCCATGCTAAATTAGCACAGGAAAGCTCTCCAAATTTAATTCCCAGTTGAGTTAACCCCCTTGTAAGAAATCTGATAAAAACCTGGAGTTCAATCAGGCCTCTGAATTCATGTGGCAAATAGTGACTTCTGGAGCCTTTCTGAGGCAGGCCTGCAACTGAGGGATTTTTGAGCAAGCAGATTCATGCTTTGCATTTTATTTTATTTTTGAAGTATGCATGTGTTCTGTATACATGTCTATGTGTGTATGTGTATTCATGTGTATGAGTGAGACCATGTTCATGTGTGTGTGTGTGGATGTGTGCTATACCACGTGTGTGGAGGTCAAAGGTCGTCCCTGGAGCCCTGGGTGTTGGTTTTCCTCTTGCACTTTGAGACAGGCCTCTTTTTCATTGCTCATCATCACATACACCAAGACTAGAATAACTTGTGGGTTTCCAAGGAGTCTCCACCCCCATCTCTCAGAGGGTGTGCTGTGATTACAGATACACCTAACCACACTCGGCTTTCCCTGAGCTCTGTCTACTGGAACCAGGTCCACCTGCCTGCAGCACTGAGTAAGCTTCCCAGCTCCCTTTTCACATTTAAACTGTAGCAGAAAATACAGGGCAGGGATGATGATGCCAGAGAGCAGGTTCTCCTTAATCCCATCTGCCAGCCCTCAGTGAGGGGGTAGGGGTAGAGGCTGAGAAAGAACCTACACATGCTATTCACAGCAGAGTCCCCAATTCTACAGGACTGTTTCTTCAAGACCTTCTAGCCAGTGACCATGGAGACTCAGTGGCTGGGCACATGGACACCACATCACTCACTGACACACTCATAAAGTGTTGCTAGTTAGCGTGGGTCTTTTGGCAGGACAAAAAGAAAAAAGACTTCTCCCTATCTTTGTTACCATATCTGTGACAGCATCAGGAGCACTGTTTTCAGACAAGATAGCTCCTCTTCTTCTCCTCCTCAGGAGCTTAAAAAATGTATGAGCCTTTCCTCAAACATGCAATTTCTGAAAATACTAGAAGTTAACATGGACAAAAAGACAAATTGCAGACTCGAACTTTCAGACTATGAAACCACAGAGAACTTGAGAGCTAATCACAATAAGGAAGGAAAGGCTCCTCCTTTTCCTTTGGAGGATTTCTCAAGAATTTTAGAAATTGGAAGTAATTTTCTTAGGGAAAGGATGGTTTAAGTCAGAATAAATGGGGGAGTGAAGATGGAAAGATCTCCCACGTTCGTGGATTGGCAGGATTAATATAGAAAAATGGCCATCTTGCCGAAAGCAATCCACAGATTCAATGCAATCGCCATCAAAATTCCAACACAATTCTTCATAGAGTTAGAAAGAACAATTCTCAAATTCATTTGGAATAACGAAAAACCCAGGATAGCAAAAAACCATTTTCAACAATAAAAGAACTTCTGGGGGAATCAGCATCCCTGACCTCAAGCTGTACTACAGAGCAATAGTGATAAAAACTGCATGGTTTTGGTACAGCAACAGGCAGGTAGATCAATGGAATAGAATTGAAGACCCAGAAATGAACCCACACACCTATAGTCACTTGATCTTTGACAAAGGAGCTAAAAGCATCCAGTGGAAAAAAGACAGCATTTTCAACAAATGGTGCTGGTTCAACTGGTGGTCAACATGTAGAAGAATGCAAATTGATCCATTTCTATCTCCCTGTACAAAGCTCAAGTCCAAGTGGATCAAGAACCTCCACATAAAACTAGATACACTGAATCTAATAGAAGAGAAAGTGGGGAAAAGTCTCGAACACATGGGCACGGGGGGAAAGTTCCTGAACAGACAAATGGGACCTCATGAAATTGCAAAGCTTCTATAAGGCAAAGGACACTGTCAGTAGGACAAAATGGCAACCAACAGATTGGGAAAAGATCTTTACCAATCCTACATCCGAAGAGGGCTAATATCCAATATATACAAAGAACTCAAGAAGTTAGACTCAAGAGAACCAAATAACCCAATTAAAAAATGGGGAACAGAGCTAAACAGAGAATTCTCAACTGAGGAAACTCGAAGGGCTGAGAAGCACCTAAAGAAATGTTCAACATCCTTAGTCATCAGGGAAATGCAAATCAAAACAACCCTGAGATTCCACTTCACACCAGTCAGAATGGCTAAGATCAAAAACTCAGATGCCAGCAGATGCTGACGAGGATGTGGAGAAAGAGGAACACTCCTCCATTGCTGGTGGGATTGCAAGCTGGTACAACCACTCTAGAAATCAGTTTGGTGGATCATCAGAAAATTGGGCATAGCACTACCTGAGGACCCAGCTGTGCCACTCCTGGGCATATACTCAGAAGATGCTCCAACATGTAGTAAGGACACATGCTCCACTATGTTCATAGCAGCCATGTTTATAATAGCCAGAAGCTAGAAATAACTCAGATGTCCCTCAGCAGAGGAATGGATACAGAAAATGTGGTACGTTTACACAATGGAATACTACTCAGCTATTAAAAACAATGACTTCATGAAATTCGCAGGCAAATGGATGGAACTTGAAAATATCATCCTGAGTGAGGTAACTCAGTCACAAAAGAACGAACACAGTATGTACTCACTGATAAGTGGATATTAGCCCAAAAGTTCAGAATACCCAAGATTCAGGTCACAGACCACATGAAGCCTAAGAAGAAAGAAGACCAAAATGTGGATGCTTCAATGTTCCTTAGAAGGGTAAACAAAATACTTACAGGAGGAAATATGGACACAAAGTGTGGAGCAGAGACTGAAGGAAAGGCCACCCAGAGACTGCCCTACCTGGGGACACATCCCATATGTAGCCACCAAACCTAGACATTCTTGTGGATGCTGGGAAGTGCTTGCTGATGGAAGCATGATAAGCTGTCTCCTGCAAGGCTCAGGCAGAGTCTGACAAATACAGAGGTGGATGCTTGCAGCCAACCATTGGCCTGAGCGTGGGGTCCTGGATGAAGAAGTTGGAGAAGGGACTGAAGGAGCGAGGGGCTTTGCAGCCCCATGGAGGGAGCAACAGTATCAACTGGCCAGACCCCCCGGAGCTCCAGGAGACTAGACCACCAACCAAAGAATACGCATGGAGGGACCCATGGTGCTGGACACATATGTGGCAGAGGAGGGCCTTGTTGGACATCAGTGGGAGGAGAGGTCCTTGGGCCTGAAGGTGTTAGATGCCCCAGTGTAGCGGAATGCTAGGGAGGGAAGCCGGGTGTGGGTGGGTGAGCACCCTCATAGAGGCAGGGGTGGGGAGATGGGATAGGGGGTTTCTGAAGGGGAGACCTGGAAAGGGGAAACATTTGAAATGTAAATAAAGTAAATATCAAAAAAAAAAAATTGCAGAGGAGACCTTTTGACTTCTGCCTGCCCTCCCTCATAGCTCAGTTCCTAGCAGGAAGAGATGTTCCTATGGAAACCAATGTGCCCCATCTTTTCTTTGTCCTCTTGTGGTAGAGCAGTTATTAGTCCACCCAGTGGAAGAAAGGGGCTCTGACATATGTCTGTGGAGGAGTGTTCAATTCCCTCCACAATTTAAGAATGGCTTTGAAAAGAAAAGCCAGTGGGAATCTGACCACAACACTTGTGAGCTGAGAATAAAATCCCACAGGAAACAGAAGTCACTGGGTCCCCTTTCCATAGAGAAGCTGCTGTCTCCCACCTGGAAAGTGCACATCAGTGGGCTTCAGAAGCCAGGATTTGACCTCCAAATGAGAAGCTCTGATAGGAAGACACTCAGGCTGTTAGTACCTGGAGATTTCTCTCTTGAGTATTTCTTGCTATATATTTGCATAGAGCTAATCATATCTTTGAGCCTTCTGTCTACATATCCAGGTTCATACTCCAACCTAAGGTATCTTAAATCTTTGGTGGGTAGATTTTCTATAGGAAATATGCTCCAAATGGTAGGTTTAACCCCCAAATTATTTTCTCATCAATGATAAATTATTTTTTTCATAAAAGAGGTTTTTTTCTCAGAGTACCAAGATGTAATTATCTGCTCTCGTCTACTTTCATCCTAAGGAATAAAAATGTTGACATGCTTGTTTTCATCTGTGAGGAGATTTGAAAGGGAAGATCTGAAAGATCCAGAAACATCTGTTATCTCTGCCCTCAATACAGAGAGTGTCTTTAAAAAATCTGGGACATCTGCACAGACACTCAGCAGCATGATGCCTATGGCGTTGTTTCTACCATATTCATTCAGAGGAAATGCTGTCCACATGCTTGGGTGTAGTGAGGAATTCACTCTGGCTGAAGGACTTTACTAAATGTGCTCTTCCCAACACACGTCTAAATCGATCAAATGCTAGGGGAAAGAAGACAATATGGAGTCCAGCCAGAGCACAGGTGGCCTTGGCTCAAGGTTGAGCACATCACATAACTCAACCAACCAACCAGATCACACTTCTGTCCCAGTAAAGCCCTGGGGACACTCACATATTACATATTTTACACACACACACACACACACATACACACATACACACATACACACATACACACGCACTCATGCACGCACAGGCACACACACACATACCTGTTAAAATATGTAAAGTGTACTCTCTTCAAGGGATTTTTTTTCCTGAATAATTACTATATTTAATTGTGCATTTGCTCTGTATCAGTCATCTCGCAAGCATCATGGATAAAGCAAATGGATCTCACAGCCTAAAACTATAAGTCATGTAAGCATATCCGCTTGGCTTACGTAGAATGGTAAAAATAACACTGGATTTTGGGGACTGTGGAAGATAAATAATGAAATTTTAATCCAGTCCAATCCATCATGTAATGCTGTAGACGAAGTGATTCATCTATTCTCCCATTTCCACATGGTTTATCTGTTAATACCTTGGTATTTAAAGGAGAGCATTAGATGAGATCAAAAGAGAGAGGGTGTACATTACATTTCCCCTCTTAATACCCTCAGCACAAAGAGGCTGCCAGAGAGCTTCTCTGGTGTGTATACTGAAAGCAGGGAAGACCTAGGGGTTTGATGGGATGGGGAGACTGGCAGTTCAGTTTAGCTCTATCAAGTAAAGATTTTCTCACCTCTCATGTTTGACCTACGTTCAGTTCTGTGTGTAATGAGGGTATCTCTGTACAGCCTCAGTCTTAGTGGGGTGACATTTTACATACAAATATGTGGGACAGAGTGTGTCTACACAGAAGGACATGGCCAACTCTAAAGTAATCTCAGAGAACTGAAGGAAACCTGTGTGTGTGTGTGTGTGTGTGTGTGTGTGTGTGTGTGTGTGTGTGTGTGTGTGTGTGTGTGTGTTGGAATCTCAGTTTTTATTTTGTTTCACACAGTTGGGAGATTTGACCAGAAGGAACCCTGTTGTAGCACACTGACACAGTGTGAGGGATTCTGGCTTCTGTTTCTGTTGCTGTTCTTGGCATAGACAAACCCACAACTTCAGAACCAAAGGAGGATGCAGAGAGAAGGGGTTTGCTTCCACGTGACTTCATGGGCTCAGTCCACCCAGACCCGGGCTTATAAACATTTACACGGAACACACGGAAATGGAAGAGTCTTTAGCATGGTCTGAATTCTGCATGTGTGGAAATGCCATGACGTTCAGGTTCCATTTAATCTAAGACTAAGCATCACTGTTCAGTTTGATATCTCATCAAACTGTCTCTATGAGGCACCGTCTAATATAGACCCTCTTGCTAGGGACTGAACCCATGTACATGCTTGGTAAGTGTTCCCTCATGGCCATATCCCCAGCCCCTCTCTTTCATAGTTAAGTGACTGTGATTTGAACACTAGATGCTTTTGTGTCCTGGCTGAACTGCACATCAGCACACGGTAGTGTGGGGTGATCTGGATGAGCAAGTCTCCCATAGGCTCAGGTATTTGAACCCTTGGTCCCCAGTTGATGGCATTGTTTGTGGGAAGTCTAGCAGCTATGGCCTTGTTGGAGGAAGTACAACATGGGGGGGGGGGCGCCTTAGGGCTTTCCAAGCCATGCACTGTTCCCAGGTCCTCTTTCTCTAGGTGACGATGGAAATGTTTAGCTTCTTGTTCCAGCTACGACGCCTGCTATTTGCTGTCACACTATTGCCACTCTCCCCACTATTATGAATTCAAACCTCTGGAGTCCTAAGCTGGAAAAGCACTTTTTCCCCTCTGAGTTGCCTTGGTTGTGGTGTTTTCTCACAACAGGAAAGTAATGAATACAGGGTCTCCTGGGCATGTCCTAGGGAAACCCAACCCTAACGTGTAACCCCTAACCCCTAATCTAGGGAAAGCATTTTCTTTGAATTTTTCTCTCCTATGAGATTCCTTGGGTCCATTGGCAGTGGGACTCACATTAATCTCCCAGAACATAACCAATTAATGCAATACACTAGTTTACTTATTTTATTGAATTTACCAGACATGGTGGGATGCAGCAGAAGGGAATTTGAGAGGAATGGCTTACAAGGTTGATGAATTAGAAGGCTGACAGAGGTTTCTCTTTGATCCCCTGTATAGCTGATTGCTTACTTTACAACTGGGAATGTGACTGGAAAGCAAGATAACGCTGAGAGAAGACCCTGTGGAACCCATTCTGCCCTATAGGTTGGTGGGAGGGTGACTCTGCCTTGAATAGAGTGACTCTTCTGGCTGACCTTCCAGCCTTGCTCTGTATATTTGGGCACTGGTATGAAGCAACAGGCTCCAGAGTCATTAGCAACCATGAAGAGGATGTAAAAATATGTACATAATTAAGACTAAATCCTGTATATAGAGAGATCCAATTATTCCCACAAGCACCTGCTTCAATTCTCCTATAAAAGCTAAAAGCAGATTGAATTATTTGAATATCGGTGTTGGACATCATTGGGTAGACATGAGAACAGAGCCTCAGATCGTCATGATTGAAAAAAGGAAAGAAAACCTTTGTTTAGAGATGTTTAAATTTTCATACTTTCAGCTAAATGAATTCTTTCTCAAGGTTCTCTATGAACTGACTTGAGAGACAGTGACATCTATGTGTATTAAAGGACCCCCGGAGATGGCAATAAATACTTAGTATGGTCATGTGTGCATTCAAATTATATATTGTGAACTCAAATCCCATCACACTGAGTTAATTTCAATGAGTATGACATGAACTTCTGGGAGCGATGTCAGCTAAATTACATGTTTACAAACTCTGCAGGCACTGTTCGCTTCAGCCCACAGAAGTAATGTCCTCAGAAATGAAAGCAAAGAATTAGAAACATCACAGCTCTGTTCATGATAGCATGGAAGTGGTGACAGTTGAGACGTCCATCAGCAGATGAAGGGGTCGGGAAAACGTGATACATATGAACACTGCGTGTACTGGCTGGTTTTGTGTCAACTTGACACAAGCTGAAGTTATCACAGAGAAAGGAGTTTCAGTTGAGAAAATGCCTCCATGAGATCCAGCAGTAAGACATTTTCTCAATTAGTGATCAAGGGGGGAGGGCCCCTTGTGGGTGGTACCATCTGTGGGCTGGTAGTCTTGGGCTCTATAAGAAAGTCACTGAGCAAGCCAGGAGAAGCAAGCAAGCCAGTAAGGAATATCCCTCCATGGTCTCTGCATCAGCTCCTGCTCCTTGACCTGCTTGAGTTCCAGTCCTGATTTCCTTTAGTGATGAACAGCAATATGGAAGAGTAAGCTGAATAAACCCTTTCCTCCCCAATTTGCTTCTTGCTCATGATGTTTGTGCAGGAATAGAAACCCTAACTAAGATACTGCATAACAAGACCATCAATGAGGTAGATACAATTATTAACCTGAAAGGAGCCAAAAGGAGCAACTGAGAGAAGCATGTGAGATGGACTCCAAAGTGGTACCCTTGCTATGGTGTTGTGAGCCTTGCTCTGTTCCAACCCCTTAACCGGAAGATGGGGATGGTTCAAAACAGTGCTTTGGTCAGAGTCACAAGAGGATGGGTGAATTTTCCTTTCTTTGTGTTCTTTCATTGTTCCCTTCCTTCTTTCCTACCTCCTCCACCTTCTCTGTCTCCTCTTCTTCCTCCTAATCTCTTCTTCATATACCAAGTGAAAAGAAAATCTAATCTTTATTGTGGAGGTCACGACATCAGGCAATGCCTTTTGAGAATATACAAGATATTTAAAAACCCTAACAGAAGATTCCCAGGCCTCTGTGTCTAAAGCAGTAGCTGGGAGCTCAGCTTTCAGCCAAGAGTTAAATGGGTGGGGCTGCACACCGAGGGGGCCCACATGATGGTTGAGGGTTTAATTTCCTAAGATAATCACACTTTTGCCGAGCTCAATTGTACATGTCTCCTTAATGATATTTTCAAATTGCCCCATCAAGCCTGGATGAAATACTGCCACCGAGGGCTGTTAACTACACCCTATTACTTCAAGCCAGGAAGCTTTGTTATCATACAATTAAGATCAAGAATTAAAGCATAAAGTTTGGCAATTTGCTCTGAGCAAATCCTGTTCATTCAGATTTGAGTAAATCCTGCAGTTTGGAGAAAGGTGGTCCATACTCTATCTGTGGCTCCTTTTCTTTGTCCTTTGCCCAGTATTCCAAATGGGGGCTTTTATGCTGCAGGGGGCAGCCACCATTCTGAGGGCTACAGAGGCTACAGGGCTGTGAGCCAGAGCCTACTTAGAGGCAGAGCCTCCTTCTGAGAATCTGCATGCTACATGCTGGTCAGTGGCCACATGGCACTGTGCTCACAATAACCCAGCCTGTCACAAGGCTGTGTTCCTCGCCTGCCAACCGCAGTCCTAAGTGAATCTACAGGATACAGTTAGGGGCCCTGCCAGTGAGTGTAGGTAGTGGGAAGGTCAGGATAAACTCATTTGTTCTTTTGCTCTGAAGAGGAGGAGACAATATAAAGGGACGAGCCTCTCTTATCTCTGTTATGTTTCCTGGTTCGTGACTGAGATAACAAAAGAGAGAAGCTTCATTTTAGTTCGTGGTCCAAGTGACACCCACCCACATGGCGGGGAGGGCATGGGGATCAGGGCTGCTCACACTCTCGCAGCCAAGAAGCAGGAAAAGGGGGGGAAAAGGAGCAAGGAAGGAGGCCAGAGCAAGGTGAGCTTCAGACATCCAAGGATTTTCTTTCCAATGAGGACCTGGGGTGATTGATCTTGTGGTTTCCATCTTTGGTTGGTGGTTTCTGCTCCTTAGTTGTTGAGGTAATTAACCCAGAAGCATTGCAGACAGCTGATGTAAATTTACTATTTTTTCCTTGCTGGTGACTTCCTGGCTCTCCTGCCCACCCGTTCTGGAATCCCACATGTCCTGTGTTGTGCTGGGTGCTCTGGCAGTGGCAGATGGCCTGAAATAACTTCAGAGTCGACAGGGCAAGATTGAACTTTCAGTGTTGAAGAATTATGCATGAAGAATATCTACATCCCAAAACATATTTTATGAGCTAAAATGGAAGACAGTGAGCATCCCTCTGCCTCAGGTGGCAAGCGGGCCATCTGTCTGTGAGATTTACCTCCTCTTGTCCATCCCTGACAGTCATCCAGCCTCAGCTGTCATGAGGGATCACTCCAGGAATTCAGTATGGCCACAGCCCAGACACAGGGACAACTGTCTTTATAATTACTACAGAAATCCCAGTCTAAGAGATGATGAAGACATGCAAAAGAAATACAGGAAGAAAATAGTCTACACACATAGGATGTTCAACTTCAATAACCCTACATCTTACAGCTCAGCCATTTTGGCAGCTGTGAGGTGCCCTGTGAAGTAAAGTGCCTCCTCAGAGCGTCTGCTATTGGCGAATCCTAGAGTCCATTGATGAGGAAAGAGCTGGCTTTCAGAGTTGGCCTCTTACACCCTGATACGTCTGCCCTTCACTGCTCTCCTAAAAACATGCTACATTAGCCACTTTGATGTCCTGTTCCTGAGCTCTTATTATTTAGCTGTATTATACCAACAAGGATTGATTTATGCTAGGCTTCCATTGCATTGACTATGAATTTTCCTAAATTGGCCAAACCACACACACATCTGTGTAATAGAGAAAGCAATCAGCTAGGGAAGGGCTCATGCACGTTGACATCTGGTTTTCAAAGGCCCCCCTTTACCTTGCAGAGTACCTATCACCCACACTGGCATCTCTGCTCTAGGGCTTCTGCAGAGTGGCACACTCTTGTTTGGAGTTCATCGATATCATGTTTGTTTGTTTTCAAACACCAGCCTCCCAAACACACAAAGATATTGTTTGCCAAGCAAAATTCCTCTATTTTCCAACACAATGGACCATTTTGAATAGTGTTGTCTATGGGGTCATGATTTATTCCACAAAGGAATGCAAACCAATTCTTGACCACATGTTTCTAAAGATGGCTCAATAAATATGGGTTATTGCTGCTTCTGCTCCTCCTCCTCCTCCTCATGCTTCTGTTCCTCACACTCCTTCTCTTCCTCCTCCTCCTCCTCCTGTTGTCAAGGAAGTCCATGTGCTTGGCATGCACCCTTATCTACTGGTCCAAACAGCTTCTAGAAGAAGCCCTTCACTCCTGTATTTTGCCTTGGTTACTCTGTTTAATGCCACCTCTGCATTCTACTGAGACGACGTAGATTTGGTGAAGTCCTGAGCATAGTTGAAACCAATTCAGCGTCTTTTGGGGAAATACAATTTTATTGCCCTTTCTGTGATGCTGTGATAAAATGCTGATCAAAAACAACTTGGGCATGACAGGAGATATTTCATCTTACAATTTATAGTCCAGCACTGAAGGAACTGAAGGCATGAACTTGAAGCAGAAACCATGCAAGAATACTGCTCATTAGCCTGTTTCTTCTGCCTTGTTATAGAACCCAGGCCTACCTTCCTTGGGCTGGTATTGCCCACAGTGGGATAGGCCCTTCTACATCAATTAGCAATTAAGAAAATTCCCCACAGGCCAATCTGATGGAAGCAATTCCTGAACTGAGTTTCTCTCTTTGCATATAGATCTAGATTCATGTCAAGTTGTCAAAACTGAACCAGCACACCTTCCTACGTATCTGAGCAAACCTTTGTTTCATCTTTTCTTTGGAAGTTTATAACCTAGCCAGTGAAAGTATAAATACACTGAAGCCAAATAAGTGTTAGACTTACATGAGATGTCATACGATGTATGTTACTACTTAAGAGAATAATGGTGCTAGGCTGGGGAGATGGCCCAGTATCCTCCACGAAAGCTTGAGAACTTCAATTCAATTCAAAACCCACATTAAGAAATCCAGGAGTGGTAGTGCATGCTTGCAACTCAGCCTTGTAGAGGTAGAGAAAGGCCAAACCCTGAAGCAACTGGTTAGCCAGCTTAGCCTAGTCCACAAGCTACACGCGCACGCGCACACGCATGAGCACACACACATGCACGCACAGATGAATTAATTCGTGATTTCTCTGCGATTTTTCCATAGTCACTGGCATCGCTTTGATGGGTTGTACTTGCTTGCCCAAGTCAACTTCTGCTCCTGCACCTCCCCAGCTTTGTCTACCTCATGTATCCTTCGAAACACTCTGTGGTGACACTGAGCTCTTCTAAAGCTGAAGCATGGCAGCCATTTGTCTGGATTGCAAGACAGTACGGAGGTTACCTGAAAAGGCCGGGGGAGTTAGAAAGTTTGACTTCGATGTTTATCTCAGTTTCTGAGGCAATCAGACTTCGACAGTAGGCTCTCAGGCTTCAGACTGTAGAAGAAGAGTGAGGGAAACGAGAGAAAGGGCTAGAAAAGATAAGTCACCCACTTGAGTGCTTTGCAGAGATGACGCTTGGAAAGCCATCTGCCTAGGAGTGATTCGCCACACTGTAGGGAATGACAGAGATCCGTGGAGAACAGGCACAAAGAGACTTAGAGCTGAGGCCTGGATCTTGTGAGGAGAGCAGAGCGAGCCATTGAGAAAGCAGAATGGAAGGGCATCTGCAGGTCTTAACGGCGTAAGCTCATTGTTCAGAAGGATGGCAAATGCATGGGAATTGCCAGTGGTTTGGACCAAATGATATAAAAATCGATACTTTTCATTAACAAAGTGCTTTGGAATTTGATTTGATCTTATTTGCAGGCAGTATCACTTTAAAGGAGATATTTATGCTCCTGAGTTCAGGCACAAAACCTAGCATTCATCAAAAAATATTAGCTCATTATAATTTGTCTTTACTTGAGCTGGTGGTACCATTTGGAGGGACATCTCTATAAAAAATCTATATATTGAGAGAATGGGGGTTTGTAGGGTAAAATAGAAAGGTTCATTTGACGATGAAGTGGGTGGTCGATTCCCTTAACATTCTGAGAGCAAACACGGGCATCATTATGAATCACTCCAGCTGATGAGTCTAATTCCTTTTAGGAGCATTGCAGCAGACGCTTACATTTCAATCCTCCATGGACCAATCAATCTTCGTCACACCCTCATACATATTCTATCGTCTAGATGGGAGATGCAGTATGCTGCACTGGCCTGAGGGAGCAGAACCCCTCTGGGGTAAACTAGCCAAGCAGAAGTCTTGGCCACCAACATAAAGTGCTTCCTAAGGACTGCTTTGCAAAAATGGCAGTGGCCACTGACTACCCATGACCGTGTTATGTCAAAGCCACACACTTGGATGACCCTGGCTTTGTGGAGGACCATACCCTGCAGAAGTAGAGATTTTAGTGTGAGTCTAGTGATTAGCAGTGTAAAATGGAATTGATAGCAGTGCCACTATCAGAAGCTTTTCCATTGTAGGAAGAGCTTTGTTGTTGAATGTGGCTGTGCTTTTAGCCTTGGAGGAAACCACAGTATCCACATGAATACACATACATATATGCACATATATTATACATGTGCACGTGCACACATGCATGCGCGCACACACACACACACACACACACACACACACACACACACACACACTCCATGAGTCGCAGCCACACCTTGAGATTCTATGCTCCTAAGTACAGTTAAGTGAAATTTTGGTGTGAAAGGCAGTTACAACTACCTTAGAAAAACCTTTTATTTCTCTTTCTGTGAAAATTTTATATAAGTGGAATAGATTACTTCTGTTTGCCTAGATCCTTGAAGAATTCAGGAGGTTTTAGCCATTGGTAAATCATTGTGTGCACAGTTTAGATTGATGCTCAGCCAAAGGCTTATGATGACCTGTGCATACTTCTGAAGGCAGCCATGACAGACTATCACACTTCAGGTAGCTGGGACAATAGAACTTATGTTTATGAGGCTGTAGTCTGAGATCAAGGCATTGACTGTTTTGTTGTTGTTCTTGTTTGGTTGTTTTTTCCTGAGGCAGTAAAGGTACTCGACATCACTCTCCCTACCCAACCCCACCTGATTCTGGGTTGGTGGCACACTGAACTTCTTGATATTCCCTGCTTTACAGGCATTCAGCCTCCATCCCCACCTGACATTCTCCTTGTGCACATATGTGTGTCTGAGTTTCATCTGTTTTTGTAGATGGCAATTCTGGGTCAGGGACCCAGGTTACTCCAGTAACCACATTTAACTGAATGTCCAAGTAAGATCACATCCTGAAGGAGTAGCATTTAAGGCTTCAGTGTATGAAATTGAGATAAATACAGTTTTCTTATTACTCTCCTGACATTCTGGCAGTACATTCTCCTTAACTGTAACATTCATTTAACTTATCCCAGACCCCAAGTTTCTCGAGAGCTGGCTGTGCAAGGCAGTATATTCTACAATAACAGGCAGATTGTATTTCATCTTCCTTTGATTAATCTCATCCTGGGGCTGAACTGTACATCTGCCTTTACATCCTAGAATGTCCTCCAGGGGAATCTAGCCTCTACCTTGTGATCAAGTTAAAGCTTCTCCACTGAAAAGTTCTCGTGGGAGAGTACTAAAGCCTTAGACTACAGCCCTGCACAAGCAAAGCTGGAGATCAATACACATTGGCATTTTGTGATCAGGGCATTCTGACTCCTGAGTCAGGTTTCCTATTACTCCGTGTGAGTCAAAGAACATCTTGGGTACACAAGATTTGTAATCAATAATGGACTGATATTAAAGCTACAGTGTCCTGGAGTAGATTGTTAGATAGTAATTGAAACATTGAAGCAGAATTGGTATCAGAAGTGGGATAATTTCTAACAGAAACGTCAACAGATAGTGTTGGTCTGGGAGGATAGGAACCTGGAAATTATAGCTAGAAGATTATCAATGACCATGAAGACCCTGTGATTGACACCTGGAAAATGAAGACATGTGCTCTGCAGCTAAGGACCATATGACAAAATGCTGGTATCTATAGGAATATGGAAGACAGCACACAGACAAATGTACCCATGGCTTAGAAAATTCCCAGGAAGTGTTGATGTGCTGTTAGTCTTTGAGTTTTGAATGATTAAATATAAAGAGAAAGATAAGAAAGATCTTAGAAGAACTTTGATTTCTGAGCATAATGTAGAGGTGACATCCCAATTAGGGCCTTGCAGGTATGAAAACTCCTTTTGTTTCTCATTTCTCCTCTAGCTCATTGATAAAGGTTCTGATAGAAGAGGTCACTTTGGTAAAGATGAGAACCAGGCAGAACCATGAATGCTCAGTCTAGGAGGGAAGATCCAATCAAGAGAGTGCATGCAAAAAGCCTCCATGAAGAACCCAGAAAGATTGAAGAGGTCATAAAATATACAACATTTCTAAGAATTTTTAAAAGAACTTATTTTATTGATTTATTTTTATGTGTTGGATGTTTTGCCTGCAAGAATGTCTATGCAACACATGTGCATAGTACCTGCAGAGACTAGAAGATGACATCAGATCCCCTGGAGCTGGAGTTACAGATGACTGTGAACCATCATTTACTGCCGGGCATTAAACTCCAGATCTCTAGAGAAAAGGCCCATGGCTAGATTAATAAATTACCTCTTCAGGATCCAAAGGTTCTTAATGACATTTCTCCTAATGTTCTCTCACAGCCAGAGTGCAGGGAAGTTAGTTTCAAAGAATGTGTGGGTTCAAATTTCGGAATGTGGACTAGATTTATAACTTTGTAACTGAACTCTTAGTGTTATTTAAGAAATACCCTTTAGATGTGACCTGGCCCTTTGCCTGAACTTCAGCCAAGCATATGCCAAGGAAGTTTTGCAGTTAGGCTTCCTAAGTCGCCTTCCTGGATCTTTCCCCACATCAAGGACACCAGCTTGACTGAGTGAGGTCTCGTTCTTTCTGCTTCTCCCTTAATGTGACAGATACATGAGTGAAGACACCCAGCCATATACACTGGATGACACCTTGCAGAGCAAAATGAATGTTCTTTCCAGCTCTCTCTGGATTTCTGATACACAATACTGATCAAAATGCATCTGCTTCATGCACATAATTGAAAAGACTGGGTTGTGATTGGAGCTGGAGAGAGAACAGAGATAGAGACAGAGACAGAGAGAGACAGAGACAGAGAGAGACAGAAAGAGACAGAGAAAGAAATAGAGATAGAAACAAAGAGGGGGAAGAGGGATAGCGAGACGGGAAGAGAGAACAAAAAGAATAAAGAAAACATACAACTAAGTTTGAATTGTGTGACATATACATTACTGCACCAATAATCAAAATATTATGAATTTCTTATTTTGAACATGTATTCTAACTGGAACTGCTCATTTTGTTCTGATCATACTTGATACCAACATAACAATGGATGGTCAACAAACCCCACTCCTAGGACCGTGTGTGTGGAGAGCAGATGCAGTGGTTAAGGTGGGAGGAAGGAGCCAAGGAGCCCTTTGATGCTAGGCTTTCTCCCGTCTCTTTGTCCCTGGGACGCTTTCATCTGTGGAACACAGAGGACTGTTTACTGTGCGCTGTGCTGTGGATGAAAGTTTCAAAAAGAACTCTGATGTGCAAAGAGTGGAGAAAGGGGGGCAATTTAAATAAAGACAATTTACAAATCCCCAAACTCTTTTGAAATTTCACACAGTCTTCTCTCCTTCTGAATCCATAAGCTTCCATCGAGGACCCATTTGAGATATAAGGTGTTTTTGCAGCTCTGAGCTTTTCCTCTGTTTTCCTGTCCTCTGCTTTTCGCTTAGGGAACCGAGAGGTACACACAAGTCATTACTAAAATTGATTCTGAGTCCACCTACAGCTGCAGTCACCACTGCTCTGAGCCAGATGAAACATACACTTACCAAAATGTCAGAATTGAATAAAAGGCCAAACAAAAAGCAGGGATGACCTAGCTTGCCTATTTGCATTTTAAGGAAGAGACTCACTTTCTGGCTTCCATTTTCTCTCTCTTCCTCACTCCTGGGTCTAAGTGCCACCTGCCAGTCAAGGAGAGATGCCTCTTGAGTAATAGACGCCTGTGAGGTTGTCTGTGCAGGCAGGTGCACAAGGAAGAGACAACGGGCATATTGCTGATTTTTCTGTAGATAATTGCATTACATGGGCTTGTAAAATGTCAGACATGAAATAATAAACAGGACTCTGGACTTGGCTGTTCTTTCTGATCCAGTAAAGCCATCTACGGAGCACTCTCTCTTTTTTTTTTTTTTTTTTCTTTTTTCTTTTTTTTAGTTTTTCAAGACAGGGTTTCTCTGTGTAGCCCTGGCTGTTCTGGAACTCACCCTGTAGACCAGGCTGGTCTCGAACTCAGAAATCCACCTGCCTCTGCCTCCCAAGTGCTGGGATTAAAGGTGTGCACCACCACTGCCTGGCTGCGGAGCACTTTTTGCCTCTCCACTTTCTGTCAGGGAGACAGCCTTTCGTCAGCAGCTCCTTCCTTCATAAAATACTGCTCTGCCTAGCATTTTCCATCCTCTCTACAGTATTAATTAAATTACATAAAACTGGCAGTGTTTAAATTCTGGCATCTGTATTGTCTCACTTAATTACACCCCTGGACTCTTTTCAAAATTCTTTTGTTTGCTACAGGGACATCTATTGGTGAGTGGGGAGAATCAGATTCTAGGGATCAAACAATCCATCCTAGTACTTGACCTGCCCACCCCAGCTGAGTGCTTCTGCAGCTTCCTGGACCACATCTGTCCGGTTCTGAAGGACTGCAGATGGACGGCACGGATAGAGATTTATTTTGTGTTAGGAAGCTTTTAGTATTGGGCTTTAAAAATGAAATACATCTTTCCTTTTCTAACAACTTCTTCCAAAGCCATACAGGAATACTATAACAGCGATTGCATGTCTGTCTTTGACACCAGCCAGCAGCAGCCTTACTGTGGGCACTGTGCCTCCAAAGTGGGGGCTTACACCCATGTGCTTAGAGGCCTACCCTGCCTTCCCAGAGCTGGCGCAGCTCAGGTCTGGGTTAAAGTAGACAGTTCAATAGGCAGACAGGCACTTTCCCAAAGCGAGCACATAAGGATGTAAAACAAAGACTGCCCTCCCAATATTTATTTTTGTAGTTCTTTTACAAAATCATGTTTTTGTTTATTCTTTGAGAATTTCATATATTTCATTCATATTCATCTCTTGCCCCTGACTTCTCCCAGTTTCCCCACAAACCTACCCACCTACCTTCTGTTCTTGCGATGACTCTTTCAGAACAAGCAGACATGGAGGCAGTTTGTGTTGGCCAACTATTCCTGAGCATGACATGCTGTGGAGTGTGGTTTGATACACTAAATATCACTTCAATGGAAAAAAAATTGTTCTTCCCTACCAGCAGCAATCAAAGGGCAGAGTGTCCTTACCTAGGGGTAGAGCATCATGCCTACCTTGTGTCCACCATGCTCAGATTTTGTCTGGCTTGAGCTTGTGCAGGTCTTGTCTCTGCTGTCACCATCTCTGAGTTTATATGTATGCATCTGCCTGCTGTGTCAGGAAAATGCTATTTCTTTGGTATAATCCACTACTTCTAAGTCCTATCACCTTTCTACCACTTAGGAATACATTCTGGAGCGTTGGGAAAGTGATGAAGACATCCCATTTGGGAATGATTGTTCCAAGATCTTTTATTTTTCTGTATGTTGGCCAGTTGTAGGTCTCTGTTTTAATTTCTGTCTACTGCAAGAAGAAGCTTCTCTGATGAGTGTTGAGTGACGCTTTGCTCTATGGGTATAACAGTATGTCATCCGGGTCTTTTTATTGATGTCTCCATTTAGCAGAATGATAATAGGTAGCTTTTCCACTAGAGCCCATGAGCTGTTAGCCTCAGGTTCTTGGCCTCATTGACTGTGTAAGGTATGGGCCCCAGTTAATGGAGCTGTCCTTCTAAGGTTTTAAAAAACATATGGTTACTCTTATAATATTCTTGGCCTACTGTTCCAGTTGGCATATCTTGAAAGAAAGGAGGACATTGTAACTCTCAAGGTCCATAGCTGGGTTAGAGAAATAATTTTCTCCTCCAGTATTATGCAAAGCACTTGCAGCACTATGAACTCTAGCCAGAAGTAGGAGTGGCAGTGATGTCATTACCAAAGCTATGGATGTCATGAGCTGAAATCCCATTTGCCACATCAATCCCTAGTTTTCATGAGGCTACTGGATGCTACTTTCATGTTGGGTGTAGCTATATAGATTAAGTATGTGGTGGTGTTTTCTCTCACCTGTCTTTGAAATGTACTTAGCCTAAGGCATCAGTCTTCTTGCTTCTAAAAGAGTCTCTAGTAATTTAAGTATATATGAAGCATCCTGCTGAAATGAATCCATAGCCTTTGTATTCAAAACACATAAAGGTTGATTTTATGTCCTTCAGTGAATTATTGTGGAATGATTCTCCCTAAACTGAAGGGGAAGGGTGAGTGAAATAATACTTAATTTCTTCTTAGAAGCCCTTGTATTGTAGCTTCATTTCTGTTGCAATAATAATAATAATAATAATAATAATAATAATAATAATAATAACAACCCTGACAAAAATAAACTTAGGGGAGAAATGGTTAATTTCAGCTCATAGTTCCTGATTTCAGTTTATTGTTATGATGAAATCAGTGATGGGAGCTTCAAAGAGCCAATCATATTACACCCATAGTCATGAGCACAGAGAAATGGGTGAGTATGTGCTCATTTTCTTTCTTCTGCTCAACTCAGGTTCTCCACTATTGAAAAGTTCATAACACTATACCCTGGAGTGAGGCTACCCACAGTGGACTGTATTGTCCCACATACTTAACTTAGTTAAGACAATTACCCACAGACATGGCCAAAGACCAACCCAATGTAGACAGTCTCTTATTGAGACTCTCTTCTCAGATGATTCTAGGGTGTGTCAACTTGACAAGTAAAGCAAATCAAAACATTCTGCTTTTAGCTTCTTCTTTTGGTAATCAATGATTTTTTATAACCAAATGGCATATTTGAATTGATGACTACATACCCAAGCTTCAACAAAATCCTGGGATTGTGCTGTTTTAACAATAGACCCCATCTTTGACTAAGCAGAAAAACAAAGCAGATTCCCCAGTCAAACAATGCCTGAAACCAAACCTTTAAGGCAAGGTACAGTGCCAAAGGTCTTAGGAGCATTTCTTGTGTTATAGAACCATTCCAGCATATATTTAAAATCTGCAACATTTTAAAGCTTATAATATTCTCCTAGCATTTAACTATAGGGAGGTTTGTAGCTCCGACCCAAATCACTAGGTGAAACATGCCTGACATTAATTTATGTACACTAACTTTTACAGAGCTACTGAGACCCGAGATAGCTGAGTATTTTTTTTTAAAGTCACTGTCATCACTTAACACACCAAATAATTGCCATATAAAAATGCAATTCCAATACAGTAAAAGCTAACACATTTTTTTCCTCCCTTATTCAAAAAAAGAAAAAAAAAAGCAATGAGAAATAGCACACCGGAGACACACAGGCAGATTTCACAGACAATTCAACTTTGGGGTACATTCTGAGCTTTTAATTGTGCAGCGCCTCATCCTGCAGGTTATTATGATTAGGTTGAACCATTTACATTTATATTTCTTATCTGGAAGAGATAATTAGATATTTTTCACTGTGAAATAATTTACATTAATGGGCCATAACTCTCAATATGTGGTTTTAAATTGCACATTTAAATAATATAATACCTGTCTCCCTTAATTCGACTCTAATTGTCTCCTTGCAGTCATTTTCCCTTCTTCTCAAAAAACACAAGTGACTAAAACAACATACTAAATGTCTGAAGAGCCTGTCGCTTGGAAAGCTTAGGCGAGGTGAGGTTCTTGCCAGCTTATTTGGAATTTTTCAGATTCTCAGGCTGTAAGATGAAAGTGATTTAAAATGAACATAACACAACCACAGCTCCAGTTAGAGCTGAGAGGGTTACATCAAGTATGCAGAGCTCGGAGAATCCACAGAGCACAGGGAGTATAGGCAATGTGTGAAACACCTGCTTGGCCTTGGCCATGGGAGCAGCAGGGGAAGGGGAAAGGAGTTGTTGCCTTTGTTTTTAGTTCTTTCTCCATGTGAACCAAATTGCTTTTTTGTTGTTGTTGGTCATTAGAAGAGAAAATTAACTTACTGAATTCTACACTGCAGCTTGTTCTTGGCCTAGGTTGGTCAGTGATCCTTTCTTTGGTGACCATCAGTGTTAGTATTTTGTGAGTCAATTACTTTGTTCATTCTTTTAGGGATTTCACAGGCTGTGATTTATGGGCTGAGTTAGCTTCACATGATAGAAGCCTTAGAAGAACACATTTTAGAAGACAATGTTTCTACATAGTCAGCACCTGTAGATCCACTTAGTTCTGATAGATTGTTACCAACAGGAGTTTCACAATTAAAAATTTGGTTGCATGGAACCAGAGTTTCTGAAGCATACAAGAGGAATACAGGAGATACTGTCTCTGAAAATGCCTGACTGATTCTCCATAACTGAGGGCTGTGCTTGTAGCTTAGTGATAGATGGGAGACACCGGTCTAGTCTGTACTAGGCCCTGAGTACTTTCTTCAGCACCACAGAAAAAGAGAGAGGGGAAGGGAATATCCCTGTACACCACTGATATTGGTGAAATAGAGAATATTATTTAACATATTAATTTTATGCTTTTTATAATAGCTTAGTTCTAAGCTATTGGGAGATTCCAATTTCTAATGAATTGGCAGCAAAATGTACGTTCAGGCAAAAATCTTCAGGGGTTACGAAACAGTAAGTTATAATTTATAATTGGCAAACAAAAGTGACCTTCTTTGAGTTGCTTGGCTTCTCGTAAATTCAGTGTCTTGTTAAGAAACATGTGGTGTTACTGGTGGCATTGAAGACATATTATACCACTGTGCATATAAAATATTTTGGAAAGTGTAAACACCTATTAACACACAAATGCACTGATGATAATACATGATTCCACTACAGGATGATACTGGAGAGATGCTTAGAATGAAGGGGAGATGCTCTTCACACATGCTCCCTTCTCCCCAGAGCTAAGTCCTTGTAGCTTATTAGCTATACCCTCACCACCACCACATAACACAAACATCCCTGAGCCACTACCTTCCTGTTACTAATTAGTTGCATCCGGAATAAAGTATCTGCCAATGGAGAGCTGATTCATAGCTCTCTAAATTATGAGTTTTAAAAATTAGAATGAAGTGTGAAATTTGAGACCATCATATGTTATTCATATTTTTGATGCACTAATGTGAAGCAGTTAAACAGGAGACTGCTTCTTTTTGTATTCTAAAAAACAAACAAAAACCAAACAACAACAACAACAACAAACCCAAAGCATATAAGTAAAGCAGCCAAACTGAATGATATCACTCTGTTCCAAGGGTTCTTCCCCTCAAAATTTATAGACTGAAATCTAATCACTTCCTCAACAGCCTTCAGAAAGTTTAATTTCTCCCTTTTACCATTTGTGTTTGTACTGGGGTGTTACCTACATTCAAGAGAACACCCCTACACACAAACACACACACTAAGCACAATCTATTGACATCTAGATCTTGGACTTCCAAGTGAGAAATGATATTTTTGATGTTTATGGTAATTTGCTATTGCTACTGCATTGTCCCAGATGGGGACTTTCAGTTTGATTAATTTCTAAGCTCTCAAAGTCATTTGCAAAGATTCGATCTCCCACCATCTTCGCGGTCTGTATTGAAAGTTTTCTTTTGCAATATGAATAGACAGTTACCTCCAAAGGGATCTCTTTCTCTCTCTTTTCCTCCCTCACCCCGTGTGTTTATGTGCATGCATGTTCGTATTCATGTGTTATCAACATTCTAGGTTGAGCTAGAATATACCAAACAAGATTATCCATTGCGACATTGAACTTTTTGTTTGTTTGTTTGTTTTGCTTTGCTTTGCTTGCAGTAAATGAGTAGCTCCCTAAAAGCATCTTTACCCTCCCCTGAGGTCAGTGCAGAGCATATAAAGTGTATGCTTCAAGCTCAGAACAAATATATATCACTCCCTCCTACCACTTAAAAAATTAAAAAAGAAAGAAAAAGAAATCCTCAAATCAGCGCATTCTCCACCAGAAATTTTGATTAAATAACTGGAGACCAGTCACAACCAACCAGACAAGACCAACCAGCACCAGTGTCCGGAACCCAGGTAAGGAGGCTGGTTTCTACCCGGACAACCAGCTTATGACACCACAGCCCCCCTCCCAACCGGAAGCAGCCCGCCCGCGCTGCTGACCTCCGGGTTCTTGGCAGTTGAGGGGCTTTCCATTCCGGTTGACTTCTGTTCCTGCGCTGGTCCCTCTCCCTGAGCCTTGTGCAGACATGAACCCCAGCGACCCCAGCTACTCCTTGGCTTCACTCTATGTGGGGGACCTGCACCCCGACGTGACCGAGGCGATGCTCTATGAGAAGTTCAGCCCGGCTGGGCCCATCCTCTCCATCCGGGTGTACAGGGACAGAACCACACGCCGCTCGCTGGGCTACGCGTCTGTCAACTTCCAGCAGCTGGAGGACGCCGAGCGGGCCTTGGACACCATGAATTTCGACGTGATAAAGGGCAAGCCTGTTCGCATCATGTGGTCTCAGCGGGACCCGTCGCTGCGCAAGAGTGGAGTAGGCAACATATTCGTCAAAAATCTGGACAGATCCATTGACAGTAAAACGCTGTATGATACGTTTTCTGCCTTCGGTAACATCCTTTCCTGTAAGGTAGTGTGTGATGAGAATGGCTCCAAGGGTTATGGCTTCGTACACTTCGAGACACAGGAAGAAGCCGAACGAGCAATTGAGAAAATGAACGGGATGTTCCTAAATGACCGCAAAGTGTTCGTTGGGCGCTTTAAGTCTCGTAGAGACAGGCAGGCTGAACTTGGAGCCAGAGCCAAGGAGTTCACCAATGTTTACATCAAGAATTTGGGAGAAGACATGGATGATGAGAGACTCCAGGATCTCTTTGGCAGATTTGGGCCTGCCTTAAGTGTTAAAGTCATGACTGATGAAAGTGGAAAGTCCAAAGGATTTGGATTCGTCAGCTTTGAAAGGCATGAAGATGCACGAAAGGCAGTGGATGAGATGAACGGAAAAGACCTCAATGGAAAACAAATTTATGTAGGTCGAGCTCAGAAAAAGGTGGAACGACAGACTGAACTGAAGCACAAATTCGGGCAGATGAAGCAAGATAAGCACAAAATTGAACAGGTACCACAAGATAGAAGCGTCAGATGCCAAGGTGTTAATCTTTACGTGAAAAATCTCGATGATGGTATTGATGACGAGCGTCTCCGGAAGGAGTTTTCTCCGTTTGGTACTATCACTAGTGCAAAGGTAACAATGGAGGGTGGGCGCAGCAAAGGGTTTGGTTTTGTATGTTTTTCCTCTCCAGAAGAAGCCACCAAAGCTGTTACAGAAATGAATGGTAGAATAGTGGCCACCAAACCACTCTATGTAGCTTTAGCTCAACGCAAAGAGGAACGCCAGGCTCACCTCAGTAACCAGTACATGCAAAGAATGGCAAGCACCAGTGCCGTGCCCAACCCAGTCATCAGCCCTTTCCAGCCAGCGCAGGGTCCTTCAGGTTACTTCATGACAGCTACACCACCGACTCAGAACCGTGGGACATACTATTCTCCTAACCAAACTACTCAGCAAGGACCAAGTGCCCGTGGGAGTGCTCGGGGTACCAGAGCGCATCCATTTCAAAACATGTCTAGTGCCATCCACCCATCTAATACTGTGCCATCATTTAGTACTTCAGGACCCGCTTCCTCACAGGCTATACGGCATCGTACTGCCACCACATCCACACAGATGATGGGCCCACATCCTGCAACTGCTTCTGCTGCAGCTGCTCCTGCCGCCCGCACAGTTACCCAGTATAAATATACTGCTGGAGTCCGAAATCCCCCTCAGCATCTTAATACACAGCCACATGTTACCACACAGCGGTCTGCTGTTCCTGTCCAAGGTAAAGAATCTTTGACTGCCTCCATGTTGGCATCTGCTC
Source organism: Uromys caudimaculatus (assembly GCA_028551405.1). NCBI lineage: Eukaryota > Metazoa > Chordata > Mammalia > Rodentia > Muridae > Uromys > Uromys caudimaculatus. Next base: position 16,648,646 of record CM052717.1, on the reverse strand, counting down.
CTCCTCAAGCTCAAAAGCAAATGTTAGGGGAATGGCTATTTTCTCTTATTCAGGCCATGCACCCTGCCCTTGCTGGTAAAATCACTGGCATGCTGTTGGAAATTGATAATTTAGAACTACGCCACATGCTTGAGTCTCCAGAGTGTCTTCACACCAAAGTCGATGAAGCCATAGCTGTACTGCAAGCCCACCAAGCTAAAGAGACTCCCCAGAAAGCAGTCAGCAGTGTTGCTGGTGTCCCAACTGCTTAAAGTTGAGCAGAAGAAAGCATAAAAACTCCTGCTTCGCTGAGGAAATATCTAGACATCGAAAAACTATGACAACAAAAAGCAAACTAGAAACTAAATGAAAAGGAAAGGAATTTATAATCTCCTGTGCCAAGTCAGTGTCAGGTCTAGTGAGCAATGCAAACCCCAGGTCACTTGGTTTAAGACAACAGATAACAGAAATAGTGACATTTAAGAACAAATTAATGTTATTGACTTTGGGGAAATGATTTTCTTTTTAGGAAAGTGCAAAAATTTAAAGCATCTCTTACTTCAGTTGTAATTCAAATAGCTCAAGATGTCAATTCTAGGTAACAGAACTGCTGATACTTGAGCAAGGACAATGTTTTGGATCATAATAGCCTTGCTTTACTAAAGCTTCCTTAAAGAGTAGAAGGGAAAAATAAAGGCATCACTGTTGGCTTTTAATACCTCTGAGACTTCTGCAAGGCTACTCCTGTCTTGTGGCCAGCTGTATTTCTACTCAGTTGTTGCCGGATACAAAACACATGCCATCTGTAATTCACAACCCTATCAGTTGATTTACCAAAGAACTGCCTTCAACTTAGAAGCTTCTGTCTTGTGGCACGGACCACAGAAAGTGAATTTTAACAGCCATAAAAGTTACCTTCATAGTCTCTGGACTTCACTGATCTACTTTCATAGCATCAAATGAATTAACTTATGTAAATATGTGCCTTCTTCAAACTCAATCTAACATTCAGATTACATTTAATGCACTACCATCTCGCTATGTTTTAGAAGATACAGGAGTCCTGGTTTTTTGGAACTGTGTTTTGGTGGAATAGATGAGAAGCTAAAACAAAAGTATTGGATCACTAAAAAATACTATACAAAAACATAAAGGAAGAAAGAGGGGTGGAGGGAGATAGGAGATTTGGAGATAAAGGGAGCAGTTTGGAGGGGAGAGGGTTAATCTGATTTTTTCAGGCCCAAACAAATATCAGGAAGACAGGCATGCCCTCTGGAGCAGATATGAGCTAAGTGGGTTCTGGAGAGGAAAGAGCTGGGGTGAGTGGATTTCTCACACAAAGGGAGGATTTGAGTAGAAAGCAACATAACAAAGGGGTTGGTTTTCACAAATATCGATCTATACAATAAAGCTGTTTTTCACAAATACAAATGTATTTTTTAAGTTTAAATTATTTTTTGTGGTTTAATTATTTTTGTGTCTCAAGACAGTAGTTTTCTGTCACTGAAAGATGCAGTATTATTTCTGAGTATTCTTTCCTTAACAATAGATCACAACATAAATCACTCTAAATACAAAGATTTATGTAAAAACTAATAACAAACATCTATACAAATGATTTCTAAATGATCAGCTTTTTGACAATAGGCAATTAAAATATATCGTTCTCATTTTGAGATGTTAATAGTCATTGATAACAGACTTCCATCGAACTTAAACCTAATAACTTGTACCGTACTGAGAGCATCGGGTTGTTAGAGGACACAGAGAAGAAGTGAAATATACAGGAGGGTTAAACACTTAGTTTACACAAAGATTGCAAAGATGTTTTGTCGGCTCCTTGCCAGGCAAGAGGAGAGAACCTGGTCCAGCCAGGTCTGTCCTGGGCTGAGTGGGATGGTGAGTGTCGACAGCCCAAAAGAAACACACCAGACTGGGAGTCTTGTCAAAGCAGGAACTCACTTTATTAAACTAGACACTTGCTTATATGGAGAAGGCAAGGAGGTGGGCACTTAGGTATGGGAAGAGATGATGTAGGAGGCAGGGAAGGGTGACAGGGTAAGGGGCAACTGACAGGGTTAATGGCAAGTGGGGCAGAGGCAGGGCCAAACAGGTTTTGCTGAGTCACCCCAATACAGAAGTGACTGAGACAGGTCTCAGAACTCAAGCCAGGCTTAGGCTCTCCCACAAGGCCGCAGAAACTCAAGTCAGGCTCGGGTTTGTCCTCAAGGCCCAAATCTGGGCCAAAATGGGGCCCAACAATGTTTGACCTCATTAGGACTTAGAAAGGACATTGGACCTCATGTTTGGAGAAACTTAGTTCCCTGTGGTAACAAATGTCAGTATTATATAAGAAGTTTCCTGCACTTCCAAGTCAACCCCTTGATAGGAATATGGGAATGAGCCAGGAGCCTGGACACTCTTAGCTGGCACAAAAATTTACAAAGAAATATTGACTCACAGGAAGACACATAATAAAAATTAAAGCTGTGTCTATGGTATGGTGCATGGCAGTGTAGTCAAACAGAGCATCCCTGTGTGTGTGTGTGTGTGTGTGTGTGTGTGTGTGTGTGTGTGTGTGTGTGTGTGTCGCCCAAGTACTCACATGATTGACTTAATCCCAGTGATCAAGTTAATCATAGATTTAGAAAAATACTTGTGGGATGATGCAAACTGTGGAAACTTTATGATCTGCAAATAGAAATGTGCAGGGCACAAAGGTGTACACTCGGTAAACTGTGGGGCAGCAAAAACCCCGCCACTTTACCCCAGGAAAGACTCCCATGATCACCCTACTCTCTGAGGATCACCCTCTGCCCACCTGAGATTCTGTCCACTTCATCTTTGCTGTACATTCAAAGCAGCAGCTCTGCCTGCTCATCTTCACTGATAGCTAGTCAAAGGAGCACCATTAATTTTCATTTCAAAGGTTTCAAAGTGAGAGACATAGCCAAGGCTTTCAAAATAATGGTAAACTTGGTAGAGGTTTCATTATGATGTCTATTACACAGCAAGTTTCAGAAACTAAAAGTACTGCCCATGTCTTCGTGGTGTTTTCATCAGATAAATTCTTCTAGGCATTGAATGTTTCTGTGGAGGAAGTAATTTCACCAAGTATATATACTTCTATATGTATCCAGTTCTTTTCATAAAAACGGAAAATTTCATTTTCTCCAAAAATTAGAAACTAAAACTCTTTGGTATTTATTTACTGCTTACTGAGAGAAGTCTAATTCTTGCCAAGGATGAAGTTCTCAAGAATGATCTAATTGTTTCAGACCAGGTAAGATTAGTGTTCAGTCCAAGATGACATATTGCCAACCACCTCTACCACTGTAGAAATTGTGGTGGTGTGTTTGTACTGCACTACATGGCATCGGAAACATTTCTCTCATTATTACCTACGTTGGCTAGGACAAGGACTTGTGATTCTATTCTGAGGCCAGTTTTATCAAAGATAAGGAAGAGAAAGAGGCCAAGATTCAAATGCCCCATGTTTCTTGGGCTTTTGCATTCCATGAAAGATACCGACTGCTCTGTGTGTTGGTGTGGGGGGGTCCCATTGGGTTTCAAAGACTGCCTTCATGGATATAAGGTGGTGATTTTATCATTAAACCATCACTGGCTTAAATATTTGAACTCTAATGTAGCCGAATATCAGGGATACATTTGTTTCTTTGGGCCTGCCAAACAACACCTGGAACTGAGCCCTTCCCTCAGAATTTCTGGCTCACTAAAATAAGATTAGTAATTTTTTCAAATACTATGACTGTGTAGATTACTTCATTCCTGTCCTTTAACCAGCCAATGAGGTCGCCAAGTGTCCTGTGAATGCATTGTGTTGGTCCCTGTCACTCTCTTCTGTGATGAAACATATATTAAAAATGGAAAGTGACTTTTGTTAGCCACTAAGTGCACAGGACCTCTGTCTGAGATCCCACATGGGGGTCAGTGCTGTCTGCCCTCTCTGTGCTCAGAAGAGTAGATTGTGTAGGTTGGTTTTTGAGGAAATGTTCTAGCGTGTTTATTATAACAAGATGATGATAGTGAGAAGCCAGTGTGGGCCTGACCCTTTTGGAGACAGTTGGATGCCTTCTCAAAGGCCCCAGAGTCTTTAAAAACTGTAAAAACAGATCCAGGAAATGAGAAAGACAAATTCAACTTCCTTCTGCTTATAAATAGAAAGCATCTTAAATCCACGTTACAGCTCTCAGCCTTTGCCAGAGATGCCTCCACTTACAGCAGGCCATAATCAGCACAGAAACAAATAAAGTGTAAAACATTGCAAGAGACAGAAGTCGAGAATGATGCTGAAAATTTTAGGGAGTTGCTTCCCTACAGGTCAGTACATGTTACTGGAGAACTGTGGTCTCTAATAAAGTTCTTGATCTTTTTAATTAAAGAGTTTACACACGGACTGAAGCAGAAGTGCAAGGAAAGTTTTATTAGCGTTTAGAAGAGAAAGCTCATCAGCTGGCCTGAGGAAGAAGATGTAGAATAGGAAGAGAGAAAGCCGTGGCCTCTGGGTTAAGCTGCCCTGGAGATCAGCCAGAGGCTGGACAGACAGCCACACAGCAGGGAGAGGGGCTGGAGACAGGATGTTCGGGCCGAAAGTTTAGGGAAATGATGCTTAGAAAACAAATAGAAAAAAGTTATCCTTTGTGAGTAGAGTTACAAAGCTGCCTAGTGGTGACTAATCTATTGTGTAAAGGACTCTAGGGAGGAAAGTACATCATCTCATTAAAGGGCAGGTATTCCTCTTTTCTTTTTAGCATGGCTTAAGGTGGACCCGAATTCCTGCCTGGGTACTGCCATGGGCTCACCTTGATGATAATGGACTGAAACTCTGAACCTGTAAGCCAGCCTCAATTAAATGTTGTCCTTTATAAGAGTTGCCTTGGTCATGGTGCCTGCTCACAGCAGTAAAACCCTAACTAAGACACAGGTGTAGGATGAAATTGCAGATCAGTTTGAGTTGCACTTCCCTGATGATTAAGGACTTTGAACATGTTAAGTGTTTCTCAGCCAATGGAGATTCCTCTGTTGAGAATTCTCTGGTTAGCTCTGTTTAACTGGGTTACTTGGTTTGCTGGTGTCTAATTTCTTGAGTTTATATATTTTGGTTAAAGAGTATGCATGGACTCAACCTAGACCCCCCTACACATACACAGCGGATGTGCAGCATGGTTTTCATGTAAGTCCCCTAACACTTGGAGAAGGGAATGGCTGTCACTCTGTTGCCTCCCTTTGGGTCCATTTCCCCTAGCTGGACTGCTTTGTCTGGACTCAGTGGGAGAGGATGTACTTAGTCCTGCTGAGACTTAATGTGCCAGGGTGGGTTGGTGCCCATGGGAGGCCTTCCCTTTTCAGAGGAGAAGAGGTAAGGAGGGGAACGATGGGAGAGGGAGGAGAGAGAGGAGGGAGCTACACTTGGGATATAAAGTGAATACATGCATAAATTAAGGAAAATTTAATTCTTTTTATTTTCATACAATATATTGATCATATTCTTCCCATCCTCACAGTCTTCCCTTTTCCTCCTAACCTTCCTACCCTGTTCTCTATAAAAACAAAAAACAAAATAAAAGTAACCACAAAACAAGAATCAAGATATAACAAAACCCAGTAAGACAGACAATAAAGAAAAAAAATACATAAAAAACCATGAGGTCCATTTCGTGTTAGCTAGCTACCCCTGACCATGCAGCCTGCCCTGGAGTGTTGCTGACATGCCCAGGGACAGCCATTACAGAAAACTGATTTCTCCTCTCCCAGCAGGTATCAGTTGCCAATAGCTTCTTGGTTAGGAGTGGGACCTTTTTCCCCTTCTCAGTGTTGAGACTGTCTGGTTTGAATTTGTGTAGGCTTTGAGTGTCCTGCCACAGTCTTTCTGAGTTTATATGTAGCTCAGTACTTTTATGTCTGAAAGATGGTTTCTTGGAGTCACATAACCCATGGCTCTATAATCTTTCTGTGATCCCTTCAGCCTAGCCTGAGCCATGAGGGAGAGGAGTATGGTATAGACATCTTATTTACTCTAATATTTCTCACTATACATTCCACTTTTTCTAATGCTCTTGTCTGGACATAGTTTGAGGGTTTCTCCCAGAGCTACATGTGTTAAAATTTAATCTTCATTGGAAGTATTTAAAAGGCAGGAAATTTAACTGGAATGTGGCAAAGAGAGACAGGGCTTTGAAAAGTGATTAGAATTAGATATGGGTTTTGTGTGTGTGTGATGAAGATCCAATGATTGACTCTTGTTGGTACACACACACACACACACACACACACACACACACACACACACACAAATATAGACACAGAGACATATAGGCACACAGTCACACACACACAAATATAGACACATGGACATATGGGCACACAGTCACACATACTCAAACACAAACACATACACAAATGGAAATACAGACAAACACATACAGACTCACAAAAACACACACATACAAATACAAATACAGACAGACACAGATACAAACACACATAGATACACACACACACACACACACACACACACACACACACACACACACCAAGTTTCCTTGTGTTTCTTTGCTGTCTTCTAATTCTCCTAATTAGGCATCACCAGATCTATTCGACCTGATATCTCTGGAATGATGGAACCAACACAAACATCTTTTTCATTTTTTAGACTATGAACCTTCTTCAGATATTTTGTTATAGTATTAAAATACCAATCACTACTACTCAAAGGCGGGGTTGTCCTTGCATTTCCTTGGGCTGGTATAGTCTTGGCTGCCTCTCAGAGGCCACTCCATGAACACACTTCTCCCACTTCCTGTTTACTGCTGTGTTGTTGCTTATCACACCCGTTATTTGTTTTTGGAAATCAACTTTCGACGTCTGTTGATTTTATCTGTACATATTTGTTTTCCATTGTGTTAATGTCTGCTTTTACAATGGCCCTTTTCTGTTTTCCATGAGTTACTTTAAACAGTGTATTAAGTTGAATATTAGTCAATTCCTTCAGTCTACCTTCTTGCTTAAAAAACTTGTTTAAGACACTTCAAAGCCCCAACTATCTCCTCACGAAGTCCCATAGCTCTTAATTAGTGTTGTTTGAAACATTCGGTTCTAATGACTTTTAATATTTAATTATGCCCTTTAGTCTCCTTTAGTTAGAAAGGACTCCTGGTCTTCTTTCTTTGTCTCTTTTGACCTTCATAGTTTTGAGAAGTAAACCTGAATATTTCAAGGACCGTCTCCACGTATGGTTTGTTGGGACCTCTTCTCCTTGGTGTTCCTCATTTTAGCCATTATGTATGTGGGTCTCAATACCATTCTTCTCCTTCTTGAGTTCAAATGGCTTCTTAAGCTGAAATGCCACTGAGGGCTGGTGTTCTTTCAGGATTCTGGAAAGCGATCAGGCATCATCTCTGCAAGTGTTATCTCCTCTACCATCTTCAGGTTGGAGAGAAGGTGGGCTGTTTCTGTCCCCACCCCAGTCTCTTGGCTGTTTTCTCTCATCATACATGATATAGTTTGGAAATATTTATGTGGCTCCTTTACATCAGGATCCTTCCTTTAACGTCTCTTCTGTTGTTGGGAATTTTGGTTATGATGGTTGGAGTTTGGTGAGTAGTTTAGCAAAATAAAGCAAATGCCTCCCATCTCTCAGAACTTTCTAGATGAACTGAATCACCCTCCTGGTTTAGAATATTTCATCTGATTTCTACAGTCACCTTGTAGTTCTTTGGGTCTCAGATACCTGGGAGCCTCTCATTGCCATGCCTTTGGTAAGCTGGACTATTTGGGATCCCTTGACCACATTGCTTTCATTCTCAGAAAGGTTAGCCTGGGATTTCTTATAAAAGCGGGCAGGGTATTTGAGAAGCATCTCTGCTAAAATACTGGTCACTATTGTTTTAACAACTAAAGTATGTCAAGAGTCAGACTCAGAGTCTGTGTAAAGTAGGGCTAGTCATGATATGGTGAGTTATTTTGCTTCTTTAGTGACTCATTGACCATCTCCCAACCTCCAGCATTTTGTTCAGTTATTATATCTTTTAACTTCTAGAATTTTACTTATCTTCCCAATTTCTTTCTAAATTTAGATAATCTCTTTTTCCATCACTATTGCTTTTAATTTCTACTTTTGTTAAATGTATTAGATATATTTTTGTCTGTATCAGATAATTTCAAATATGTGGTCAGAATAATTTAGAAAATTGTGACATCACATAGATATCAATCATTGAATCTGTTTTTTTTTTTTTTCAGGAGGTAGCTACTTATTTATTGGATTTGAGTTTCTAGCAACTTTAACTAGATCTACTTGATCCCTATCTTTTAGTTTATAGCCTCCAGAAAACAAAAACAAAACAAACAAACAAAAAAACCAAAAAACCTTGTTTCCCACGTATCCACGGCCATGACGAGGCATGACATTAGCAGGTTAGACACTGAACCCTTTATAAATGTTCAGCCCAGTCATAATGAAGCTGTTGTAAGTGGCCGTGTATCCTCTGCAAATTCAGATCCTGAGGTCCTGTGTCCTCAACCGTGCTCTACTTAGACACAGAACCTTAGAGGACAGTGAAGATTAAATGATGTCTTACTCAACAGAGCCAGTGTTCTTCTGGAAGCTGAGGACACCTTGAGGCTCTACCAAACTGCGAGGACAGACTGAGGGGCTGGCTGCTACCAAGAGGAGAAACTAAAGTGCTAGCAGTCTAATCTTGGACTTCTGGCTTCAAAGTCTGTGAATGAATTTCTACTAATGTAGTAACCCAGCCTGTGGTGTTTGGTTATGGCAAAGATAAGCCCTGTCTAGTCAAATACTGTTGCAGCAGATACTTAATAGAGGAGAGGCTTTCAAACCACAGGATGGCTAGAGAGGAGAAGGGGTTTAAGGAACACACTTGAAAAGTCCTAGATTTTTGAAAGAAAAAATGATGGAAAGTGAGTCTGAAAGGTACCATAGGAAATGAGGCACATATTAAAAAGCATAGGAAAAATGATCCTTGACATAAAATGGAAAATAACTCGGCTGAACTGTTGTATAGTTCAGTGAAATGTAGCAAAGGTGATGGAATGAGGGTGTTAACAGAGCACGTTCTTAAGCAAAACTTTGAGTTATGGCTTCTTCTTTTTGCCTTAAACAAAATGCCAGAGGAGAGAGGTGGATTGAACTGGGAATTCTAAAAAAAAAAAAAAAAAAAAAAAAAAAGGGACGGGGGGGGGGGGAATA
>CM052717.1:16604126-16639335 GCA_028551405.1 Uromys caudimaculatus | reverse complement strand
AACAGAAACTCTGCCCACCTGTCCAAAGATGACAGAGATGGAACAAAGCAAGGGAAGGCCATCAGAGTCCTGGAATTCCCTCTGATGGAACAGTGGATCACTCTGACTGTAAGCATTTAATATTTGTATGGTGGGGAAGGATATCTCTCAAAGTATCTTGGAGATAATTCAGGCATGCTAATTCCTCCAAAGACCTAGGGCTCCAAGACTTGCCTGTTGCCTCAGTTTTAATAAGTCAGATAGTCACCACTTGAGACTAAGAGGAGTCAGCTGCCACAGGAGTCCCAGAACATAGAGCCACATCCTTGATGGGTATAGCAGACTAAATGTCAGTGAAGATTATTCTTGAGAATCAGGAAGTACTTAGGGCACCTCATTGCTTTCTTACTTCAAGTTTTCTCCCTTTGGAGTGGCAAGATGGCTGGATGCCTTTTCTGACATTGTATTTTGGTTGAAAGTACAGAGCATGCCTGGTTCATAGATTCACAGGGCAAACACTGAAGAGGGTACCTGCCTCTGGATGAATCATAGCTCCAGCCCTGTTGCCCCTCTAACCGATACAGATGACATCAGATGACCTGGAATCAAAGTGGTTAGGAGGATAGGCTAAGAAGTTCTAGGATGTTGGGATGCTGGTTTTTGTGCTTAGCTTGTGAGAACAGCGTCAGTTTTAGAGTCCAGGGCAAGGTGTTAGGGGTTGAGCTTTGTCCTCTGGGTCTCTCCTATTAAAGCTGTGTGTCTCCTATATTGTAGCCATGTTTGTTGATAAGATATGCAAAGTGACAATTAAACTAAATAGGACTGTGACGATTAGATTCCAGTCTGATATGCTAGAATGCTTGTAGGACAGCCTGAGGAAAGCCCATGAGAAAACAGCCAGAAGTCAGCCATCAGCAAGGCGAGGTAGTGTACTCCTGGACAGCTTGGCCTCCTGCACTATGAAGAAGAAAAAAATACAGTGTTTAAACCACCTAGTTATGGCAGGCAAAGAAAACCAGTACAGGCACCTGATACTTGCTGCAACCTTCACACACCAATGTAGGAGGCATTGTCCCCGCTTCCCCACTGTGGCATTAATTCAGCATGCTGTGTATTCTAGAGTCCTCCGCTGAGCCCAGAAGTGCTCCCAGCCCTCACCCCCACTGCCCCTCCTCTCTACTTAATTCCTTTCTCACACAGACAGTTGCCTTTACCCAGCATTTGCTCCCATCACTGTCTTGTCTCTGTCTTCAGCCATCACACCCACCTCTCAAATTTCCTCTTTAGGACCACAAAACAGCATACTAAAAATACCCTAAGCACTGGACACTGCTGGAGAAAGCTCGGTCACTTTCAAACTGGTCTCCAGGTTTGTGTTGTCTCCAGTCCTGCGTTCTTCTGGACATGTTTCTGTTTACTACTGACTGTTAATATATAACCTCACGTTTCACTTCACAAAGAAAATTGGGGCCCTCTGAAAGGAAATTGCTTAATGCCAACCCCACTTTACCTGTCAGGCAATCTGAAGCCGTGGGCTCTCACTACCTGCAGCCATTGGCTCTTTCGCATCTGTACTATTAGAAGGGAGGCAGCAAATCCCATTTACAGCCAACTTTAGGATTCTTCTCTGGCTTCTGTATCATCTCATCCTGTCATTATCACATCTACCCACGAGTTCATTCATTCTTTCATTTAAGGAGGCTCTGGATGAGGCACAGAAAAGGCAACTGTCTCCGGACACTGATTGTGAGCAGTAAGGTTCACTAGGAAGAAACAAGCCTGTGATCAGTGAGGTGAGAGTTATCTCCTGACAGCTATGAAGCAGTGTCTCTTAGATGCCCTCAGGATAGTGCTGAGCTCACAGTCCCAGCTGAGGCTCCTGCATCCGCACTCCATCTGGACTCCGTCAGTGAGTGAGATGCATGACAGCATCTGCCACAAGGTGTGTGCTGCCTCATCAAGGCTGTCCTGGGATCCTCTGGAGGAGCTGATGGAAAGGCGTAGGTTGATGCTGAAAGGTGCTGGTCTCCATCTCAGGGGAAGAAGAATGGAGTTGATGCAGAAAGTTAGGAAGAGTCTAACCATGTCTGGAGACTTTTGGGCCCATGCTACAGTGAATATCTGTCTCTGCCTCATCTCCTCTGCCTCCCTCTCCCTCTCCGTCTCCCTCTCCGTCTCCCTCCCCCTCCCCTCCTCCTCCCCCTCCCCCCTCTCCTTCCATTTCTTCTTTTCTTCTGCCCTTCCTCCTCCCTCCTTATTCTGGCTCTGGCTCTTCCTGATAGAGAAACAGAATACTGAATAATCATGATTAACTTAAAATGGCAAAACCCAAGATATAGCAAAATTCAGATAACAGAACACTCTCAGCCCATGACAAACTGTCACACCATAATCCCAAATAGCATGGGAAAGGAACTAAGAGCGCTTCGTAGCCAAATTTAAACAAGTGGACAGCTTAGTCAAGGTCATACCATTGCATAGTGGATTGTTTGAAAAGACATTGTTGGTGCCAAATATAGTTATATTCCCAACATCTAAAGCTCAGATTTCTTCACCATGAATAACAGATGGAATGGATATGGTGGGGTAGAAACCCAGGGCCAGATAAGACAGACAGCAATGGAGCTAAGAAGAGCTCTGGATCCTCTCATTTACACTTCTAGACGGATGGTAGTGCTGGGCCTGTGCTGATTAATAAAGATATCTGAAGGGAGAGGAGAAAAAGCCGTTCCACTCTGGATCTATTTAGTATGAAATATGTCCAGGTAGAGAAGAGGAGAAGCCCTTACTCAGCACATTCAAGGACATGACTCTCAAAATTCTCTCCAGACTTCTGAAATATCTGTGCTCTATGAGTTTTCTGTTTCTTTTTAGTCAATTGATGCTCTGTGGTTAGGTCTTTAAATATTAAGTGAAAATGTCTCATACACTCACACATACACACACACACACACACACACACACACACACACACACACACACACACACCCCACATATCCTGGATAGTTCTCTGAAAAATTAGCCTGTTTTTTGCCAACACCATCTCCTTATTTGCCAACGACTACTCTGTGTACTAAAGTTGGGAGCCATTCTCCTCTTGGGGTGCTTGTTGCTTTCCAGTCCCCACACAAGGCTGACTTCAGTTCCTATTGACCATCCTTGGCAGCAGTAGGCACTTTTCACTAACTCTTCTACCTACAGTGGGGCGTCTTGGATTAGGTGGGCACTTAATGTGTTACAGCAGATGCTGTTATAGCAGATAACAAAGGACCATACAGAGACAGCAGGGAAGGAGGCCTGGGAAAGATGCAGGCAGAGATTGGATGAGACAGTTGCAAGCAGACGACTGTCCACAGTCACTAGACCCCAGAAGAGGCAAAGGCAGGTCTCCACATAGACTTTGCAGGGCTGTGCTTCTGCCTTTGGATTTTCGGGGTCCCAGGAGTACTATGAAATAAACCACTGTTGTATAGTTCAAGTTGTAGTGACTCCTATCAAGAGATGAATACAGAAACCAGGAGTCATGTGAGTTTAGGGGGAGTCACACCTGGTAAATCCATTGACATGTATTATGTACTGAGAATGTTACGTTCCTGGTTCTGAAGACTCAAACAGAAAATTAGGGCCATGGGTTTGGGTAGGGAACAGCTTAGACCATGTACTGGCTAGTTTTGTGTGTCAACTTGACACAAGCTGAAGTTATCACAGAGAAAGGAGTTTCAGTTGAGAAAAATGCCTCCATGAGATCCAGCTGTAAGGCATTTTCTCAATTAGTGATCAAGGAGGGGAGGGCCCCTTGTGAGTGGTACCATCCCTGGGCTGGTAGTCTTGGGTTCTATAAGAAAGCAGGCTGAGCAAGCCAGGAAAAACAAGCAAGCCAGTAAGCAGCATTCCTCCACGGACTCTGCATCATCAGTTCCTGCTTTCTGATCTGCTTGAGTTCCAGTCCTGACTTCCTTTGGTGATGAACAGCAGCATGGAAGTGTAAGCTGAATAAACCCTTTCTTCCCCAACTTGCATCTTGGTCGTGATGTTTGTGCAGGAATGGAAACCCTGACTAAGACAGACCATTACTCAGTTACTATCTGTGAACTGAGAAGTATTGAGCAGTGATGTTTTCTTTAAAAATTAATGTTCTAAATTTTGTTACATATGAATGTCCGTTTGCGTGAATGTGCGACCCAGCTGCATGTAAGTCCTTGGAGATGAGAAGGCGGTATAAGCTGGAGCTAGAATTACAGACAGATGTGAACCATGAGCAGTGCATGCTGGGAATGAAGGCCATTGTGCATTTTGCAATTTCTAGGTAACAGTGGCTCTGCCCTGAGGCATAAGTTCCTTCACACTTAGTTACAAGGCTTCTTTCTTGACACAGATGTCATCCCTGTGCCTGGCAGAGAGGAAGACATCCTGTTGGCCTCCATGCCCAGCAGCCTTAGACTGTCTCTTCTATGGCTCTCTCAGACACAGGAACATAGCCTCCATCATCAGCCTTCTGATCCTCTCGTACTTTCTCATCGTTACCCAGTGCACCCACGTGTGTCTTTGGTACGTATCTTGAATTTATTGTCAAAAGATTCTGTGTTTGTTTGTTTTTTTTCCCCACCTCCGGTCATCTACTCATTTTTGTTTTGCTAATTTCCAAGTCCAGCCTCACTTAGTTCAAGGCCAAATCTGAACCACCATGGGCAGCCCCACTGCTGGGATGATTCAGGTGTCCTGTTCTACCTTGACCAGGACAACCAGGTTTAGCGCTGAAAGCCCTATATCTTGGTAAGCCCTTCAGTTCCGGATGAACCAAATGACTCATAGGTCATCCTACTTGATTCCTGAGAAAACACCCTATCTCCTGAGAGCTCATATGTTGAAGGTTTGCTCTCTAATTAATGAGTAAAGCCACTGATGAATGTATCAATCCCCAGCTGAATGGATTATTAGGAAGTGGGGCTAAATAAATAACTTGGGGGTGTATCTTGCACCTCTCTGATTACCATTAAGCTGTGTTGCAGGTGCTGTGCTGTCCCTGTGTTGCTTTTCCTTTCTCAGACCTGAAACCCATTAGAAACAGGCAGCCATGGGCTAGGTTTCAGAACTCTGGATCAAATAAATCCTTTAGGGTTATTTTTCTCAAGGATTTTGTCAAAGCAACAGAAACAGACTAGCACGCAACCCTTCCGTTTGACTTTCAAAAATACTCAGGATCCAAATACTTCTTTCTGACCCTTTCCCCATCTGAGTAGTTCTCATCATCTTGGCAATGTCTTTGACATCTCAAAGTTTCCTTTTTCCTCCTTTTATGTGCAATCCTTTCTTAAGAATCTCAACTATTGTGTATCCAGCGCTGGCCTTGAACTTGAATATAACCCAAGATGACTTTGGATCTCTGACCCTCCTGCCCCTTTCTCCACCTCCCAGTGCTGGGATTACAGGCACATGCCACCACACCCAGCTTATAGGATTCTCAGGAGCTGCGTGCTGGACCAACTGAGCCATATACCCTGCTCTTTACATTGTTATTAGTCTTATTAATTAAATACAATAACAGGATACATTGTGACATTTTCATCCATGCGTATAATGTATTCTGATTGTACTCACCTCCACTACCCTCTCTTATTCCACTTCTGCTGGCCCACTTCTCTTATCAATTAATCTCACTTCCACCTTTATATCACTTTTTGTGTGACCCATACATTTAATTAGGGTTGCTTAAAAGGGGATGGGTGAGCGGTAGTTGACAGTTGCACGGACAGCCTACCCACTAGCTGTTAACTTCTGAATATTTATGCTTCTCCCTGTAGATTAATGTTACATTCAGTCTTGGTCAGGAAGCTTCTTTTTATAGTGGACAGTGTCTGCTGCAGATATTTCTAATTGGTCTAAATGCAGAGAGTAGGTGGATATTGAATGCATATCCCCAAAGGGGCATCCATATAAGTGATTTTTGTCAATCTATCTATCTATCTATCTATCTATCTATCTATCTATCTATCTATCTCACAGTTTTTGGAGTAGTATATAATTTCTTATGTGTGTCTATTCTCAGCCTCTAAACCCCACTGGTACCAAGAAAAGTTCATGAAAAAAGAGTATGTATTGTTGGTCAACATCTGTACTCCCAGTCCTGAGCATAAACTCAGGACATGGCAGTCACGTGGTGAGTACATCTCTGTTGATCTCTGTGTGATGCTGGCTTAAGTTTCCATCAGATGTTCATTTCTGGGCAAGTCCTTCCTCCTGTGGTGTGCTGGTGTGGTGCAAGGCTATGCTCTCTGGGTGTGTGCATACCCTAGTTCAAAGAGAATCCCCTCAGGCATGTTTTACAAGAATCCCAAGACTAAGGAACAGGAAAGAATGTTCCACGGAAGTTTTCTATTGTTCTTTCCCTCTCAAGGGTCCTGAAAGAGCACTGGCAGTTCTCCCTTCCCCTCACCCTCTGAATTCCAATCTGGGCTCAAGGCATAGTGGGAGTCTCTCATGTTGGAGCTGGAGCTTCCCACCCACTGGAAGCTCCCTTTGGAATTGTGTTTTACCTGGATCTGCTTCTCCCCCTTTACATAAATTTCTGTGATGCAAATGCCTTACTCATGCCTGGAGCCTGCGGTACCCTCTGACAGTAGTTTTTGAATGAGATGCCAGTCAATCACATTTTTGTAAGAAGAAAACCCAACAAAAGGGATCAGAACTTACCAGAAAATTGCTTATGGGAATTAACTGGGCAGGTTCTGAGTCTGCCGTGCACTGCAGCTGGCATGTTGAGCCTGGCCATTGTGGACAGCGAGAAGAACAGCAGTTGCCTGTGTTGGCCCATTAGAACTTAATTGCCTGTGTATCTTCTGCCTCTGGGCTTTAGCAAAGGGCTGTTTGCAGCCCAATTAGCCTCCAGGTTCCTCAGATTTGGTTTTGTAGATATTTAGCCCTGCAATCTACAGTAGGAACAACACATAATTAGTGGAGTGGTGGTGAATCACTCTCCACAGAGGTGGGTCTTTGCCTCCTACCAAGGTGTCTAAGAATAGCTCTAGCAGGCTTGTCCTCAAAGAACAAAACTAAATGCTTTGCCTGTAAAAACTCCTCCTGGGGACTAATAAGAAAGCATGATGAGAACCAAGAAAAAGAATTCGTCAGCATGCAAGCTCTGTACTGGAGACCCTGTGATGACCAGAGAGGCTACTGAAATTGTGAGCATTTTATAATAAAAGAAGATGATAGCTTGCTACTCATTTTATAGAGGGAATTACCCAAATTTGTACCTTTAACTTTGCACAACAATAAGAGGAGTTTTGCATAACAGTGAGCTGACTTAAGTATGGTCTTTGAAAATGGAAACAGGTAGGGGTGGAATGGGTGACATGTTTTCAAGTGGTGATAGATTCCAAACCCACTTCTCTACTGCTGGCATCCCTCCTCCAAAGGAGCAGAATCCAGCCTGGTCAGGAGAGGCTGTGAAGCTGAGACTCAGCCATTGGCTGAGACATATGGGTAGGGTTGGGGAGATGATCTCACATCATCAGCCTCTGGCAAGAGTGGAGAAAGAATTGCTCAGAGTCAGGCTTAGTTAAAAGTCATGATTCAGTGGTCATACAGGAAGGGAGCTAGGGAGCTGGATGCCTCATCTTCTCCAAGTTGACAACAGTGGCAGGGCGGTCTAAAGGAAGGGGTAGTGAGATTTTAGTTTACAAAGGAGGGTTGTCTTGGTAACCATGAGCACATGGGGTCCATTCCCTTCAATGAAGGATCCCTGAGAAGAACTCATGGGAGCTACTTGAGGACAGGAAGTCTGCATGTATACAGCCAGGGTTCCATGTTAATCACATCTCTAGCCTTGAATTGTTTAATTGTTCTACTTTTAATGACACATCTTAAAATCCATTCTTTGAGAATTCATTGCAATGTGGGCCTATTCCCAACAGCAGGATCCAAAGGAGGGGCTAAGGTGATTCCTCACCTTGGCATCATTCCCTTTAGTTCACTCTCAGCTCGTTTACTGAAGGTAAAGCTTGATACCCAATGTGAGTTTCTAAATCAGAGAGTAATTCCTAGTAATAGAATCAACACACGCGCACACACACACACACACACACACACACACACACCTACTTTCTCAAATACTTGTATCCATACATACACACTCATACATTCAAACATACAAACTCAAATATACACACTCTCATTCATATGTATACACATATATGTGCATATTGCTTATACCTTGTATCCCTCACATTCTCTCTTGAACACACACACACACACACACACACACACACACACACACCCTTGCCTCTTGGAAGCATTGTCTCAAGGGGCCATTCTTCTTAGAGTTTGGCCCTCAAAGAAGTTTTGGCTGTCCACTATGTGCTGCCATCTGCATCAGAGCATGTGCCACATCCTGTGAAGGTCTCCTGCCTGTCCACAACATTCTGCCATCATGATCAAAGCTGTGGTCCAGCTGTGGATTGGAAGAGGCACAAAGCAGCTGGTAGACCAGATGGACAGTCTTTCCTTGTGGGGTTTACACATTTCAGGATAGGAAAACATCTGGACAGTGAGTGGTGATCAAGCAAGGCTCTTGTTTCTCTCTGATCTAGGGGAAACTGCAACAAGCTCTAAAAACCGGGAGTCTGATCCAATCCATTTCCATCAGAGACACCTACATGTGACTCAGAAATGAAACACTCAGCTTCATTACACTTCCCAGATTAAGAAAGAGCATGTAGTCATCTCGATTCCAGACCCAGAGGCCAGAGAGGCTTTTGTGTCATGCTTAGGTAACAGGTGAAATGCTTGACTAGGAAAGGAACAACTTCCTTCCCTGATGTGAGACCTGCCTCACACTTTGAGCAGCCTCTGGACCTGGAGACTAATGCTAGGTCCCTTCTGAGAGCTGACTGTGCTCAGCCCTGCCTGCAGACATACCTTGTTCTGCATCCTGAGTGCTGGGCTTTTTATAATGAACCCCTGGTGACTACTCATATCCAGAGAGCCTGACCCTCCTCCAAATCCTGTTATTCAGGACTAACAGCATCTGACTGATGTCTTCTAAAAACTATATGAATGTGTGTATGTATATGTATATGTATATGTATATGTATATGTATATGTATATGTATATGAGTGAGTGTGCAAATGTGAGTGTGCAAGTGTGTGAATATGAATGTGCATAAGTGTATGTGAGTATTATGTGTGTCTGAATGTAGATGAGTACATGGAAGAGAAAGTGTGAATGTACAATTGTAAGTGTGCAAGTGTATGAATATAGATGAGTGTGAGTGTATGGGTGTGTATTATGTGAGTATGTTTGAATGTAGGTGAGTGTATGTGAGTGAAAGTGTGTGTGTGCAAGTCTGAACGTATGTAATTACGAATGTGTGGGTGTGAATGACGGTGTGAATGAGAATGAATGCATGACCATGAAAGAATGTGAGTGTCAGTATGTGTTACCACTAGTGTAAGTGGGCTGGTCTAAGTGTGTGAGGACACATAATGTACGTATGTGTATCTGTATGTGTATGCGTGTATTTGTTGTGTGTGATATACATGTTTTGGGTGGATGCTCAAAAGCATTTAGAACATACTGATATTCCTGTCTCTTTCTAAAGCATCTTTGTAGAGAGCAGGGCTGCCTGAGTAGCAGTGTTACTCTGGGGCCCTTCCTGTATCCCCACCCTTCCCTTCCCTTGTCTCCCAGCTTCTCTGGACATCTTTGTGCTCTTTTAATATAGAATGTCAACACAGTCAGTGTAGCAGAACGGAAGCCAGCCTCCTGGCTCAGGGATCTGTCTACATAGGAAAGCAAGGGATTGGCCTGACTGAGGTGCACACAAAGTGTCCTAGCACACAGACAGGGCTTTTGATAGTTGAGGGAGGCACAATGCTGAGGAAAGGGAAGTCCAGGAGTAAGAGGCAAACACAGTGGGCCATCAGCCTGGTGCTACCCTCTGAGTAGTATGATGTCAGCGGCGGTAGCCTGGCAAGCCTGCCACGGACATTAGATGTTCCTGGGCCCTGGGCAGCTGGGTGGAGATGCAGTCAATGGATCCCCAGCATTGATGCCACCCCCTTTCCTGGGACTATCTGGTCTAGAGACACTCCAGGATTGGTCCAAGGATTCCTTATAGACTGGCAATAAAGGTAATGTTTGACTGCAGGGCAGAGGGCACAGTGTGACATCTAGAGAAATTACATGTTCCAGGGTCGGGGGCAAAGGACACTGCTGTTAGGCTAACCTTAGCCATCAGTACATGTAGGTGATACACATTTATAGAATTTTATATATTTTACTGTTAAAATGTATAACAACTTATTAATAAACTATGAAATGTTCTTTGTTATTTTCATATACTGAACTGAAACTCACATAATCTTTCGAATGGATTTGCAAACAATCCTCTTAATATTAGATCATAGGTGCAGCCCATTTGGGAAGGATTAACCATGATACTCTGCAGCTTCTCTCCCACCCCAGGCCCAAGGCAAACTAGTTTTGATGAACTCTCAACATTTAACTGCCCAAGGCAGACAATAGTATTTGCTTCCTGTTATATAGGCCCAAGGCAACCTGAGCCAGGGCCTTATATCCCACCTTCTACTTCCTCTACACCACAAACCTCAGAGATCTCTCCCTACTAAAGTCCAGAAGAGTCATCAATGTCCTTTGTTCTTCAGGTTGCGGTTGCAACTCCTTTCCCAGCTCCCCGACTGTGGGCAGCCATATTGCTAGTGTTCACTTCCTTTCCCAGCTCCTCTGACTGTGGGCGGCCAAATTACTAGACTTCATCTGTGGTACACAGTAGAGTGACAGTGTATCTCTCTGTGATGATGGGTCAAATTTCCACACCCAGATGAAGAAGGTGGAAGAGAGACAACCAAGGCACATGAGCAAGTCATTAGTACCTCAGTAACATGTCTTCTTTTGCTAACTAGGAAAACATGCTTTGTATAGTGAAATCATGTTCGCCTAGTATTTTGTTCCACTTATAATGTAAAGGCACACACAAACCTACTTTTTGCTTCTGTTTATGTTATTGATTTTTTTAAAAACTCATGTATAGACATTAGGGAAAAAAAGTCAACAAGATTAGCTTTTGGTGGCTAGAGAGATGTCTCAGTCTTTAAGAGAACTTGTTCTTGCAATAACTGGGTCTTGGTTCTCAGCACCCACATTCTTGTTCACAGCTATCTATATCTCCAGTTTTAGGGGTCTAACACTCTTCTCTGACTTCTATGGGCTCCAGAATGCAAGTGATACACAGAGATGCATGCAAATAAAACATTCATATACATAAAATAATTTAATATTAAAAAATTAAGAATAGCATTCCAGTTTGTTGATTTACACAGTATCAGGCTTCCTGCTTGCCTGTCCCAGGTAGAGTCACGATGCTCATAGGTTGCACAGAATTTTGCATTGTGTCCCCCAAAGAACCTCAGCTTTGATAAAATAGTTCAGTGGAATAGAGCAAATGGGAGATGAATTTCATATGTGCATTTGCTGACTTTGCATTAAATATAGCTAATTAAAAGTTCATAGAGTTTAATCATTAGCAAGCCTCTGTTTAAAAGAGAAAAAAAAGAGGACCTGAAAAATTTCTGAAACCTTAACAAAAGCATTTAAGCTTTGCGTGATTTTCCTCTCCTGTTCCCTTAAATTTTTTTTTCTATTTAAAATGATTTGTTTTATATATGTTTGTGTGTGGAAGCAGGGTTAGGGAGGGATGTTAATGGATGCATAAATGGAGCTACAGGCATTTGTGTGTCCCCTGGTGTGGGAGAGAGGATATGTATGGGAGAGATTGATCAGTAGGTTACAGTTACGGCTAGGTAGAGCTTAGTGTGGCTGGTGTGCTGTCACAACCATAGGCTTCAGATAACAGTCATATTCTACACATGACTGGCAGACAGGAGTTTGGAGGTTCCTTCTGTGAAGCATGGCTGAAGCTTGAGGGGTACATTTTACCTGCTATGAAATCTAATAGTATAAACACACACACCCAAATACACACGTGTGCGCGTGCACACACACACACACACACACACACACACACACACACCCCTGTGTGTGTGTGGGCGTTCATACTGAAGAGCAGCATGCTCCCCATTAGTATATAGAATGGTAGTTTTTGTGTATCAGTTAAAATAAAGCAAGGATAGCAAGAGACACTTGTAAAAACATGAGGTTTAAGATAATCTCTGCAATAGTCATTTGTAATTGTCAACATTTACATTTATGTGAGCTTGGCCTCCCTATCTAGGGGGGTTATTATGCATGCATATATGCCTGTCCTCATAAATAAGCATGAGGGTGAAATAAAGAAGGGCCAAACATCCTAGAAAGCAGAGCAAATGATGCAGATAGCACACTCCAGAAAGATGCACTGGAGGGGATGCTCTCAAGCCTCCTTTTCAGACTAAATGCATGAATGGCTCAGTTTCAGCCAGACATCCGAGAGCATCCGACATCATAGTTATATATACCACAAGGAATCAGAGCTGGGAAGCTAGCTGGCTTCATTTCTCATGGTACCAAGACTTAAAGAGTTAAATTCTCATCAACATATCCGCAAGTCTTCAAATCTACCTTGGTAGAAGACACCAAAACCCACAGATATGTTATAATAAATATGATTATAAACCGATTTCATTTTCCCCATGATATGTGCAGTTCCTTCCTTTGATGAGACACAGCAATTGCATCTTATTTCTCTTAACAGCATTTACATAAAAATCAAACAAATGGAGAAGGAGGAGAAGAAATTGCAAAGTAAACAGAATGACTTCATCCCCGAGAATAAGGATGTCAGCAGATTTTCACAAGTCTAGGGATCTAAGAACTACAATGGCTCAGATGGTCAGAGAGCTCTGTTTTGAGGTTTTGGAAACCCACAGGTCTCTAATCACCATAGTGAGAGAAGGAAGTTCTGTGTAGATGTGCTCAGGTTAATGGTCAAATCACACAATACCATCCAAGCAAAACCCTCATTATAGAGGGACACAGTGGTGAAGTAAAGGGCAAAGACCCTTCTGTGTCTTTTTTAGAGAAAAGGATGGGGGAGGGGCATCAGGCTGTCTTAGCATTGACTAGCTTGAGTATTTTGGGTGGGTTCTGGCTCACATGGTTACCGTAGTTTACTGGCTCTAGGCTGATTAGCAGTTGTAGATAGAGTTGCATGCAAGAGCCTGGGACAAGAGGTCTAAGACTGATTTGATTGGCTCATGGTTGGAAAACATTTCCCTAGGAAGAGTCATGATGGGAACAAGACACTAAGGAAGGCATGACATAAAGGTACATTATTCGGGTGTCAAGGGCAAGATGCAGGCCACCCATGCATGCGGGAGAACACTAGAACAATCCATTTGTAAAAGCTAGAAGATAGTTTAATACGAGTAGTTCAAAATGTTGCCGGTAGGCATTCAACTCTCTTGAATGTCTAAAGCTTTGCCCATCCATGAATGAGGCTGAGTTTCTAACATTTACACTGTGTGAGATAAAAGGAATTCACAGAATGGCAGTTTATATAACACTTTGAGAGCCTTATGGTGAACGTGTCAAACAGATTCCATGTTTAAAATAGCCGTAGTGAGCAAACAGGAGATGCGTGCGCAGCAGAGGTTAATTTCATAAGCCAAAGAGCTAATGTTCTGCATGAAGAGAGGGGAAGCATACATGTGCACTTACAGCTGTAAACAAGAAGCCATGCCGGGTAGGTAGCCTGGAGCCCGAAGTATTAGAAAAATGCTGCCTGAAGCTTTCCATTTTGTAATAGACCAGAGAAGAGTCTTGTCAGCCAAACAATATGGACAGCTCTTCTGCATCCATTGATACAGGAAAATCTTCCCATAGAGGGGATGTTTGAAATCTGGTGGGGGCTACCCCTTTAGGCTTGGGGGTATTTGATCTACGTAAGAACACTTCAAAAATGACTACATGTAGTTCCAACATTGACCTGACGGTGGTGAGCTACCAGAGCCAGAACGTGGCTACAATCAACCCAGTCCCAAAGGCCTGGGAGAAGAGACTTGCTGGGCAAGCCAGGGTAGTCACAACTGGAGGTAGGGCCTGTGGGGGAACACTGCTTAGATATTGCAGTGGGGAAGGGAGCTAGATAGGTCAAATGCAGCTTTCCTGCATCCCTGTTTGAATTATGCAACATAAGACTCAGCAGCCTCATCTTAGGGAATACAGTGACTTTTGTTAGGAATTGGTCTCAGATGGTCTTTCCTGTCATTGTCTTTCCTCACATTTTCCATTAAGAAAACACCTCCTTCTAGTCTGGTGTCTCTGTTGGGAACTGGAGGTAAGAAAACCCAACTTGGATAAAGCACAAACAGTACCTTTAGCTGCCTGTTCTCTGAACATAAATAGTTTCTTGTTGCTGTTTTGGGAAATTGCTCTTTCTTTGTCCCGCCCTGTTCCTACTCTGCTCTATGAGGCTTCTATGGGGTTTGGCTCTCCACCCACATTGCCTTAATCGCCATTTCCAATTGTCTATTTATAATCTGTACAAGCATCTTTGGAAATGAGAAATACTTGCAGACTTGGACTTGGGCTGTTCTCAACCTAGGCACACTCCTCCCTCTGCTTTGGCATAAAGTTGAGGAGACCTACTAACCACTGAGAGAGTTCCAGCCCCGTGTCTGCACCAGACCCTCCTTAATAATCAAGGCCGTGTTTCTTCAGTGTGGGATGTTTAATTCTAATTTTCCAGCTATTTCATTATCATCTCCAGCGTATAAGGGAGATGGTTCGCTCAGGGAAGCTTCTGGAGAGAATTCCCTTGTACATCACTGAGACTCAGGATGCTATTCCATGTGATCCGCCCTGGTCCAGCCAACTCTTTCTTTTCCTTAGGAAATGCTGGCAGAAGGAAAAGAAATGGTCTGCCCTGGCTGCTGGATGTCTCATGGCTGATTGAGTGTGAGACCTGCACACTGTAAAACGAAAGTGTTACTTAAGCTTGATGCTAGCATGGGAAACTCTCTCCCTTCTTTCTGCATGGAAAAAAATGAATGGAGAAAATACCAGGCAGCCCCCAGGTACCTTGCCTATGAAATGGAGAAGGGTTTTCTATTGGACAGAATATCCCTGACCATTGAAACGGGCATGTTTAATTCCTGAAATCCCACCTGATCATAGGAGGATCCTTTCTTCTTTGCAGTGGGGGAAAGAAGGGGTCCCCACTACTCTGTACCTCCCCTATGCCAGTATGTCCCTCCCCTTTCTTCCCCCTTGCTTTCTCTTTGCTCCCTCTACTCTGACATAAAAACATGAGTTTGACTTTTTTCAGACATGCCCCATGTACCCCATTTGGCGTTCCTCAGTGATGACAGAAACCAGAACTGTGTCTTTGTTTTCACTACCATCTTTCCAGTCCTCTCATCTCTAGACTGGCTGGGGTCTCTCCAGTAACTCTTGTCATTTTCAATGATTAAAATCTGGTTTCCAGTTCAGAGTCATCTGACACTCCTCCTTCTCCTCTTTTTCCTGGATTTCCTCACTCATCCCATGTGATTTTATAATCTCAATATTTTGTTATCTTCTATGTTTGAAGTTCATTATTTTCTATTCTATATGTGATTATTTTATGCTAAATGATTCAATGAATCTTTTGCTATCTTTCTGGTTCTCTGGTTGCATTCGTTGTGGGTATCCCAAGAGACTCTGGGAAAGTTGGTTTTGAGTACACAAGAATACATTCCTGTTGGTCAGTTGGCTTTGAAGGCCTTATTGATCTCCATTAAATAAAAACTTGGTTGGGCTCATAGGGTAAAATAAGGGTAGAATCTGCTATGCTATAATACCCATCACTGGAGGTGAGGTTAGCAGAGGCTCTGTCAGGAACCACTTTGGGTATAGACTGTCATTACAAGTCAAAGGTTTATCTGTGTGACACATGCTTGGGAGTTCTTTCTTCAGTAGGAAGTTGGGTTTGTCCTGGTTCCCTGGCACTCGATCATCCATCTTCCTCCCTTCCCCCACACCTGCCCCAGGACCTCTCTCAGATGTTGGCTGCAGATATCAATGAAGACTAAAGCTTTAGTACAAAGTGAAGTTAGATTTCTAACAGAAAGAACAATGTCACTACCTGGAGCCATGTGTGTAGTAGATTCAGAGAGCTCAGCAACAGGAGAGGATAGAGCCCGTACCCTGACTACAAAGTTTCCCAGAATTGATGTGCCCCAAGGAGCAGGACTCTTGTAGCAAGTGCAGTCTAATCATGACTTGAACCCATGAATATTAAACACCTCACACACAGCTTAACTGTGTTGCTTTCTGCAACTTATTTTGCATGCATAATTAGAATAAGTGACAAATTCATGTCAGTCTATTCAGATAGGGTGCACACGGACAAAATTAATTGTTTAGTTTAAAATATGAAGTGAAATTTGGGGAGTTTAACAGTAAAATGGCATTATGAATATTCCATCCATCAGTGTATATAAATCTGGGTATTAAAAGCAAAGTCAAATAATTTTTACCTAATAAAACATGACAGACTGTCATGATACTATTAATTATTGTTCTGTAGACCATTTTACTGTGTCTATGAATATTAAATGTTTTCTATTGCTCAAGAATTTAAGTCTTTCATGCTAACTCTGAAAGTGGCAGTCTGCAGATTGTTTTACTATAATGTAAATGGTTATTGATTTTTTTCTTTTTAAAAGAAACTACCCAATGCATCTAAGGACATGAAGTAGATAAAAGTCCATTAAATTATTTTGCCAGAATAGAGGATGCATGTAGTCATGATAAGCTCTGATCATTCACAATCTTTTTCAGAACTATTTTTGACTATTTTTTTCTATTTTGCTTAAAGCTGAAGAATATGGCACAAACAGATGTAGGCTGGGCATTTTTTAAATGATTAATCAAGCATGTGGCCTTCGTCAAACCAGTGTGTTCTGATTTATTACATTTTTAAAAAAATCTGAAAATATTTATTTTTCCTTCTCTGTGTATAAATATGAAAAGAGATAAGTCACAGAAGGTATTCTGTACAGAGGCTATATATAGGCTTGGTTCTTTGTGCACTGACAGTCTGTAAGCCAGACACTGTAGCTGTGGGGATCTGCTCCTGTCTGATGTTGTCTTGTTAGCCTGCATATCTGCCGTTCATATCTGTTCTGAACATTTCTAGAAATTTTGGAAAGAGTAGTAGAGACCCAGCCCATGTGTCACAGCCACATGTGTGCTGATGGATAGAGTGTTAGCTGTACATTCAGGAAGAGTTAGAACAAAGAGTTGACTTAGAGTCTTAATCAAAGGAGGCCATTCAAACACATTCTGATCAGACATTTTATGTAGCTGGAGTTCTGTGGGCCATTTCTCAGCATATCTAGTATAGATATGGATTAAAAATGGATTCTTCTCCCATATCATGCAGATCTCTGCTGTGAGATCAATGTCCTTGAAATCAGTGGATTCAAGAAGTCATCTCATAGTAATTATTTGGTGCTTCTCCAGTGCAATGCAGTAGTTCATAAGCAATAGCATTAGCCCTCGATTTTTGTAGAACTCCTGGCTTACATGGCCAGTTCTTTATGATAGTTCCTATCTGAGAATCCTTCCTGAGGGTCATTTTCAAATAATACCTGAGCCTAATGACAGGGCTTCCAGTGGATTAATCTGGAGCAATCTCAGCAAGAAAAATAAGATAGTGATGACAAGCCAGGATATAAGATAAACATCTGTGAGTCTATGGTGAATCAATGAATGACTTAACCAGTAGGCCAGTGGGGCAACACAAAAGTCTCCCATCCAGAACCCTAACGCAGCTGGAAAAAGCATCTTTTCTAGGTGAGTACTGGACCAAAGAGGTCCCTGGGCAGGTGCTTGAAGGCAGAAGAGAGACAGTGAGATTTAAGGGGCAATGTTGGGGACATATGTTGACATACACATGTGCTTCCATTGTGTATTGTTTGGCCTCACTGTCTACCTATCCTTGTGTGTACTCTTGGCTCTTGGTGACCAACAGCAGATACAAGACAGCTACCAAGAGTTTGTGCAGAGGTCCATAAATAGTTCCCATTAAAACAGCAAGA
The DNA here is from genome assembly GCA_028551405.1 of Uromys caudimaculatus. NCBI lineage: Eukaryota > Metazoa > Chordata > Mammalia > Rodentia > Muridae > Uromys > Uromys caudimaculatus. Next base: position 16,621,314 of record CM052717.1, on the reverse strand, counting down.
GCGTCTGAAAACTTAGGACCACCTTGATTTGCCAGTCAGGAGTGCCTGTCTTTCTCTGAACCCTAAGCTGATAACTTGGATGTGCACCTGGAAAGAGTCTGGCCAGGACTGTCTTCCTCCCATATCTCCTCTCCTAGTTGTCACACTATGAGGACACTGCCTTCTTTCCATTGTTACCTGCCCTATTCCTTTTTTATCCTGGTATTGGAAAGACATAGGTGGTTTCTACCTCCAGTGTGGTCACCCCAGTGTATGGCCATGAAGCTCTTCAGAAGTGGAATAGGAACCTCTCAGCACATGTTGTCCATGGTGATGCAGAACCCTCTGTCCACCCAGAAAAAACTCTGCCTAGCTGATACCGCACATGGTGTCTCTGTAGAAGTTAACTCTGGTTCTTCCTCCAGACCCCATGCTCCCAGAAATAAGACTCAGACTCCAAATAGATTCACAAATACCTTGGCCATGGAGTTAGGCTCTTCTCTGACTAGATTCATAATGTAAGATACCCCATTTATTTTAATCTACATTCTGCCATGTGGCTGATTACCTGTACTCAGGCGCCATGTGTCCATCTCCTCACATCTTCCTGGGTGGACCTCTCACCTGGCTCTATCCCAGAATCCTCTCTCCTTCTAGATATCCAACCTCCTATTTCCTACCTAAGCCATAGGCCATTAGCTTCATCACTGACAGGTGCCACATCCATACAGACATAAGAGATTCTCTCTACAGATCTCTAGACCTAGAATGAGGTTTCAGTTTCTGTCCTTATTAGAATATGAGAGTTCAGACACCCAAGAGAGATTATTGGGAAGTGAAAAAGAAAGGAGGCTAAAACTGTCTCTTCCAATTACAAGTGAAGATGCGCTGAGAAAGCTACTGTCCAAAATCCAGGAAGAGCCCTTGTCAGGAGGTTGGGTCTTGTTCTCTCTTGCCGCCAGAACTGTAAGAAAAAATATGTGTGCCTATGACAGTCTGGATGTTTCATGCTCATCTATCAAGTCCCATTTGCTCTGCTCTCAAAGGGATAAGAAATCTGACCATGACTCTTCTTCATAGCCACCATCAGTCTGTTCCCGGATTATTACAGTGGTCTGTTTTTGCTTGTCTTGGAATCAGAAGTGTGTGGTAGGCAAATGGATCTTTATTCTGCTATAAAAGGTCCATTGGCTTCTAATTAGAAAAAACCAAAGCATACACATGCTGCTTCGTGATGGGATGGGGTTTAGTGGACGTCTTCTGTGTCTTGTCTTGTAGCTTCCTTGCATTTCTTTGCACTCATTAGAGCAATTCACATTTGGGTGTCAGCCTTCCTCACATTTCTGGTGTCAGTTCTCCCTATACCTTGCCCTTACTCTTCTGAAATCCTGGTCAGGCTTGCTTTCCTGTTTCCTTCATGTCTTTATCCAACTTCCTATTCTTGCTAAGGCTGTCCTCAACTTCCCATTCCTTCTAGTCAACATTTCCTTTCTTCTGATTCCTCCTCTGTTTTGACTGCTTAGCATTGGGCAGGGACCACATGTGTTATATGATTTGATGTTTCATTGTCCACCTTTACCATAAGAATGTAAGCTGTCGAGGGGAGTTTTGTCTCTTCTAGCACTTGTTTATTTTAGTTCCTAGGTTAGAACACAGCATATAGACAATGACTTATAAATATTTACTAAAATCAGTCTTGAACATATCACCAGTTCTCCCAGTAGCACTGTTAAACATTTCTCAGCCACCAGGAAAGGATATGGGTCTTCATAGACAGTGCCATTATGGGTTTCCTCAATTAAGAACACAGCTGAACCTCAATCCTATACTTTTCCAGTTTTGAAAGCCCCACATTATTTTTTTCTAGTAGAGACTGAGATAGTCTCCAATCTGTCAGATACTCAGTAAATTTTTGTTGAGGGTAGAGTTAAGTATATGTTCCTTCAGTTATTTTTTATGATTCTTAAGCTTTTTGTACATTCTGCCCAGGTCATGTACTTGCACCTGTCCTACTTGAGAAGGAGATGCTATGATATTTTAATTGCCTCCTGGCTTCCCACGTAAGTTACATGTGTTGTTTTCAAGCAAGACAGAAATATACTCATATCTTTCTCCTGATTCCGTTCCTGAGTTTAGCACTTGGAGGTCAGTCAGGAATTCATTTCAGTGTTTTGACCTTGGGCTGAGAGTTTGAAGCTCACTGTATGTTTCTATGTTTCTCCAGATCTTGTATCACTCCACCTCTCCCTTGTCTGGTGTATTAGACTACTTTATCACAAATGTGTCCCCAAGAGAAACCATCTCTCTTGTTCAGTGTCATATCTGCTACCTTCCTAGGTTTGTAAGAGTAGATTCCACACAGCTCTGAAGACCCAGGATGTTAAGCAACGCAGGCCCTTGATAGAATAGGTCTTGCACTATGTATTTGCCTAAAAAACTTTCCCTGTTTAAGATAAGCCCAGACAGGAGATTTGATCCTTTCAATACATGCACATGTTAGGACATGCATCTTGGTCAGCAATTCTAGGGAAGCTTAACCATTGTCAGTACAAAGGATGCTTCATTTCTATATCTAGGTCAGGACAAGTTCCCTTATTGGGGAGCTCAGTGACATGCCGAATAAATGGTGCATCTGATAACTATTAAAATATCACCCCTAGTACTGGCACTTTGAGGATCTTTCATCGAAATGAGGGGCTGCTGCTAACCACCTATACAACAAGCAAGAGTCTGAACATCTATCGATAGGAAGAAGTGACTGAAGGGGGCTGAGGCTGCCAGACAGCTGGCTTGCGAGGAAAGCACACCACACATACTTATGGGTTATGGGAAGAATTTCTGTAGAGTCTTGCTGCTTGAGTCATGGTCTTTGTGATAAGACAAAGCTGCAGATGTGCAGGCTCATGCTAGTCCTGCCATGCTTGCAAGGATGCCTGAGACTTATTAAACAAACAATAGGAAGACCTTAACATGGAGATGGGATCTCAATGGTAACACCCTTAAGATGAATTTATGGTCAGTGTTACAAACCAAAGAGTAGGCTGGGAAAATAACTCAGAGCCTGTCTTAATTAAGGCAGAGATTGGAAGTGTCAACTCCTACCTCCCACATACGCACATATAGGTGAGTGTGTCTGTATTCACATGTCTTTAGAGCACACACACATATACACAAATCACAAACAAAGAATTTTAAAAGTGATTTCCATAGCCAATAATAACATCAATCTAACCTGGCCTGAATCAGGGAAATGTCTGGGTTTTCTGTCATATATCAGCTACTCTCTTTTTTCTACCCTAGAAGTCAGTTGTCTTTCTTTGCTTTCTATTGTTGTGATAAACACCATAATCAAAAGAAACTTTGGAGGAACTAATTTCTGTGGCTTAGGAATTCAGATCATAGTCCATCATTGAGGGAAGCCCTGGTATGAACAGAAGCAGTGGCCCGGAGGCAGGAAGTAGAGCTGAGGCTATGGAAGAGTGCTGCTTACTGGCTTACTTGTTCAGCCTGATTTCTTAGACAACCCAAGACCACTTACTCATGGGTGGTACTGTCCATAGTAGGATGGGCTCTCCGTGTCAATTATTATTTTTTTTAAAAAAAGAAGCCCTACAGACTTGCCTATAGGACAATCTGAAGAACTCATTTTCTCAACTGGGGTTCCCTTTTTCCAGGTGATCCTTCCTGGCTGTGTCGGTTGACAAAAAAAAACTACCCAGCACATCAATTGATGGTGCATTGTACTTTTCTTTATAAAGCAAAGCTTTTTCTAAAAACATGTTTTGTTGTTGTTGTTGTTTTTGTTTGGTTCGTTGGTTGGTTGGTTGGGTTTTTTTTGTTGTTTTTTGTTTTGGTTTTTTGAGACAGGGTTTCTCTGTGTAGCCCTGGCTGTCCTGGAACTCACTCTGTAGACCAGGCTGGCCTTGAACTCAGAAATCCATCTGCCTCTGCCTCCCAAGTGCTGGGATTAAAGGCGTTTGTTCCCAGGTACGATGAAGTTCCTTAAAAGCACATATTATCCTGCTTTAATGCTTGGAAAGAAAGAGAAATGTCTACACAGGCAAAGTGTCTTCTTTTGATAGAACCAAGTGTACTTTCCCCAGGTATCATGCCCAGTTAATTGTCGGAATTTTGTCTCTTTATTATGTTTTTTTTTTCTTCTTTCTTACAGTGCAGCTTTTATTCCAGACCTTTTGGAGACAGTGAGTCCATTTCTCACATCATCCCAATGACTCTGACGCTATAAACCCAGGAAAGGCATCTGAGGTGTCAATAATATGTTCCCACTCTGGGGAGGAACCATTATTGGGCACTGAGTTCCTCTATCTTTCCCAAACAGCTGCACCCTGCTTTGAAATGCCACCGTTGGCATCTGAAGCTAATGGGAGAGCCTAAACTGACATCCTCGATGCCTTCCTAAAATGCCGCCACTGCAGTTTGCTTGCTTCGGCGATACATCTTTAGAAATGCACAAGGAAATCGAAAGTGACCTGAGTTGACAAAACAGCACAATGGAAAGAAGAGAATTTTTCACAGGAACGTTTGGACTCCTTTTGATGCTCTGCTGTGTGAGCCAGGAGCTGCTGAGCATGTGTTGTGGCTTGAATGTAGAATAGTCCCAGTAGCTCATGGGTTTAAACAATTGGCTCCCAAATGAGTGGTTCTGTTGTGGGAAATGGAGTCTTCAGGAGTAAGAGAAAGTGAGCCAATGGGAGGTCACCTTGAGGATTCATTGTCCAGCCTTCCTTTCTGTCTGCTGCTTGCGTGCTGAATGCAGATGCAATGTGCGGAGTTGCCTGAGTCCCATTGTCATTCTTTCTCTACCATGATGGACTGACTATATTCCCCCAAACTCTGAACTACAAGCCCAACTAACCCTTCCTTTCTTTAAGTTGATTTTGTCAGGTGGTTTGTAACAGCCAATAGAGAAAGAAGACAACACAGTGTTACTTAACTCCTTTGGGTCTATGCTCTCTGTACATAGATCCAGAAGATGCACACTGTCTGCCCTGAAGCTGCCAATCATAAAGTTTGCTCTTCCTTTGGTGTTGCACCATAGAAAGGTGAGAGTTCAGAGACAGAAATGACCAGTCGGAGAATCAATTTTTGGACTCTGCTTTTATGTAACATTTGCATCCTATTGGATATGGGTTATTTTCTGTGCCATTTGTGTATGTGGTGTGTGTGTGTGTGTGTGTGTGTGTGTGTGTAAATGTTGATGTCAGAGACTGGCATCAATTGTCTTCTTCAATTTCTCTCTACCTTTTTCTTTAAGACATAGTCTCTTCTTGAACCTAGAACCCATTGATTGGCTAGTTCGGGAGCTACGAGGACCCCCTTGTTCCTGTTACCTCCCAGTGCTGGGGCTATAGATGTCATCACCATGATGAGCTCATAACCTTCTCATTCAGTTGGTCATGCTAATGTGGCAAGAACTACTGACTCAATAATTGCTCCAGCTTTCATATGACCTTTCTAAGTTCAAGACAGACCAGGTTAGCATTCCATCTGTGTATTGATGGTGACTGTTCCCATTTGTTTTGCCTTCCTTGAAAAACCAATGATGAACTGATTTGTTGCTTAGAAGTGTCAAATGAACCAGCAGGCATTTGAAGTGGCAAACTGATGTGCCCCACAGATCTCCATACAGAAATACAGCCGCAAGATTCAGAGAGACTGAAGCCGCAAATGACATTATGTGGCATCTATTAAAATATATGGGCAGTACAGGGAGAACACAGGAGAGGAAGACTCCTCCTGAATATTGCTGACTCTGTAGACTGCTCTAGGAAGTGAAATATAAAATATGAGGGCTGATTTGTAATATTAATTATTTAAGTCCTGGCCAAGGGTTTCTACCCCACCTTGGTTATTGTTTTTACCATAAGCCTTAAGCAGCACAATAGCTGGGCAGCTGCCTACCCTCCATATTGTTAGGATCATTCTCCTATCGATAACCCTGAATTATTACTTACTGCTTACTATATTTCATCTTAACTCCTGTTAGCTACCTCCACAGGGCCATGTTTTAATGCCTCAGTTAACCTGTGGTGGCTTCTCCTTGCTCCTCCTGCATGTTCTTTTTCCTGGTTCTCTTCTCCAACCCTGTAAAACCTAAACCCCACCTATGTCTCTTCTGTCCAACTATTGGCTATTGGCATCTTTATTTACCAATCACAATTAACTGGGGACAGGGACATTTAGCTAGTGTCTATGGGTAGATTCTCTCCTTTCTGGGGCAACCAGCTTTGGGGGCCTGAATTAGCATTAGAATATAAGCAGCATCAGGCCAACCCACTACACTGAATGCTGGCAAAGACCATGGATTCTGGGTGGGTATTTGTGTGGATGGTGACCCTAATACCCAGAAAATCTGTGATTCCTCCCATTTATATATATAAAAAAACTTAAAAAATGTATTTCTTTTATTAGTCTGAAATGTTTTGTATGTGTACTGTGTGTGTGCAGTGCCTGTGGTGGCCAGAAGAGGGTATTCAATCCTCTGGAACTGGAGCTACAGGTATTTATAAGCTGCAGTGTTAGTTTTGAGAACCAAACACAGGTACTAGGCAAGAACAGCCAGTACTCCCAACCCTCTCTCCAGCCCCCATTGAAAAAGAACCTTATGATGTTGTAACCCTTGGATGATTAAAATTAGGACCCCCAAAGTGGCATTTAATTAGTGCATGAAGGCCTTCAGGATTTCCTTCTCAGCTCTTAGTGGATCTATGTTAGGGTATGTCAGTCCCTGAGGGTGTATGTAGAAGGTGCTGGCTTTTCCTTTACCCTCTAAGACCCCTCCCTGAGTTATCAGCCACACACAAAACCTCCTAATACAGTGGTTCTCAATCTTCCTAACTCTGCAACTCTTTAAAACAGTTTCTTATGGTTTGGTGACCTCCTCAACCATAAAGTTATTTTTTGCTACTTCATAACTTTAATTTTGCTACTTTTATGAACCATAATGTACATATGTGATATTCAGGATATCTGGTGTGTGATCCCTGTGAAAGGGTGACCCCTAAAAGGGGTCACAACCCACAAGTTGAGAATCATTGTCCTAACAGTTCTCCCTCCAGGTAAAGGCTATCTGGCCAAACACTTGATTTTTTTTTTCTTTTTTTTTTTTTGTCTCAATGACTAAGTCCTAGATATTATTGCCTTTATGTCTAATCTTAGGCAGCAGTATCTGCTTCTATCATTCAGGTGGGTTTCTTGGAGTTCTGTAGCCATGTGTAAAAGTATGAACTTTTCTACGGCTGCCCTTGCTCTAAATAATGACACAAAGACCTTTATATTTATTAAAAGCTTCCAACACAATGGCTAGGAAGATATTCAGCTATTCTAATCCAACAACGCTGGCCTGGTCTACTTCTCGGCCATGTGACTCATTACCTGTCATTGTAGTCTCTCCCTGGAACCTCTTTCATCTTCTGTGTCCCCATAGCAACTCCCCTGATTCTTACCTGAGTCTCTCATTCTCTCTCTCTGCCCCTCCTTGCACAGAAGCCTCACCTTTTCCTCTTCTGCCCAGCTATTAGCTATTGGCTGTTCCACTCTTTACTTAACTGACCAGAAGGTGATAGAGAACCATGTTTTACAAAATACGAGTCAGAAGATGCTTCATAATGATTACAATACCAAAGTCCAAACTGCAGCTGTTGGGGATTGGTTCTAATGCTTTGAATTAATCTGGCCTTCAAAATTGGGAATCTGCGTGTCCAAATGCTGAAGCTCCTTGTCCCTAATTGGGTTTAATTGATCGATAAAGAGCCAATAGCCAAGGAATGGGCAGGTAGACTGAGGCAGGACTTTTAGATTTGTGTGGCTAGGAATAGAGAGAGAGGAAGAGAGACTGCCATGATGAGGAAGAAGAAAGACCAGATCTAAAGGCTAGCCAACAGGTGAGAATCAGGGAAAGTAGCCACATGTTCTTGTAGCCTCTCTTATGTTCCTCACTGGAAACCATTTTTCTCTGAAGCTTAGGGCTAATGCATCCCCTTCTTTCTTTTCCTAGCCCATTAGCCACCTCTTCTAAGAAAGAAATCAGTGTTCATTTCCTAAACAGTCATAAGTCTCAGCGATACCTTCAAAAGGCAAAGTAATTTTTTACTCTATAATTTAGAACCAGTGCACTTGTCATTGTCTCTCTCAAAGAAACCCTGGCACTAAGGGCCAGTCTCTGCTGTGTGTTGTATTCCTTATGTGCCAATCACCAGAGGCTCCACACTTGTTGGTAGCCTTTCTCCACGGTGTGATCTGAAAATACCAGATGCATAGGTACGTACATCTTATTTTTCAAATGTTCTTTGCATTTTACATCCTGATCCAGAAATTGAGATGATGTTGTAATAGAATATTTATATACTTATATAATCATATCTGATTTCCAAAAACTATTCTTAAAGGTCTTTGCCAGCTACATAAATTGCCATTGTCTCAGGGATCATTTAAATGTAATCTTCCTCCTCTCTGATTACTTCAGTCACTCTGAGATTTTGCTAACCTATTTCTGAACCAGTGGGGGAACCCTTTAGGGAGCCAACATGTGTGATCAAAGACTATGCTACACTTGTCACAGCTGAAGGCTACCAAGGCCATTCCCTCATGAAACATTAATGAGTAAGAGGACTGCAAGAATGCTTCACACAGTACCTCTTACAGCTCTGTCCATCCCCCAACCCCCACCCAGAAAAACACACTTCTCTTCTGTCCGCATTTGGAATTGACTAAGAAAGAAAATCAAGGGTTGAGCCATTGGGAGAACAGCATTGGACTGTTCTTAGCAGCCCATCTCATGTTGGGGAGAGTGATCATGCCTGAGATGGTAGTGCTCTAATCTCAACCTTCCCAGGTTGTTTCTGGGGGTCACAGGAAGGGCTGGCACTACACACGCATCTACCCATATCTTAAGAGATGGATCTCCAAGCGTTTAGTAAAACAATCATTAAGAAATTCTAGGCCTAGTGCCTAGCAACCACTCATGTGAAGATGGGAGGCAGGAGTTTAGCCCTGGGCTCTAGGTCATCCAATCAGCTGATGTGGGGATGATTGGCAGAGGTGAGGGGGTGGGGGCTAGGGGAAGACTTGGTCTTTTGAGAGTATAAATTGCTTAATATAATATTTACTTGTCTTGACTCTAAGTTACTTTGAGGCCAGAAGCTGATGGCTTCAGGCTAATTAATACCCTATTCATAAACAGGGGGCAGGGTAAGTAAAGTGGTTCTTTGATCTTTTTCTCCCAGGTCCTCCTAGGCTGGGGATGTATTTAATTCTTTGTCAGCTTGAGAAAGTCATTCACAGAATGAAGCGCTTTTACACAGGCAATATGCAGACACACATACATTCACACATACAGTCATATTCACATATTCATACATGTTCATACACTCTTACTGGGTCCAGGTATTTATCTTAAAAACTTACATTCTTGCACACAAATACCTATACTTACATATGCATTTTTTTGGTGGAAAAAACAAATGCCCTCATGAGCAAGTTCCTTAGAGCAAGCATCAGGGCAGAAAGAACTCATTCATTCTGAATGAAAAATAAGCTTCAACCTTTATTGCTTAGAGGAAGAAAAGGCTTCTACCCTTTCATTGCTAAGTGAATTTAAAGACCTGTCTCATTGTAAGAAAAGCCTGCCTGTTGCTTTCTGCTCTCTCTGCAGATTCGTCATTACCTCGCCTCTTCTCTCTGTTATGCTGTTATATTCTGCTGTGTCCTACTGTCTCTTGGCTTCTATTTTGCTTCTACTCTTCTTCTCTTCTATTCTCCTTCTGCCTACTTAATGTCATCATTCTTAGTTTTTCTAATACTTTTTTCAGGACACATGATCACATGGTAGTTCAAACATCCTCCTTCAAAAGTTCACAAAAATTTCAAACATAAATTTAAGTAAGAGGTTACAACAAAGATGTTTACATATGTTTCCATTAAGACTAGTTATCTAACTAAACATTCATTATTTGCCATTATCTCCACAAGTTCATTGAGGGTTTAAAGCTGTAATTCTTATGTCTAAGTTAGCACTGAAGATTTTTATAGATAAATCCAGTCAATATATTATATTCTGTCCGTGCACCTACAAGAAACTTTTTGTTCCCAGTTTATGGCCTTTAGTTAATGGTTTTATGGTCTAAAGGAATGTATTCCTAAGTTGTAAATCTGTATCAATGCCTGCTTTTTATCTTAGCACAATTAACTTGTGACACAGGAAGACTGACAGAGTCATAATTGCAGTTTTCATATTACAGAAGGCTCTAATTGCAGCCCTTATTATAAAGGGCTCAATAATTACTAGTATAAATTTAGGAATTCGTACAGAATCATCATTAGGAATTAAGCATCTATTTGTCTATATAGCATCAGTACAAAACCATATGTCTTCATTGATCTGAAGAAAATCTGCCCAATAGGGTGGGCTAAATGCCCAGTGATAATTATATTAATTTAATAATGACAGAAAAGGCATATCAATAGCAAGTATCAATCCTGAAACATCATCCTTTGGGCTTTGCCTCCAAGAGCTCATTCATCACAGTTCACAGTGAAGCATCTGAGGAAAATCACCTACTAGCCTCTAGCCTCTCCTAGGGGGTTTCAGACAGATGAGGGTAGGGTGGTGATGGGACCTGAGCCACATTACTTTTTTCAAGCGGGGCTACCAGATGGGGCCGTCTCCCCTGTACTTGTCCAGGTTGGTGCGACTTGAAGAGCGGCTGATGACCATGGTTCTCACATTGTACAAGGTTATTAACATGGGCTGGAATGGTAGGAATGGGGACCTCCATCTCCAGTACATGGCACTGGAGTCATATGTGGTGGAGTGGAAAGAGCAAAATGACTTTGGGTCCTTCTCTTAAGGTAGTGCTTAAATTTCCACAATTACTAGTCAATAAGCATTTATATCTCAATGGTGCCAAGTACAAAGTATAAATGAGATGAAAAGAACAGTACTAAGAATGAGAGGAAATGGTATATAAAACCCCCTTTTTAAACTATGAAATTTCTTCTGACAGTTTAGACTAATATAAAATTCATATCAGATCTTATGTCAATTTCCTGTTGTATCTTCTATTATGAAATATTAAAAAGTTGGCATGTTCTTTTTTAATATATTTGAGAACTTTGAACTGGGAAATAGGAAGTTCTTATTTAATTGATCAGGACAGAAGAAAAATGAAATGAACTATATTAATCTGAGTATGAAATGCAAATAAATGAATTGCTGTATTAAAATATAAAGGCAGGTTACAAGAGAACAAAGCCCAGCAATCCTTCACTTTAAAGAGAAAGTTAAAGGATGGACCAAAAGTATATGCCAGCTTAAGTGACAGAAAAGCATAGTTACAGAAATAAAGAGCAATATTTTACATAAAGATAACAATAACTGAAGTTTATGCATGTAAAGTAACAACATTCTTGGCACTTTACTGAACAGCATGCTTTGGGAAGAAGTACAGTCTCCCTGCTACTCATGTCTGTGCGCTGAGCATCTTCATGCCCCAAGTAATCGTGGCTTACCCCAAGCAAGAAGCAAACACAGACTCCGTAGAGTCTTTCCCAATCCGTATCCGATGGCGTACTCACAGTCTGATATTCAGCCTATCATCTTTGTATATCTATCTATCAATGTATTACTATCTCCTAATATCTTTTTTTGTTTATACATTTAGTTATACATTTTGCTCTATGTAAATAAATATATATTAATCTATATATATTAATTTATATACCTATTATTTGTTTTTCTCATCTATCTAATAGCATCCATAAGTCATTTATTAGTAACTATAATTTATGTATGTATATCCTTGTATCTATCATCTCTATATACATATTTATAAACATAATCTGCATATCTATCATCCATTTATATCTCATCTATCTATCCATTCAGGATCTACTACTTATCTTTCATCTACTCAACATTGTCAACTACCTATCATCTGTCTATCGTCAACTACTTACCTATTTCTCATCTACCCATTCACCGCTGTCCTCTATCTACCCACCGATTATCATCAACTACCATCATTTATCCGTCATTGTCAACTACTTGTCTATCTCTCATCTTATCTAGCTACCTAATACCATCCATCTATCTACAATCATCTACTGTATTGATCATCTATCTTATTTATCTTTCTATCATATATGTGTGTGTGCATGCCTATCATCTATCTATCATCTATCCATTTATTATCATCAACTATCACCTATCTGTCTATCTATCCATCCATCTATCTATCTATCTATCTATCTATCTATCTATCTGTCTGTCTGTCTATCTGTCTATCTGTCTATCCATCCATCCATCCATCCATCCATTCATCCATCATCTTTCACCTATTGGCTTTTGAGCACAGGTGTGGTTAAGTGTTCAGACATAAGATAGCTTTTACTGTTTGTGCTCCAGGCGTCCAGATCACTTCACCAAGCCTTTGTAGCTTGGGACAACAGTAATCATTTCTCTTACCATTATTTGCAGTGTGAATAAGCTCTGAAGGGTGGGTTCATCTATGTTACCTGTTCTGGAAATTTCCAAGGTGACCTTTTCTTATGATTGACAAACCCATGCTGCATTTTAATTTTGTTCTCTGAGAGGAATATTGGTCAGGGTCTTAACTTTTTTTTTTTTTAATAATGGCTCCCCTCCATGACCTGTGCCTTATAATGTTACAGAGGTTATACCAGGAAGTGTCCCAGAGAAAGTTTTCCTGCTATTCACTTATATGCTCACAAAATAGCACATCAGACATTCTGCTGTTCTCTGGAAAGAAGTCTTGCTCATAAAAACTAACCTACTTAAATCTCAGAGCAACCAAATTAAATGCACATGTTTAAGAGAGCCAAAGATTTTGCAAATAACCTTAATCTGCCATAGTAGGTCTTTCCTTATTTCTCTGTTGCCTTTAATATCTTAGTTTTCTTCAGCAGTTTGGAAACTCATAGAGGGCTTTGTTATAATCATGTATAACATAACAAGATGCCATAAATACAAGTCCAATTGCCTTAATTACTTTTCTACAGCTGTGATAGACACAATGACCAATACAACATATAGATAACAGTTTCATAGGATAAGTCCATGACCATCATGGAAGTGAACATGGCAACAGATAAGCAGGCATAAGAAGCTCATATCTTTATTAACGGGTAGGCAGTCGAGACAGAAAACTAACTGGGAATGGGTGAACTTTTGAAATCTCAATATGTACCCCACAGCCAATGGCACACTTCCTCTTATAAGGTCACATTTTCTAATCCTTCCCAAACAGCTCCAGCAACTAGAGACCAAGTATTCAAATATATGAACTGATGGTGGCCATTTGTATTCAAACCACCATACCACTAAAATACCAACTGAAATCAGCCTGTTTTTTTTTTTTTTAGATCATTGTTGGAGGTAGATAAGTTATCATGTCACAGCACAGTGTGGCCTAAAAGGTTCAGTCTGGAAGGCACAGACATATAGGTATATAGACAGAGCATGCTTTGTGAATGGAGTAAGCAAAACTAAGGAAAGTTAGAGACCATAGAGCTTTGCACCTTTTTTAGAAGTCTCCTTCAGGTAAAGATATGTAAGTCAGACTTTTCCAATAAAAAATTTAAAAAGGATATATTTGAGTTTTAAATTGCTAAATAGAAAAACTCAAAATTATATAAAACTATGGATTTAAAAGGGAGCAGAGTTGACACTGTTGGTTTTCCTATGGGGTTGCCATCCCCTTCAGCTCCCTCAGTCCTTCCCCCAACTCTTCTATAGGGGTTCCTGACCTCAGTCCAATGGCTGGCCACAAGTATCTGTATCTGTCTCAGTCAGCTGCTGGGAGAACCTCTCAGAGAGGACAGCCATGCTAAGCCCCTGTCTGCAGGCAGAACAAGGTATCAGTAATGGTGTCAGGGTTTGGTGCCTGCCCATGGGGTAGATCCCAAGTTGGGCAGATCACTGGATAGCCTTTTATTCAATCTCTACTGCATTTTGCCAACCCCATAGGAAGAACAACAGTACCTCTGGGAGCTCCCAGAGACTAAGCCACCAACCCACGAGTATATGTGGGCTGGTCCATGGCCCATGGCAGATATGTAGCAGAGAACTACCTTGTCTGACCTCAGTGGGAGAGGGTGCACCTTGATGCCCCAGGGAAGGAGGGGGATATGGGGGCTGAGGTGGGGCATGTGTGACAGCATGGGTGCTGTACTGGCTGGTTTTGTATCAACTTGACACAGTTGGAGTTATCACAGAGAAAGGAGTTTCAGTAAGAAAATGCCTCCATGAGATCCAGCAGTAAGGCATTTTCTCAATTAGTGATCAAGGGGGGGAGGGCCCCTTGTGAGTGGTACCATCCTTGGGCTGGTAGTCTTGAGTCCTATAAGAAAGCAGGCTGAGCAAGCCAGGAGAAGCAAGCAAGTCAGTAAGTTACATCCCTCCATGGCCTCTGCATCAGCTCCTGCTCCTTGACCTGCTTGAGTCCCAGTCCTGACTTCCTTTGGTGATGAACAGCAGCATGGAAGTATAAGCTGAATAAACCCTTTCCTCCCCAACTTGCTTCTTGGCCATGATGTTTGTGCAGGAATAGAAACCCTAAGAACACCCTCTCAGAGGCAAAGGGGAGGGGAGAGGGGTGAAGAACTCTTGGGGGGACCAAGAAGGGGTCAGCATTTGGAATGTAAATAAATAAAACAACAATAATTTTAAAAGGAACACAGCCCTCTTGCAAAGTGTACGTTATAAAAACTAAGAAAATGACAGCATGTTCTCCTTTAAAATTGTGTATTTATTGTGGGACTATTCATCTCATTATATCTAGTGTATATGAGAAAAATAATGTCTTCTGCCTTGTTAATGAGATGCATGTTGTGCTCTCTATAGGTTTAGTTTAAACCCCAGGACCATCTTACTGTGCAGCTGAGGTCATCTCCTTTGTCTTCATGCTCCCTTCTGTATTTAATACTTACTTTCCTGACTTCTTTATCCCATTGCTAGATGAATTTTGACCCAGATAAATGTCAAGTTAAAGATCTAATGCCTCGAAATCTGGAATATGTGATAGAGTATACACATCTGTATGTGATCCGAAATCCACATGCTGAATTTCTGATACTGGAGCTGGGGCCTTTGGGAGGTGACTAGGTCATAGGAGTGGACTGCTCACGAAGGAGGTGAGATACTGCCATTTTGGGGTGTATTAAGAATCTCTCACAGGCTCATGCGTTGAAAGTTCAGTGGTTCCAATCATCTAGAAATGACTGGGTCAGCAGAGCCCTTGCTTCCTCATTGGGGCAATCCATAGATGGATTTAGAATTTGGTGGTATTGTTGGGAAGTGGCAGAAACCATGGATGGAGCATAGTTGGAGAAACTTCCTTCCTTTTCCTGCCTCCTATGCATCTTATGAGGTAAAGAAATATATATATATATTATATATATATAATATATATAATGTTACTCTGTGTAATCACACATAAGCCCAGGAACATAGAGCCTATTAGGCATGATCCAATGCTATGAGACAAGATAAGCCTTCTTTTAAGTTGATATAATATTTTTCACAGCAAGAGTCTAAGATGGTGTCTTATAAGGAAATACTTGAGGGAGATGAAGAGTTTTTTCTTGGCCATGAAGGCTAGAACCAGAATTTGTCTATTAGCCAGCAATCAGATACTCACTCGGTACCATCTTTCCAGTGTCTTGATCTTGGCTTTCCCGTCTGCAGAACTTTGGTATGGCATTGTTATGACATCCTAACCTAAGCCAGAAAGGGAGTACCTGAGAAAGAGGAATTTTAAGGAAGCATCTAGGAAATTAAAGACATGGAAGTAGAAGGGGGGCTGTTTGGAAAGAGAAAGGTTACTGGGAGAATGAGATAAGAGTTCTTAGTAGGAAAGTGATTGGCTGAGTATACAAGGTGTTATAATTGAACTGCGTATACAAGGTGTTATAACTGAACCTCTCATTTTGCAGACTTAATACACATTGAGAAAAAATGTTTATAGAAAAGGTAAAGTTAAATGATGTCATCTGGGTGGGCTTTAGTCCAATCTGACGGTGGTCTGTAGAAGCAGGGATACTGGGGCACAGATGAGAAGGTAGGAGAAAAGAGAAGAAACAACAGGACATCCCTGTAAAGTCAGCAAAGGAAGGAAGAACAAACTTCTCTCCTGGTCCTTAGAAGAACCTGCTTTAGCCAGCGTCTTGATTTGGGGACTGCCAATCCTCAGACATGATATTTTATTGTTGTTGCTGCAGTTGTCATTGCTGTTGTTAAGACCCCACCATCCTCTGTGCCCTGCAGAACTGCTTTGGCATGCTAATGTTCTATGTTCAGAGTTGACTTCAATAAAAATAGAAGTACCCTCCATTAAAGACACAGAAACTTGAATATGCTTCCCTCTGACTCAATTCTTCTGCTTATTCTTCAAACACCTCTGAAGAAGCAATGAATAACAAGAATATATATATTCTCAATTTTTCAAATCAGTGAGCCAAGCTTTATCTTTAATTAATGTTTCCAGAGTCACTGTTCATGTCAAATTATGAGAGTATTTTGAAGTGTGATTCTATGAATATCCAAGACTTTCGAGTAAGGAAAGTTGTGACCTTTCCATTCAAAATTCTCAGAACTTCTGCCCCTAGTCTCGCAGGAGATATATCTAAAACAAAAAACAAAAAGACACTAGTGTCCCTATTGGAATTCTCTGCATTTAAACTCATTTGCTAGGACAGTTATAGGGTGATTATGGAAGGTCACTTTCAGCTGGGGCTACTAATGTGCCAACTTCAAAGGCCAGATAAAGTGGACATGGACTTCCAGGAGTTATGGTAGGTTTTCAGGGGTTGGGGGGAAGGAGCAACTAGAGAAGCCTATTGGAACCAGTGGTAGAACCCCTTGTTTCATTGTATTGGCTCAAGCAAGCCATGGCATAAGGTCAGATATGAGGGATATAAAGGGAGAAGTCACTTGTAATGGCAGAGGTAAAGGAGTGCTAAAGAGTACCGTCCTCAAAACAAGTCTGAGATTCCACCTCACACCAGTCAGAATGGCCAAGATCAAAAACTCAGGTGACAGCAGATGCTGGCGAGGATGCGGAGAAAGAGGAACACTTCTCCACTGTTGGTGGGATTGCAAGTTGGTACAACCACTCTGGAAATCAGTTTGGCGGACCCTCAGAAAAATGGACATAATACTACCTGAGGACCC
>CM052717.1:16566705-16603626 GCA_028551405.1 Uromys caudimaculatus | reverse complement strand
AAATAAATAAATAAATAAATAAATAAATAAATAAATAAATAAAAATAAAAGTCACCTAGTATATGCAGTGGCTTTTGCCCTCAATATTACATTTTACAAAATTTCTATACATAAACTCAGAATAAAGAACAAATATGAACTCATAAAAAAAAAAAAAAAAAAGAGTACCGTCCTCAAGGGGAGGGGCTTACTTTGGGCATTTTTTATAGTTGTCTACAACAATTTGTCCACCCTCTGAAACAGTAAGATTTCTTTAAACGAAGAACAAATGTATATCCTATAATGATACAGCACCTTCTGTGAAAATTCTCACAGAAAATCTCACAGGTAGATTTAGATTAAATGTAGTTGATCTTCTTTTGGAGAGTCTGATCTAAGTCTATAGCTTCTTGAACTCATACTAGTTACAAATACTGATTTCAGGGTTTGTACCAGGTACTGAACTGGCTTGTTTTCAACATTAGCTCCTGGTACATAGTCCCTCTGTAAGTGCTGCTGGAATGGCCTGGGTGACTCTATAACATCTTCCTCACTTCGGGGATCCATCCCAGGTGACAACATTCTGACCACCTATCTAGACACTTTCTTCTCAGTGGACTAGGTCTCTTTGAGTTCTCAGCTTCCTCTTGATAATTTTTTTGAAGCTCACATTAAAGTGTGCCTCTTCTTCCCTAGGATGTCATCTCTCATGACCTTTATCCCTTTGGGTAGACTTGGAGTTATATTTCTTTGCTATTTTGATTTTCTTCTTTTGTCTAGAACAGAACATCACACTGAGAAAGCAGCAATAACATGTCAGCAACTCTACACAGATTAGTGATTTAGCTTTCTCTGTGAGACCATTCATCATTCTCAGAGAGACCCTCTTCCTTTAATAATATAGCAGACCCACGGACTGTGAAACTCCAGAAAGTGATTCTGGCATGTGAATCAGAATGACCCAGTCAGCTTCTAGAGGAAGAACCATTCAGCCCATGACCCCTGCCATCATTTATACAGATAGCTTAAATAAGAGGCTTGTCAAGAGAGAAGGAGGCTGCAGCTCTGTCTGAAGTCTTTTGGGTGTCCCTGGAATTGCATGGTTGGTCACACCCTACTCTCCACATAATCAGTGTCTTACTTAACCATCATCAGCCTAAGGGTGGCTACAGAGTGAGATCCTACAGCTATCTCATTACCAACCATTGTGTCCATGATGTTTGCATCACTGTGGCTATAGAATTAGCATGACTGCACTAGCTGTTCAGATGGGGCATGGTGATACTGAGTTCCTGAACTCAGCAATGCTGACATCACAGCAAGTTGTCATAGCAAGTTATGTTGAAGTAACATTTAGCAGCACATAAAGAATTTCATGTTTCATCTACACTTGGCCTCACAATAGCCATATCAAGGGCAATGGTAAGGACTCTGTACCCAGTTAAACAATAATTAAATTAAGATCAAATAGCCAAAGTGACTTCCTGCTGTGCCAGGGTGACTCTGTGGCATGAGTACTGGCATCCTTGTGCTGACAGTGAATTTGTAGACTTGCCATCTCTGTGTGATGTGAGGTCAGATCAGTTACTTGATGTCTTTGTGCCTCAGTTTTCTATTCCATTCAGTGGAAGGAGTAAGCTCTTTACTTAGGAATCTCTCCTTGTGAGTAAGGAATGAAATGAGCACCTACTACAGAGTAATATGTGCAATAAAAAGCTTTGCAACCAAGATAATTCTTCCAAATGGGTTATCTTTTTCCCATGATGCAAGTCCTATATAATTTTTAAAAACACCTATTAAAAACAATGGCTGCTGGTAATGAATTATTGAACAATGTATCAAAGATATCCCACAAGAAAATTTACTCAGAACAGAAGATAGTAAATTGGGGAATTAGTTGGTATCCTTTATTTTCCCTTTGTATATTAGCAATTAATTAAGCACCAGCATTTAAACCCCCATAAATTTTACATAAGATGCACGTACGTGTTGTTTTGCATAGATAATGTAAAAGCCAGTGATTCAAAGCTCTACTCTGTTGAAATGAATTGCAGTTCTCTGTGACCCAAATGTTTCTGGAGGGGAGGCACCCATGTCACCTCCTGCTTTAGCCTGTTACTTCTGATGTAATTCACCCACAGAGGCATCATCTCTTTGGTCTCTATGACAATTTGCATTCATAACTTTTTCTCCAGGAAACAGAATATCCAGAAACAATATTATGAGGCTAGAAACTAGGGGAAAGATCAAATACTATGAAATGAAGACCATAGTCTTAAAACAATAATCAAAGTAATAAAGCCTTAAGCATTCCTTTTTGGTAACCCAGGCTGTCCTCCAACTCCTCATCTTCCTAGCTCAGTATTTTCTTGCTAGGGTACCAAGCACACAGTGCCACGGAAGCATTAACTTTCTCCTGACTAGATTTTCATTTCATCAGGAACAAATTCACTTGTAAATTTTCAAGCTAATTTCATCCTGGTTCTTGCTCTAGCTTCCTCTCAGAACAGAGCTGAGAAAATACTCAGGGGTGAACCATAATCTGCATTTACCTTTGGGGACTTCTTTTTCTTTTTTAAATTATTATTTATCTAATATATATATGAGTACACTGTAGCTGTCTTTAGACACACCAGAAGAGAACATCAGATAGTAGTGAGCCACCATGTGTTTACTGGGAATTGAACTCAGGACCTCTGGAAGAGCAGTCTGTGCTCTTAACCGCTGAGCCATCTCTCTAGCCTGGGGACTTCTTTTTCTGTGCTACAGAACTGTGACACGTGTCAACAGCCTCTCTGATCAGTGACTCACATGGCAAAGAACCTAAAGTTCTATATTTGGTCTAACTTATAACTTTGAACATCAAAGCAGATTCTTGGTTTATTAGAAGCAAAGGAATCATGGAAACTCCAACCAGTTGCTACTCATACCATTATTATTATTTATCTTTGGTTTTATTTTGTTTGGTTTGTTTTACAAGACTTTTAAATGTAGCTATGGATAGAAGACAGACAATTCAGCGTGTTGATACACATTGCTTGTGGCAAAATAACTTTCCTAATGGTGCCTGGCTCTCACTTAATATCTAAATACATATTTGAGATAGGCTTTATGTCTTAGTTAGGGTTTTACTGATATGAAGAGACACCATGACCAAGGCAACTCTTATAAGTACAATTAATTTAATTGAGGCTGGCTTACAGGTTCAGAGGTTCAGTCCATTATCATCAAGGCAGGAAGATGGCAGCATCTAGGCAGGCATGGTGCAGAAGGAGCTGAGAGTTCTACGTCTTCATCTGAAGGCTGCTAGCAGAATACTGACTTCCGAGCAACTAGGATGAGAGTTTTAAGCCCACACCCACAATGACACACCTACTCCAACAAGGCCACACCTTCAAATAGTGCCACTCCCTGGGCCAGGTATATACAAACCATTGCACTCTATACATTCCATGTGGCTGAACCACCAACCACAGAGGACTTCAGTCATTTGTGAGGCATGTAAGAGCATGTAGTGCACCAGATATGACATTTACTCACGGGTGTATGACTCCCAACTTTACATGATTTGTTCTGCATTAAGGACCTTATCCATGCATCTTAGAATGGCTCTATCATGCTCCCAGATATATATATTTTCTTACCACATGACTGACTCTTACAGTGTCAGGCTCTGAATGCCCATTACATTGACATCCAATGCTTTGGCCAGTGTGCAGTGTTTGATCCTCACATGAATGCGATTGCTTGATTACCATCTAGACTCATGACTGGTTTTGTTTTATTTCTTTTCTTTCCTTAGAGTCAAGTACAGCCGCTAGAGACAGTCTGACCCACAGAAGCTACTCTTTCAAAAGTTTATGTGGCTTTTGGGTACCCATGCAACAGAGCTGCGTTTTAGGATAGTCATCTTGGGATCCTTGGTCTGGTTTGAATTAAGTGCTCCAGCTTCATATTCAATTTCTTTCATTTTTCATCATGTTGCAGTTGCTCGTGCACTGCTCAGTGCATGTCTGATAGCAGGCTGGTGTTTGGAGGGAATTCATGAACAAAACAGACGGAAGTACCTGTCCTTATGGACTTTGTAGCTATCAAATCATGACTCCGTGTCAGATATTTACAAATAAACTCTTGCTGGATCCCATCCAGGTCGGTCAATCATGTTGTCTCTGGAAAGTGTCCTTATAAACTTATTGGTAAGCAGTTGCCTTGAAGACCATGTGACTTGTCACCTGTAGATCTGAAAATGTCCCTTTATAAAAAAGAGTTTGCTAGCCTGCCTTCCACACTTATAAATGGACTGCACATACTAACCCAATGCCCACAATTTAGTTTTGTCTCCACATTTAAAGACTGATTATTGGGCTGGTAATCGATTAGCTAGTAAATTGCTTGCCATCCAATGATCCCCACCTGAGGTAACTGACCCTCAGAATCCATGTTTACAAGCTGAACATGGTGGAACATTTGTGACTCCAGCCCTAGGGAAGCAGAGGCAGGTCGTTGATCTCTGGGGCTTGCTAGCCAGCTAGCCTAGACCAATCAGATGGCCTGTGCAAATAAAAGGACTCTGTGTCCAACACTAGGGAAACAGTAAATAGTGAGAGACATCTCAGGTTACCTTTTATCCTCTACATGCACAGATGTACCTGCATACACACACACACACACACACACACACTCACACAAACAACTAAAATAAAACATTGCTTATCTTCAAGGATGATCTCAAAATCTTTTCTTTTTTTTTTCATAATTTCTCCTTGCCTCTTTTTCTGACCATATTTTTTTCCTTGAAAGTAAACAAGAGACCATTTACCTATCCATATCCCTCTTTGATATAAGGTTCTGGAATCAAAATCTATCTATAGGCATGCTGAAAGTGAGTGTAGTGTACTTTTAAAAATCTACAAGATACCCACATCTCCCAGGGCAAACCAATGATGTTTTATGTCAACATCTGGAAAATAATCTGTTATTAACATTACGATTTCTTACACTGTTTGCATGAACTGAATGCTGTCCTTTTACATGATGAATTGTGGTCCTTCATCAGGACTGACTTGTCCTATCATCCGCTAGGGTTCCAGAGATTCTGGCCTCTCTTGGCCCACGCAAACCCTCTTCCATCATTTTGGACTATTGTGTGATTATTGGTCTTATTTGTATCAGTTTGCCTAGCTATGAGCCAGCATCCTTTCCCCATCCATTCTGTTGGGCTTGTCAGGCGCAATCGACACTAGACATTGAATTCCTGAAGCTCAGACAGGTCGACCTGGTGCAGCAGGTGTGTTTTCTGCCAGGGCCCTTTGCAGCTTTAATGCTTTGATTGGTACTTTCCTAAAAGTAAAGCCAAACTTGCTTTGATGAGTCTAGAAAGTCAGACAGACAAGTTCTCAGAAGACAGGCTTAGAGTAGTCATGGAAGGCAATGTAAAACTCTCTCCTTTTTTTCCCTTTCCTAGAAAAGTAAAGGAAAGTGGGGAATAATTAACTGAACTTTTTACAAATGGGCTTCAAACCATATTTGATTCACAAATGTCTTGGGAGCCACCAGAACTGATGGAGGCTTTGTTCTTCTTCAGAGGTCTACCCTGCCATAGCCAGCCAAGGCCACTTACAGTTTCTTAACACTATGCAGACACAGGCCTGGCAGCAGCTGTTAGCACAGGGTCCCCACAGAGGCAGTGGTCCTTGGCCACCATCAGATAACACGCAGCAGTGCTTTTCTGTATGTTCTCGGATGCTCGTACATGTCTTACAAGTAATTATGCCAACTCTACAGAGATCCAAATTGCCTCTTAAAGCACCTGCAACAAGCAATCCAAGAGCCACCATCTGAGAACTCAGGATATAGACCGTCACAACTTCCTACAGAAATAAACCAAGCAAACCACATAATTGAGAAAGTACACGATATGGTTGGTATTGTTTCTAAACATTTTTTTTTTTAACAAGGGGAGCAGTCTGACATGGTGGTGTCCCACAGGCAGCAGACAGTACCTTCTGTAACTATAAAGTATCTTCTAAGTTAGATACCTCTTATCCACAGATGTCATGTCAACATAAGAGATCCTGTGATGATCAACTTTGATTGATTGCCAATTGATTGGATTTAAAATTACCTAAGAAACACACCAATGGGTATATCTGTGAGTGTTTCCAAAGGGGTATAACTGAAGGGGATCCCACTTTAAATGGTGGAGATATTATCCCACAGGCTGGGAGCTCAGGCAGGGAAAAGGAAAGGGTCACCTGAGAACCAACATGCATCTCTCTTTGCTTCCTGATTTACTAGCTGTGAGAACACTCCCATAAACATAGCTACAAGTTGCCCCTGCTATCCCTTTGCCCTTCATGATGACTGTACATTTATACCATGACCCCAACTAAACCTTCTATCCTTAAGCTGCTTCTTGTGGACCAGTGAGGTAGCTTAGTGGGTAAAGGTACCAGTCAACAAGTCTACTGACCTGAGTTCAATTCCCAGGACTTATATGGTAGGAGAGGATTGACTTCCACAAGTTGTCTTCTTACCCGTGTATGTGTAGAGTTTGCATATATGTGATTGGACACATACACACATGCACACAAGCAAAGTAACTAATAGCCTTATTATATTCTCAGAGAGTTTTAACATCTTGCCTTTATAGTCAACTTTTGTTGCAAGGATGACAGAGACAATGAGATAATAGCATTTACTATGTCAGCAAGGCAGGCACAGAAAACTCAATTCCTCAGCCCATAGGATATGACTGAATGCCTCACTTTGGGCATGTATACTACACAACAAAATCGCTGGCACAGTCATAGCCCCCAGGGCTCAGCCATTATTTCCGCTACCTCCACATTCATTTCCTGACTTTGCTGGATCTTTCTACAAGACCAGCATAATTTTCTCCATTTATTATCTCTAATCCAACTGAAGCTTTGAGTTGTATTCCCATCACCCTCTTGACCTATCCTTGCTGGTATTCTGCCTCACCTCAGGAAGATATGCTGAGCATTGAGAGACCACTCAGAGGATAAGAGAGTGCCCTTGTCCATGCTGGGGGGTTGCGTTCAGCTGTCAGCACACATGTAAAATTTTGGTCGCGGCTCCATATGCACCCGGAACCCCAGTACTATAGGGGACATTGGGGAGAGGATCTCTGGGGTTTGAATCTCACTCATGTCTGTGGAAATAAACCTTTCAGATGGTATCCACTTATCCAACTGACCATTTTGGTCTCAATGTAGCAGAAATTTAATCAAAACTTATTCAACATGTGCCTTCTGACATCACTCTTTGGAGATTTTCCTTTTCAATCTTTGCCCTCTTTCAATCTGGCAACTCCTGATGAAAAGCAGATTCAAGTGAATCTCTCACAAGGGCACAACTAGGAGAGCTTGAATGAACTTGGGGTGAAGGCTGGATGGCAAAGGTGTTCTTCAGCAAAGACCACAGAAACAAGAGCACACGTCATGTTGTGGATTGACTCGCAGACATTCTACTTGATGAAACAGAAGCAAATGGTAAGCAGATGGTAGCCTGAAGTGTGGGCCAAATCCATGGGTATCAGAGGAAGCTGAGACTCCTCAGCTGAGGGGACAAGGTAGTTTAGTAGCAAACAAGGAAACAGAACAGTCTTCTATGTGTCCATCTTGAGTTTTTGAGTTGGCTCCTTCCCTTAACATACAAAGGGAAATGAGGTAATGTCTCAATTTGCTTTGGAAAATACCGCTCTCCTCCCTCACATCTAGAGTGAATGTCTTTGCCAATCCTTTCCTACTCTGACATTTAATGTGCTGTGACATTAATTCCTTATCATATCCTGAGTTATTTAAAGTTATTTCTGAGCTTTGACCGGTGTCTCAAACAAAGAGTCTGTTGCAGTTTGCCAAGACCCATGTCTGTTTACTATGGCTGAGTGTCCGCCATGTTTCCTCACTATTTTCTTACCCTCTTTTTCTCATACCTTACACTGCTCACTTCTTCTCGGTGCTACTCCTATGTATCTGTACAGATCATGACTTTGTGGATAACTACCATGGTGTGCGCCTCTCTCAATTCATGTGTTGGTAACTGGATCCCCCAGGTAAGTAGCATCGTGGTGAAGTGAATCTCTTTTGGAGATGAGATCTGAGGAGAACGTATTAGCATAGTTTTATCCAGAGGGTTGGTGACTTCAAGGGTGGCACTATAACAAAGTTGTGCACACCCAGCCCTTTCTTGCTCTTTCTCTACCTCTTCTATGGGATATCATAGCATGAAGATCTATATCTGGTGTGTATCTGGGGCTCTAAGACTTCTTGAGTGTATATACTGAATAGATTGCTACTCTCAGTATGTAATATAAGCTATAATATTCCTGATCATAACAGAAAATGGATGAAACCATCATTTTCCAAAGCTCCTTTCTTGACAATGTATACCTGCCACACACATCTTAAAGGGCCATTGCCCTTCTTGCGCTAAGCTTAGATCTCCTGTGCCCTCTTGGCATGCAGAATTTTCTATCATTGTAACCATCATCTTGTAGCATGCTTGGTTTTGAGTCTATGACATCCGTTGTTCATCTTGTGCGTTCGTCAGATAGAATGGTTATACCACAAAGGCCAAGCTGTGGGGTGATACCTTGTGAGTGTCTCCAAGACTATCTGGAAGATAGTAGATGCTCAGGAAATGGTTCTCAGTGAATTCCCAAAGCCTAACAAATGCATTCACTGTATCTATCCAGAGATCTAATGTGTTGATAAGACAGGCGCTTCTGATTCTTGGCAGTGAAAGAACCACGTGAGCAAAGAGAGAAGAACCTTCAAAAGAAAACCAGAGGGATGGTCTGGGCCCGTCACTTGAAAAGAGGCCCTGTCGTTGAGCAGTTATATAAGTTTTTAATTTTCCCATCTCTCACGGTTTGCTTCAGTTATCTATTTTAATCAAGTCTAATAAACGTTCAAAGTGGTCTTGTGTAGAATGTTACATATTAAACAATCAAGGCCGGGACAGGGAAGAAGAGTAGGCACACAGTTGCCACCTACCCACTCCAAATACTCCTTGTGGTAAAGAATGAGATTAGGAAGGGGTGACTGTGATCTCAGGGAGATGTCAGATATACACATCTAGAGCATGATAGAATTAGGGTTTTTCATGAAGAAATATGATTTTAGAAGAATTGTTTTTTAAGGGTCTTTAGCTCTATTTACACCGAACTTATATTTGAAATGATTTGCCAAAGCTTTTGTGAAATACCACAGCTTCTGTCCTACCCTTAAGGGCTCCAGTAACAGGTGCATCAGCAGAAAGACTACTCTGGGTGTTAAAGGACTTCAGTGGGTGTTTGTAGCTGGGAGTTCATCACAAGCTTCCCTGCTGCCTCGCCTCAGTGTGAGCTCCAGCACAGGTGTGCTCAGAAGGTGGGATCCCCCATTTGTAGCAGACCCTCCTGCTTATGTAGAATTTAAAACAGGAGGCCAAATTGCTCTAGCTAAGGGATTGAGTCAAAAGAGAAAAAAATGATGGTTAAGGACTCAGCCCTAAAGAAAACATTTACACCAGTCCTTCCAAGATTCAGCGAATGTCCCAAAAGAGGGGGCAGGAAGAATATAAGAGCAGGAAATAGGATGAAGCTACAGAGAGCCAGTCTCTAGAGCCCACAGAACTAGTACAATTAGTGATTACAACTGTGATTTTTCTGCACCGAACCCAAACAAGGCTGTTCTTATCAAGAATTATTCGTGGAAAGGGGAGGGTCTCACAGGACCCAACTTTTTATCTCTGGGCTATTGACTACTGAGAAATTCTTGGAAAAAGGAAATCTTGGTCTTTTTTGAGAATCTACTGCTGAGCCCACCAGGATTCAGCCAAGAGTGCCAACGCCATGCTCACACAGCCAGCTCCAGTTAAACTTAGTAGATCAAAGGTGACGTGAATAGCCATGAACATGAGAGAGGGGTTTGTAGGGGGAAAGGGGGTGTACAGGATGGCAGGGGGCATGGGAGAGGAAGGTGGAATGACCGTGGTCAGCACACATCATATACGTGTATGAAATTGTCTAAAATCAAAAATGAATTAATAAAAAGGAAAGTGTGTTCCAACATAGGCCTGAGACCTCTAAAAGAACTGGTTTTATCTAGATACATTATATTTCACCAGGGCCACTTACCTGTCAGATAGCTAATTTTCTTAAGTGGCTTGTGAAATGGCAGCAATAAAAAGAGCAACTGGCCGGTTTCCATGGACTTCCCGAAAGCATAAATCTTGATGACCTAATGAACGTATTTGTAGGAAAACGACCCAGGAAAGCACTGGGACGAGTTAGATGCAATACTAGCAGGTTCCTCCATTTCAGAGATGTCTGCAAAGCATCATTTCTCATAACTGTATTCATGCACCTCTATTAATATACCATAAGTAATAGAATATTCTAAAAGATCTTTATAGGTTAGCATTCTTAATTATAGGCTGTCGTCCCCCACCCCCACCCCACCACCATTTGCTGCATTTTAAAGGGTGCCTATGACTTCCATTTGGTATTGGGTCCTGAAATTTACAATGCCTGCCATGGCACAAAATTCATCACCTAGATAGAACATGGCCTCCTGTAGTTTCACATTTCTTTTAAACTTAAATAAATAAATAAATAAATGATATTTTTCAAAGCTAGAAACCTACTCCAAACATGAAGTCAGACGTGATCTTTGCAGTGGGGATTTGATCTGGCTTAAAGAGATACCACCCTGTGCTTTAGTACCCTGTAGGTGCTGTGAAGTCGATGGCAGGGGCTAGAAGGTAGAGTCAGCCTTGCCTGATGCCACCAACCTGCTCTTGGTTAGATGAGGAATGTGTGGCGTATCCAGTTGACACAAAGTGGAGGAGCGTGGCTCGTACTTAGGGGTGCAGGCAGTCCTTCGCCATGGGTGTTCATCATGCCCACTGGCAGGCAGTGATCCTGAAGGGAAGCCCACCGTTTCCTGTTCACCATCCAGAGGCTTCACCCTGCATTTTTAGTGACTTCTCCAGGTCCTCAAGGCAGAACCTTCTCATGTTGATCACTTACAGACAGCCAGCAAGGGACAGCAGAAGCCTGCTACCCCCCCCCCCCCCCATTGGTAGCTGTTCTACAAAGGCCTAGAAAACTGGCTGTGTAGACAAATCTCATTCATGGTGCCCATCTGTTCCAGGAAGTCCAGAAAGCAGTCACCCCAGGTTTCATAATCCAAGAGTGGCATGCCCCTACTGGGAGATGCCAGAGGACACCATCCTGCAACAGACTGGGACAGGATGCCCCAGCTGTCCTGCCCATTTGTCCCCATCTTGGGATCCTTTCTTCTCATCACAGTCTTCTGTGCTTTCGGGGACAAAGGATAGATCCAAGTCAATCCAGGGACACCCTGAAGACATCCTGTCCTGACCCCGCTTCAGCCCTCTCTGGCCCTTAGCAGTCCCATGTAGTGGACAGGTCCAGCAAGACTCCCAATACAGACTTGGCCATGGCATGAACACAAATGGCATTGGGTTGGCAGTATCAATCAAGAAAAGAACTTTTTACTCCTATCCTACAAGATTGTCACCATTTGGAAGCTTGTGCAAGATGAAGTCCTGACTGGAGCATTTTGGTGCTATTCTGTTGTAATTTATTGTGTTGATGGAGCACAGAAATATCTTCCATTAACCTATGACCTCCCGATATATGGCCGCAAATGTCAGCATTGTCCAGCCTGTTCACTTGCTCTGCTGTCCGCTGCATCAGGGATGCTCATGAGGAAAGTTGCTTATTATTCTGCGACTTCCGCTCAATTGACAAAGCAGGGGTGCCTTCACACTATTATCTATAAAGCCGGGAATAGCCTGATAAGGCAGCAGGCCTTGCAGAATGAGCTGGTACCAGGTGTCCTGGGCCCCCATCATTCTGACATTTCCTACTTGTAACCATTTCCTGGAGAGTTATGAATATTGTTCCGATCTTTGAACAGGTGAGGAAAGAAAGGAACTGTGTATGAAATCAAAAGCTCTTCTTCCTTCAATGTGGGGGATTATTCTAGGTTATTAAACTTGTCATGAATATATAATTTATTCTAGAAACATCTTCCTTCCCTGCTCTCTCCAGCGAGATACAATTTTTTCCCCCAATAAACTCAATGCACTTGGAAAAGTCCCCAGATGGCTTAATTTCTTTGAAGAAGCATATGTATCCAAGCTAACATTCCCAGCTGCCAGAAAATGTATCTCTCCATTGTGGCTCCCACCTGATGTTCATCGCATAAAGCTGGAACAAAACGTAGAGAAACACAGGAAGCAGCTTGCAGGGAAACCAAGATTGATACTGTGTTCTCTTGGAGAACAGTAGCACCGTCCAGCTGTTGTGTGAAGCACCTCATCAGTGACAAATCAAGGCAGCGGGGAGCCTGAGGAGAAGGCAACTGCACATTTGCATTGAGGATGGGACATTGATTCTCTTTTTTCTGGCCTTGACTGGAACCTGGTGTTGTCTCCCAGCACCTGCAGGAAGATCTTTGAAAAACCAGTGCTTGTCCATGCCACTGTGTTGACTTCTAACTTAGTCAACAGTCCTGCGTGTCTAAAAACACCTTCATTTTCTGGTCCATCACCACATCTTTGAGTACCCACTATGTGCTTTACATAGAACTTAATGTAAAGGGCAAGCCAAGTGTACACAGTACTGCTGCCTTGAGCTGCCAGAGTTTAACTTCAGACCTTTCTGTGTCTGTGTTGGAGGGGTTTCAGCACGTGGTGTCTGTAACCCCTGTGGCATGACAAGTGTCTGGAGTTTCTCTATCATCTACTGAATTCCAACATAATGTGTGTTCCATAAGCACCTGTGTCCTCAAGTAACCTACTTCCTGAACTGACATCTTCTTTAGTTCTCTCTACCCCACCAACCACTGACTGACTCCCTTAGATTCCCTCATTTACCACTGATTGCAAATGCATAGAGATAAACTTCTCTGTTGCATTCTCTGTAGCCAGCACTGGCTCGGTGTACACCAAGAAAGAGCCAGGAGGGATTCTTGCTCAGGGAGGTTGATTGGGTCATTAGCAGCCTATACTTAACTTCACGTGACTGAGGCAAGACATTAAGGAACTTTCTCACAGGCATTTAGCTGGTGAGTGGTGATGTTAGAACTTATTAAACCCAAGCCACAGGCTATATAATCCAAGCTAAGTACGTTTTCTGAAGCCATGTGTGTGTGTATGTGTGTGTGTGTGTGTGTAAATTTTATCTTCAAAATGTATGTAATGAAAGAAATACAATGTCTATTTAACAGGTGAGAGAACTGGGCCCCAGGCTCACGCACACTAAGTTATTCTGCCAACTTTATTAAGGATGTCAGAAGGCAGGGTGCTTCTATCTCGAAGACAGTGTGCTGATTTCTCTGATCATCCATGTTAACCTGAATATTGGACACTATTTTTGCCAGACATTCAAGCTGCTCTAATTCTAAGAAGGTTCACAAAGCGGGAGACGAGTGATCATTAATAGATTATCTAAGGCCGATCAGCCTAGGTGGAGGGCCCTGAAGTGACGGAAGCCCCATCAATCATCATGAGAGGTTATCAGGTCTATTTTTACTTTGGGTGAAGATACTTTCTTTATAAATGTATACTTTCAGTTAACAGAGAAAATTATTTACAATATGTATTGATATGTGACATAAAATATGAGTGTACTTTACAATGGCTAATTCAGCTATTTGGAATACCCATTCTGTAACCTACTCAGCTTATTCAAGCACACAGTGTATTTTATTAGCTGTTGCTACCACAAAGTACAATAGATTTCTTATTTTAAAAATTCTAAACATTATTTTTATTTATTTTATTATTTTAAATTTATTTATATTTTATTTATGTGTGTGTGTGTGTGTGTGTGTGTGTGTGTGTGTGTGTGTGTGTGTGTGTGCAAATGCACATACAGATTCAACAGAGGCTGTTGGATCCTCTGGAACTTGAAATTACAAGCAGTTCTGAGTTATCCAACTTGGTTTTGCGGAGTCAACTCACGTCCTCTGGAAAAACAGGAAAACATTTTTAACTACTGCTCTATCTCTGCAGTCCTGTACTAGATCTCTTAAAATCATTTGCTTGTCTACCTGAAATTTAGGTAAGGAACTGCAATTCCAGACCACAAGGGGGGTGTTGCATTACCCCAGTGAGAAAGGTCACTAGCAAAAAGAAGGAGAGGAAGAAGGAGGGGGAGAAGGAAAAAGAAGGAGGAAAATGAAGAGGTGGGGGAGGAGGAGGAGGAGGAGGAGGAGGAGGAGGAGGAGGAAGAGGAAGAGGAAGAGGAGGAGGAAGAGAAGCAGGAAGAGGAGGAGGAGGAAGAAGAGGAGGAAGAAACAGGTAAACAGGTGCTGGTGAGAATGAGAGGAGCCTCAGGCACAGTGATCGTGGGAATGTAAATTAGAACCTCCTTAAGGAGTCTAAATTAGGATACCATTTCTCCCAGCACTAAAAATAGAGCCCTTATGTGGTCTCCCAGTTCTAATACATGCATATGCAGCTCAAATAAAGGCAGAATTCCAAATGACATCTGCATTCCATAGTTTTATTTTGTTTTGTAAACAGTGAAGAAATGGACAGATCCTGTGTCCATCCAGCAATTAATAAAAAAATGTGGCACACACATACATAATGAAATGGCACTCAGTCACAAAGAAAGAATGCCATCTTGTCCTTTGTAACAGTGCAGATGGAACAGGATGGAGACAATTATGGTAAGAGAAATAAGCCAATCCCAGAAAGACGAGTCACATGATCTCACTTATAAGTGGACCGTGAAGCTTGTCTGATGGAAGTTGAAAATAGTGGCCAAGGAGAATGTGGGTGAGAGTTTACCATGCATGTATGTAGTCTCATATAACTCTCTTGAAACTGCACAGAGCACTGTGGACACTAGAATTTCTATGATCTTATGTGCTATCTAAACTAAGTTTAAGTTAGTAAATAAAATTATAAACACACTGAAAGCAAACAACAAGAAGATACGATACTGGCATTCTAATGATCCACGAGCACCTGGTCCTAAGTTCTTCCGCACCAGCTCTGTTTATTTGGAGCTGGGTGGTCTTGAACTGAGTCCTAAGAACTTCACATGTAATGAACATATTCAAAGGCTCAGGTCACCAGACTCATAGTGACTTGCTAGAACTCCTAAGATGGGTGTCTCTAGTCATGTGCAGGCTCTCCTGTTCACACCACGATTCCATGTTTGATTGCCCTTGATGGGAGAAGATTAGAGGAAAACTTCCTTTAATTTCTCAGGACATATTAATAACAAATATTTATTAATAACTGTCCCCTCAGCTGTATTTGCTAACCTTTATTATATATAATAATGGCTTAGCATATATAAGAACTTTCTTTTAACAAAGCAGTATGCTCTACATAAAAATTATCAATGTTATTTTAGCAGATGAGCTCTACATATAAACAAAATAAGCCTTGAATTTTTTTAATCAACAGAAGTTAAAGATATTAGATGACAGAGAATAGTCCCGATTCTTTATGCATAAGTACTTTGAAAGTGAGACAATTATACCCATACAAGTGACATATGTGTGACAGTTTGATATAGTTTGCAGATTATCTGTGATGAAATATAGAGTCACTTGTTACAAGTTACTAAAAGGTAGAATAGTCTAGACTAGAAAGCTTAATTCTTTTGAGACACGGGCTCACTATGTAACCCTGGCTGGCCTGGGACTTGCTGGTCTCAAACTCTCAAACTCAAAGATATCTGCTGCTTCTGGCTCTAAGTGCTGGTATTAAAGGCTTGCACCATTACAATCTGACCCTCATTGTATTTTGGAGTAAGTCTTAAATTACCATTTGTAGTTTATCTTCCTATAGTAATAAATCTATGTGAGAATATAAAAATTAGGGATATTGGAAAAGGAAGGTGCTGATAGCAGCATTGAGACTGGTGAAATGTACTCTGCCATATTCGGCTTTCTATAAATAGAACCAACACAGGAATATAAACGGATTGATGTTTTTAGTAGACACAGAGCAGAATAAAATAGATGA
The DNA here is from genome assembly GCA_028551405.1 of Uromys caudimaculatus. Lineage (NCBI taxonomy): Eukaryota > Metazoa > Chordata > Mammalia > Rodentia > Muridae > Uromys > Uromys caudimaculatus. Next base: position 16,587,618 of record CM052717.1, on the reverse strand, counting down.
TAGGTACAATGGAGGCAGAGCTGAGAACAATGAACAAATGGAATATGTAACAGAAAAATAGACAATATTTGAAGCCATGGACTGGAAAATGGTAATTTTAACAGGGCAGAAGAGCTAGTTTCTGACATTCAAGCTGGGAGAGGGATTATCTTAGGTTAGTGTTGAAGAAATGAAGAGATGCAAAAGCTGTCTAAGTCGAAAGAGCATAAACATCCCAGGGTGTGCGAGTCTTTGCACGGGGGAATTTTGTTCAAGACAACTACAAGAAACTTCTTGGGAATTGGTAGCCATTTTGGAGAGAGACCCAGCACAAAATGCTTAGAATATACCAGCGTATTTAATTTTTAAGAGTCTGTGAAAAATCTGATAGAGAAGAAGACTGACAGGGGCACGCTTCGCTTCTCTCTCTTTACTTTCTTTAAATGCCAAGTTTGTTTCACATGTAGGTTCCGTCCCCACCTCTGACGACCACCATGACCCTGTCCTATCCTAACAGTCCATGCACAGTTAAAACCAAGTAAGGGGAGGGGCTCCATCCTTGAAAACTAAACAGGCATTTTAAACAACACATCCTCGGCAATTGAACCTGGACAATGTTTATTAAACACACTAGGGGAGTTCTCACTTTGCAGTATAAAAAGGACAGCCAGGTATCAACTGTTACAGAAATGAAGTAACATGGAATTTTTCAAACAGTTTAAACCATTTTCTTTTCTTTTCTTTTTTTTTTCAGATTCTATTGTTTTTATTGGATATTTTCTTTATTTACATTTCAAATGCTATCCCATTCCCTGGTTTCGTCCCCTATCCCATCCCTCCTCCTGCTGCTTCTATGAGGGTGCTCCTTCCCCCACTCCCCACTCCTGCCTAAATGCCCTAGCATTCTCCTATGCTGAGGCATCTGGCCTTCACAGGACCAACAGCCTCCCCTCCCATTGATGCCAGGTAACTCCATTCAAACATATGAGGTTGGAACCATGGATCCCTCCATGTGTACTCTTTGGTGAGTGGTTTAGTTCCTGGGAGCTCTGGGAGGTCTGGTTGGTTCATATTGTTCTTTGTATGGGGTTGCAAACTGCTTAAGCACCTTCAGTCCTTTCTCTAACTCCTCCATTGGGGACCCCATGCTCAGTCCAATGGTTGGCTGTGAGCATCTGCCTCTGTATTTGTCAGGCTCTGGCAGAACCTCTCAGGAGACAGCTATATCAAGTTCCTGTCAGCATGCACTTTTTAGCATCCACAATAGTGTCTGGGTTTGGTGGCTATATATGGAATGGATCCGCAGGTGGGGCAGTCTCTGGATGGCCTTTACTTCAGTCTCTGCTCCACACTTTGTGTCCGTATTTCTTCCCATGAATATTTTGTTCCTCTTTCTAAGAAGGACTGAAGCATCCACACTTTGGTTTTCCTTCTTCTTGAGCTTCACATGGTCTGTGAATTGTATCTTGGGTATTCTGAGCTTTTGGGCTAATATCCACTTATCAGTGAGTGCACACCAGGTATGTTCTTTTGTGACTGGGTTACCTCACTCAGGATGATATATTCTAGTTCCATCCATTTGCCTAAGAATTTCATGAAGTCATTGTTTTTAATAGCTGAGTAGTATTCCATGTATAAATGAACCACATTTCCTATATTCATTCCTCTGTTGAAGGACATCTGGGTTATTTCGAGGTTCTGGCTATTATAAATAAGGCTGCTAAGAACATAGTGGAGCATGTGTCCTTGTTATATGTTGGAACATCATTTGGTTATATGCCCAGGAGTGGTATAGCTGGGTCCTCAGGTAATACTATGTCCAATTTTCTAAGGAATGGCTAGACTGATTTCCAGAGTGGTTGTACCAGCTTGCAATCCCACCAAAAATGGATTTCTTGACATCCTCACCAGCATCTGCTGTCACCTGAGTTTTTGATCTTAGCCATTCTGACTGGTGTGAGGTGGAATCTCAGGGTTATTTTGATTTGCATTTCCCTGATGACTAAGGATATTGAACATTTCTTTAGGTGCTTCTCGGCCATTCAATATTCCTCAGTTGAGAATTCTCTGTTTAGCTTTGTACCCACTTTTAAATAGGGTTATTTGATCCTCTGGAGTCTACCTTCTTGAGTTCTTTGTATATATTGGATATTAACCCTCTATCAGATGTAGGATTGGTAAAGATCTTTTCCCAATCTGTTGGTTGCTGTTTTGTCCTATTGACAGTGTCCTTTGCCTTACAGAAACTGCTTTATGAGGTCTCATTTGTCGATTTTTGATCTAAGAGCATAAGCCATTGGTGCTCTGTTCCAGAACTTTTCCCATGTGCCAAGGTGTTTGACGCTCTTCCCCACATTCTCTTCTATTAGTTTCATTGTATCTGGTTTTATGTGGAGGTCCTTGATCCATTTGAGCTTAAGCTTTGTATGTGGAGATAAGAATGGATCGATTTGCATTCTTCTACATGCTGACTTTCAGTTGAACCAGCCCCATTTGTTGAAAATGCTATCTGTTTTCCACTGGATGGTTTGAGCTCTTTTGTCAAAGATCAAGTGACCATAGATGTGTGGGTTCATTTCTGGCTCTTCAATTCTATTCTATTCTATTGATCTACCTGCCTGTCTCGGTACCAATAACATACAGTTTTTATCATTGTTCCCCCAGAAGTTCTTTTATTGTTGAGAATAGTTTTTGATTTCCTGGGGTTCTTGTTATTCCAAATGAATATGCAATTGCTCTTTCTAATTCTATGATGAATTGAGTTGGAATTTTGATGGGGATTGCATTGAATCTATAGATTGCTTCCAGCAAGATGGCCATTTTTACTATATTAATCCTGCCAATCCATGAGCATGGGAGATCTTTTCATCTTCTGATATTTTGATTTCTTTCTTCAGAGACTTGAAGTTCTTGTCATACAGATCTTTCACTTGCTTGGTTAGCATCATACCATGGTATTTTATATTATTTGTGAATATTGTGAAGGGTGTCGTTTCTATAATTTCTTTCTCAGCCTGTATATACTTTGAGTAGAGGAAGGCTACTGATTTATTTGAGTTAATTTTATATCCAGCCACTTTGCTGAAGTTGCTTATTAGGACTTCTCTGGTGGAATTTTTGGGGTCACTTATGTATACTATCATATCATCTGCAAATAGTGATATTTTGACTTCTTCATTTCCAATTTGTATCCTTTTGACCTCCTTTTGTTATCTTATTGCTCTGGCTAGGACATCAAGTACTATATTGAATAGGTAGGGAAAGAGTGGGCAGCCTTGTCTAGTCCCTGATTTTAGTGGGATTGCTTCAGGTTTCTCTCCATTTAGTTTGATGTTGGCTACTGGTTTGCTGTATATTGCTTTTACTGTGTTTAGGTATGGGCCTTGAATTCCCGATCTTTCCAAGACTTTTACCATGAAGGGGTGTTGAATTTTGTCAAATGCTTTCTCAGCATCTAATGAGATGATCATGTGTTTTTTCCCCTTTGAGTTTGTTTATATTGTGGATTATGTTGATGAATTTCTGTACATTGAACCATCCCTATATCCCTGGGATGAAGCCTACTTGGTCATGATGGGTGATTATTTTGATGTGTTCTTGGATTCAGTTTGTGAGAATTTTATCGAGTATTTTTGCATTGATATTCATAAGGGAAATTGGTTTGAAGTTCTCTTTCTTTGTTGGGTCTTTGTGTGTTTCAGGTATAAGTGTAATTGTGGCTTCATAGAAACAGTTGGGTAGTGTTCCTTCTGTTTCTATTTTATGGAATAGTTTGAGAGTATTGGTATTAGGTCTTCTTTGAAGGTCTGATAGAATTCTGCACTAAACCCATCTGGTCCTGGGCCTTGTTTGGTTGGGAGACTTTTAATGACTGCTTCTATTTCTTTAGGGGTTATGGAACTGTTTAGATGGTTTATCTGATACTGATTTAACTTTGCTGACTGGTATCTATCTAGAAAATTGGCCATTTCATCCAGATTTTCAAGTTTTGTTGAGTATAGGTTTTTGTAGTAGGATCTGATGATTTTTTAAAGTTCCTCAGTTTCTGTTTTTTTTCATTTCTGATTTTGTTAATTTGGATACTGTCTCTGTACCCTCTAGTTAGTCTGGCTAAGGGTTTATCTATCTTGTTGATTTTCTCAAAGAACCAGTTCCTGGTTTTGTTGATTCTTCGTATAGTTCTTTTTTGTTTCTACTTGGTTCATGTCAGCCCTGTGTTTGATTATTTTCTACTGTCTACTTCTCTTGGATATATTTGCTTCTTTTTGTTCTAGAGCTTTCAGGTGTGCTGTCAAGATGCTAGTGTATGCTGTCTCCAGTTTCTTTTTGGAGGCACTTAGTGCTATGAATTGCCCTCTTAGCATTGCATTCATTGTGTTCCATAAGTTTTAGCATGTTGTGCCTTCATTTTCATTAAATTCTAAATAGTCTTTAATTTCTTTCTGTATTTCTTCCCTGACCAAGTTATCATTGAGTAGAGTGTTGTTCAGCTTCCATGTGTATGAATGAGGGCTTTCCATTGTTTTTGTTGTTATTGAAGACTAGCCTTAGTCTGTGGTGATCTGATAGGATGCATGGGATTATTTCAATCTTCTTGTATCTGTGGAGGCCTGTTTTGTGACCAACTATATTGTCAGTTTTGGAGAAGGTACCATGAGGTGCTGAGAAGCAGGTACATTCTTTTGTTTTAGGACAAAATGTTCTATAGATATCTGTTAAAACCATTTGGTTCATAACTTCTGTTAGTTTCACTGTGTCTCTGTTTAGTTTGTGTTTCCATGATCTGTCCATTCCTGAGAGTGGGGTGTTGAAGTCTTCCACTATTACTGTGTGAGGTGCAATATGTGCTTTGAGCTTTAGTAAAGTTTCTTTTATGAATATGGGTGCGTTTGCATTTGGAGCATAGATATTCAGCACTGAGAGTTCACCATGGTAGATTTTTTCTTTTTACAAGTATGAAGTGTCCCTCCTTATCTTTTTTGATAACTTTTGATAGAAAGTTGATTTTATTGCATATTAGAATGTGTACTCCAGCTTGTTTCTTGGGACCACTTGCTTGGAAAAAATTTCCCAGCATTTTACTCTGAGATAGTGTCTGCCTTTGTTACTGAGGTATATTTCTTGTACACAGGAAAATGTTGGGTCCTGTTTACTTTTACAGTCTGTTAGTCTATGTCTTTTTATTGAGTAATTGAGTCCATTGACATTAAGAGATATTAAGGAAAAGTGATTGTTGCTTTCTGTTATTTTTGTTGTTAGAGGTGGAATTATGTTTGTGTGGTTATCTTCTTTTTGTTTGTTGAAAGACTACTTTCTTGATTTTCCTAGGGTGTAATTTCCCTTCTTGTGTTGGAGTTTTCATCTATTATCCTTTGTAGGGCTGGATTTTTGGAAAGATATTGTGTAAATTTGGTTTTGTCATGGAATATCTTGGTTTCTCCACCTAAGTTAATTGAGAGTTTTGTTGAGCTGGCATTTGTGTTCTCTTAGGATCTGTATGACATCTGCCCAGGATCTTCTGGCTTTTATAGTCTCTGGCAAGAAGTCTGGTATAATTCTGATAGGTCTGCCTTTTTATGTTACTTGACCTTTTCCCCCTTACTGCTTTTAATATTCTTTCTTTGTTTTGTGAATTTGGTGTTTTGACTATTATGTAACACGGGGAATTTCTTTTCTGGTCCAATCTATTTGGAGTTCTATAGGCTTCTTATATGTTCATGGGCATCTCTTTCCTTAGATTAGGGAAGTTTTCTTCCATAATTTTGTTGAAGATATTTACTGGCCCTTTAAGTTGGGAATTTTCACTCTCTTCTATACCTATTATCCTCAGGTTTGGTCTTCTCATTTTGTCCTGGATTTCCTGGATGTTTTGGTTTAAGAGATTTTTGTGTTTTGCATTTTCTTTGACTGTTGTGTCAATGTTTTCTATGGTATCTTCTGCACCTGAAATTCTCTCTTCTATCTCTTGTATTCTGTTAGTGATGCTTGCATCTATGACTCCTGATCTCTTTCCTAAGTTTTCTGTCTCCAGGATTGTCTCCCTTTGTGATTTCTTTATTATTTCTATTTCCATTTTTAGATCATGGATGGTTTTATTCAATTCCTTCACCTGTTTGGGTGTTTTCTGGTAATTCTTTAAGGGATTTTTGTGTTTCCTCTTTGAGGGCTTCTACTAGTTTATCTGTGTTCTCCTGTATTTCTTTAAGGGAGTTATTTTTATCCTTCTTAAACTCCTCTATCATCATCATGAGAAGTGATTTTAAATCTGAGTCTTGTTTTTCTAGTGTGATAGGGTATCTATGATTTGCTGTGGTGGGAGAACTGGGTACTGATGATGCCATGTAGCCTTGGTTTCTGTTGCTATGTCTTGCACTTGCCTCTCGCCATCTGGTTATCTCTAGTGCTACCTGCCCTTGCTGTCTCTGACTGCAGCCTGTTCTTCCTGTGATCCTGGTTGTTTCTGAACTCCTCAGAGTCCAGCTATCTCTGTGATCCTGAGATCCTGAGTGTGTCAGTGCTCTTAGGAGTCAAGTTGCCTCTGGGATCCTGAAATCCTGGTGTGACCAAGCTCCTGAGATCCTGTTGTGTCAGAGTTCCTGGGAGTCAGGCTTTCTCTGGGTGTTGCAAGGGTGGGTGGGGAGTTGGAGCCCTGGATTTGCTCCGGGCACAGGTGCAAGCTGGAAGGAATCTGTGCCTCTGGCTGGTCGGGGGTTTGTGTTTCCCTGGTTACTGTGGGAGTCCCAATTATGCTTGGTGCTGAGAAAGATGTTGTGGCCTCAGCTGTGATCTTGAGTGTGTCGGAGCTCCAGTGCTCCTGGGTGTGTCTGATCCCCTGGGAGTCGAGCTTCCTCTGTAATCCTGTGATCCTGTGATCCCAGGTGTTTCTGAGCACTGGGAGTTGAGCTTCCTCTGGGTGCAGAGACAGCACCCCAGGTCTAGTCCAGGTGCAGGTTCAGACCAGAAAGAACCCGTGCCACTGGTTCAGCGGGGGTTCCTGTGTCACTGGATCTTGGGGGTCCCAGTTATTCCTGGTGTTAGGGCAGTTGTTATGGCCTTCTCACCTCTGATCCTGGGTGTGTTAGAGCACATGGGAGTCGAGCTTCCTCTGGGTATTGTGGGACTGTTGTGCAGCACTTAAATCTGCTCAGGGCACAGGCTCAGTTGGGAAGGAACCCGTGCCTCTGGCTGGGTGGAGGATTCCTGCATCCCTGGATCCCAGAGGTCCCAGTTACTCTGGGTGTTGGGGCAAATATTGTGGCCTCCTCACCTGTTAAGCCCTTTTCTTAAAGAGACTTTCTCCACTGCCAGAAATATTGAATAGCCTCTTGGTCAGTCATCCGGAAACAATTCTTCACATAATTAATGAACTTGGCTTACATTTTGGGAAGAGAACCAGCTTTATCTGTACTTGCTTGCATTTTTGCCTTAATGTCTTCTACAGAACTAGGTCCTTTTGGTGTTTTAGGAGTTTCTTCCCGTTTTTTGGAGGACTTTTGACCCGTTGATGGTTGGCCTTTTCAATTTTGGTTTGATTTTTGTGCATTTCTGACTGGGGTATCTTGTACAGATTTCTTCACTGGGACCTTTTCTTCAGTTTCCTCTTCAACAAAATCATCATTATCTTCATCATCCTCATCATCTTCATCAAGTTTTACTTTTTTCTGTGGAACCTTGTTACCACCTCCAGGAATAGAACACTTTTCAGACATGCCTAAGAGTTTTACATCCTCCTCATCTTTATCTTCTGACTCTGCATCTTTCTTTACAGCTACTAGGTGCTGTCCACTAATGTGCACAGGCCCTGAACCACACTTCAACCTTAAGACCACAGGTGGTGTAACGTCAAAGCCCCCAAGGGAAACTGCTGCTTTTACAGACATTTTCAAAGTGCCAGGGTTAGTTTAACTGGACAGTCGTCATAGTTTATTGCTTCTGCCTCTATGATGTGGAATTGATCTTTTACCCCTGCCCCTAAACTGACCATTCTTATTGATAACTAGTGCTCATTTTCAGCATTATCCACTTTAAAGTGATCGTCTTTGTCAGCCCTTAGTTTACAACTGAAAATGTAGTTCTGAGGCCTAAGAGGGCTCATGTCCCTGTCCATCGAATCTTCCATGAGGTTGGAGATGCACATGTCTGTGTGGAAGAAGCTGGACAGAAAAAAATGCCTACTGTTCCACAGAACAGATATGCAGGACAGAATCACAGCCTCTTTGTTTCTCTTTGGCACACCCACATGAATGATAGTACATGATGATGTTAAGGAAACATTAAGTTCAAGGAAGAATCTTTTCTAAGGCTCTTGTTTGAGGTAGGAAATGCTGGAAAGAGACTGAGAGTCCCTTGTAAAAGTAAAAAGGATAAAGTCCCCAGAAACAATCTTGAGTATGAAGGTATCTTAGGATAATATATTTGGCCACTAGGTGAATATGGACAATAGCCAGTAACCATCTCTGGCAGGTCTTAGGTCATCTTTGGTTTTCTTTCTGCCTGACATGTGGGAGAATGGAGCAAAGGGGTGAGTTTCAGTTACATCAAATCTTCTAAAGACAATCACCGAGACATGCAGATGCTTACCCACAGACTGCAAAAGGAAGAAATGAGATTCTAGTTACTGCTAGGAAGGGAATACTAAACAAACTTCAAATGGGTGAGCAGTCATGACATCTCATGATAAGATAGCATATCTGCTTACTGCTGTGATGGTGAACATTGATTCTCAGCATGAGAGAATCTAGAATAATGGGGGTAATGAACCCCAGACATGTCTGTGAAGGGTTCTAGGCTAGGTTTGGTAGGTTAGGAAGACACACTCTAAATGAGTATCACTATTCCAGAGCCCATACTGAACACAAAAGAGGAAGTGAGCTGAGCATCAGCATTCATCTCTCTGACTGAAGATACAGTATGACCGGCTGCCTTACCCTCTTGCCACCCACCTGCCTTCCTAGCCATGTTGGACAAAACCCTTGAACTAAAAGCCAAAAGAAACCCTTTTTGCCTTAAATTGCTTTAATCATGTTGTATTAGTTCTTTTTTTTTTTTTTTTTTTTTTTCTTTCTGTTGCTGAGATACAATCTCATGACCAAAAGCAATTTAAGGAAGAATTTATTTTTCCTTATGGTTCCATAGTGATAGTCCATAATGACAGGGAAGGATGACTACAGGTAGACATGGCAACAGGAATAAGAAGCTGGTTGATCATATTTTCATCCACACAGGAAACAGGATAGACAGGAAGTGGGGTAAGGCAATAAACTCTCAAGATTGCTTCCGGAGATGCACTTCCTCCAGCAAGGTTGCACTTCCTGGAGGTTTCATAACCCCTTCAAACAGTGCTGCCAACTGGGAATTGAATGTTCAAATGCACGATCCTAGGGGGCCACTTCTTCATACCACCACACATGTATTTTGTCAAAGCAATGGAAAAAGAACAACTAAGACAAATGTCATTGGAATTTGTGTAGAAAAGCACACGTTTCTTCCAGATAAGGATACTTAAGAATTTTGCCAGAAAGTTCATATAGAATACTCCTTGTTCATGTCCTTTTGGGTTCTAAGTCACACTGGGTATGCATTGACTATCCATTGTGGATTTCTTTGGTATTTTGATATCAGCATTCACTACATAGGTGTTTATTCAGCTATGTCAGTACCCAATTCTCCCAAAGGAACAAAGCAATAAGAAGAACTCCTGACTTCCTGGCACAAGTTAAATATTCTCCCTTTGAAACAGAATATAAGTCTAGAGGCTAAATAGCTATCTCTGAATCATAATGCAAAAGAAACTGCCTGTACTTGAAAAGGCAGTGCCTCCTTTTTTTTGCAGTTTCTAGTGACTCATCTTTTATTCCAGCTAATCATGGTACAAAGCAAGTCAAAAGAATTCCGGCTCAACATGGATAGCATTATAAACCCAGGCAGGAGTTCAGAGGTTTTTACAAGAGATATCTATAATTATTGCTTAGGCTGCCAACAGCACAATAGAAGCCATAGTCCCAAAGAGCAGGCATAAAATTCCTATTAGCCTTATGGAATATACACAGACCCAATTCTAAAATTCAATTAATTCAAGGTTAAAGCCACATCCCCATTTGAGGAAATAGCAGTGTGAGGATTTTCATTATTTCTGTACTTCATTGAGCAATATACTGAACTATTAAGTGCTATACTTAGTACTATGTGAGAAAAACCTTTGAAGGGGCAGAAAAGTGTAGAATTTTTGTTAAAGCTTGTTTCACATTTAAAAATAGAACTATTAAAGGTAAAATATTAAATTGTGTTAGAATGTTCAAAGAAGAAAATAAAAAATAAATCACTTCAAATTCTGTCTCTAGAAGTAGCTGCTATGGACTGTTGTGCAGCTGAACTTAATGGCTGCATTCTCTGTCTGACCACGAGACAGAAAAAGAGAGGGAGAGAAGGAGAGAGAAGGGGGAGAGAGAGGGGGGAAGAGAGAGAGGGGAAGAGAAAGAGACAGAAAATTTGTTTCCTATTTTTATTTACAACTTACTCTTTTTATTAAAAACCTTTTATGAGTTTAGTTTTGTAAGTTATTTTCACATAGCATCTCACATTTTCATTTTATTGCATATGTCTTCATCTTCTTTCTGTCTTGTCTGTCTATAATCTATCATCTGTCTGTCTGTCTTTATCATCTATCATCTACCTACCTCTCCATCTATCTATCCACCCATCCATCTGTCCATCCATCCATCCATCTATCCATCTGTCTACTTATATAATATTATTTATTGATAGAGAATCTACTGTAATACAGCTCAGCCTGACCTGGAACTTATTATGCAGTAGAGAACACATTGACCCTAGGCCATCTTTTTCCCATGTCCTGAGTTCTGAGATTGCCCATGTATACCTGATTCAGTTTGTATATTGAGTCAAACACAGGGTATCATGCATACTAACTAGGTAGACATCTACTATCTGAGTCTTAGTCCTGCTGTGATTGCTTAAGGTGGAAGATCTCATATGTATGAGTGCTGGCTGCAGTAAAGCATATAACATGTTGTTTCCTGTGGTGATAGGAGCAACAGCAACCCATGCTCTTAGCAGTCTTAGGAAAGAGGAAAGTACCACGAGCTACAGTCCCTACATTGTAGGTTTACTTTCTAGAAATGTTCCTGGTACATAACTGCTCATTTGCAAACTTACATCTTCATCTCTTCATTTTCTGTGCCCCCAACCTGCTAAGAACTTCTGCCTCTGTTTATATCTAGTAGATATCCAAAATTATATATTTCTGATATTTATTTTATTTACATTTCAAATGTTTTCCCCTTTCTAGATCTCCCCTTCAGAAACCCCCTATCCCATCTGCCCTCCTTCTGACTCTATGAGGGTGCCCACCCACCCACCCACCCACTCCTGGCTTCCCTCCCTAGCATTCCCCTACACTGGGGCATTTAACATCCTCAGGCCCAAGGGTCTCTTCTCCCACTGATGTCCAACAAGGCCCTCCTCTGCCACATATGTGTCCAGCACCATGGGTCCCTTCATGTGTATTCTGTGGTTGGTAGTCCAGTCTCCGGGAGCTCTGGGGTATGGCCAGTTGACACTATTGCTCCCTCCATGGGACTGCAAACCTTCTCAGCTCCCCCAGTCCCTTCTCCAACTCCTCCATCTAGGACATTATGCTCAGTCCAATGGTTGGCTGCGAGCATCTGCTTCTGTATTTGCCAGGCTCTGCCTGAACCTCTCCACTTTGTCTCAATATTTCCTCCTGTGAGTATTTTGCTCCCCCTTCTAAGAAAAACTGAAGCATTCACATTTTGGTCTTCCTTCTTTTTAGACTTCATATGGTCTGTGATTTGAATCTTGTGTATTCTGAACTTTTGGGCTAATATCCACTTATCAGTGAGTGCATATCATGTTTGTTCTTTTGTGACTGAGTTACCACACTCAGGATGATATTTTCTAGTTCTATCCATTTGCCTGCGAATTTCATGAAGTCATTGCTTTTAATAGCTGAATAGTATCCCATTGTGTAATGTACCACATTTTCTGTATCCATTCTTCCGTTGAGGAACATCTAGGTTGTTTCCAGCTTCTGGCTATTATAAACATGGCTGCTATGAACATAGTAGAACATGTGTCCTTATTACATGTTGAAGTGTCTTCTGGATATATGCCCAGGAATGGTATAGCTGGGTCTTCCGGTAGTACTATGTCCAATTTTCTGAGGATCTGCCAAACTGATTTCCACAATTAATATAGTAAAAATGGCCATCTTGCTTAAAGCAATCTACAGATTCAATGCAATCCCCATCAAAATTCCAATTCAATTCTTCATAGAGTTAGAAAGAACTATTCTTAAATTCATTTGGAATAACAAAAAACCCAGAATAACAAAAACTATTCTCTACAATAAAAGATCTTCTGGGGGAATCAACATCCCTGACCTTAAGCTGTACTACTGAGCAATAGTGATAAAAACTGCATGATATTGGTACAGTGAAAGGCAGGTAGATCAATGGAATAGAATTGAAGATCCAGAAATGAAACCCCACACACCTATGGTCACTTGATCTTTGACAAAGGAGCTAAAACTATACAGTAGAAAAAAGACAGCATTTTCAACAAATGGTGCTGGTTCAACTAGTGGGGTCAACATGTAGAAGAATGCAAATTGATCCATTCCTATTTTCCTCTACAAAACTCAAGTCCATGTGATTCAAGGACCTCCATACAAAACCAGATTTACTGAATCTAATAGAAGAGAAAGTGGGGAAAAGTCTTGAACACATGGGCACAGGGGAAAAGTTCCTGAACAGAACACCAATGGCTTATGCTCTAAGATCAAGAATTGATAAATGGGACCTTATAAAATTGCAAAGCTTCTGTAAGGCAAAGGACACTGTCAATAGGACAAAACGGCAACCAACAGATTGGGAAAAGATCTTTACCAATCCTACATCCAATAGAGGGCTAATATCCAACATATACAAAGAACTCAAGAAGTTAGACTCCAGAAAACCAAATAACCCCATCAAAAAATGGGGAACAGAGCTAAACAGAGAATTCTCAACTGAGGAAATTTGTAGGGCTGAGAAGCACCTAAAGAAATGCTCAACATCCTTAGTCATCAGGGAAATGCAAATCAAAACATGTCTGAGATTTCACCTCACACCAGTCAGAATGGCTAAGATCAAAAACTCAGATGCCAGCAGATGCTGGCGAGGATGTGGAGAAAGAGGAACACTCCTCCATTGCTGGTGGGATTGCAAGCCACTACAACAAAAATATCTTTTTTGAGAATTTCATGCAATGATACTTTTGATGTCCATCTTCTGACTCCTCTAAGATCCTCCCACCCCCAGATCTCTATACACCTAACCTTATATACTCCTTCTTACAGTGTTTTTGTTTGTTTGTTTGTTCAAAGCCATGGAGTCCAGTTGGCATTGACTGACTACTCCTGAGCACAGGGCCTGCTCTAGAGTGTGGTCAAGACACCAGGTGTCACTCCATTGAAGAAAACTCACATTTCGTCCCAGCAACAATCAAATGCAAATAGTTCGTGAGCTAAGAGTGGGACTGTGTTCAGTTCCCCTTTTACATGGCAGCATTTAGAGAAGCTTAAGCTTGTTCAGGTCTTGTGCATGCTGTCACCATCTCTGGGGGCTCAGATCTACTCTGATGTGTCAGGGAAACAGCATTGTCCTGAAGCCATCACCACCTCTGGCTTTTAAATTATTTCAACTTCCTATTCTGCATTAGGATCCCGAGCCTTGAGAGGAGGAGTGTGACGATAAATATCCCATCTACGGATGAATATTCCCAAGTCTCTCACTTACTGTATGCTGTCTAGTTGTGGGTCTCTATGTTAACTGACGTCTACTACACGAAGAAGCTTCTTTAATGAGGGTAAAGGAATGTGTTAATCTATGCCCAGCATAGCAATAATTCATTAGTAGTCATTTCATTGCTTTTTTTATTTAGCAGAATATTAGTAGGTTCTTGGTCTCATTAGCAGGTAGTTTCCATCTCATGGAGTGGGCCTTAAATACATTTTTCCAAGTGGTTGGTTATTCCTATAACATTTGTGATACTGTTGTACCAAATACGAAACATCATAAGATGATTTAGTCACAAAGCAGGGCGGATCTGTGTCTTTTTCTCAAGGGGCATGAAAGGAAGGAAAGAAAAAAGCAAGCAAACAAAAAATAGTGCCGGAGACCAAATGGCCTTGTTTGAACCTAAGGCCTTGCTCTTTGTCAGCTAGCCAGAGGGTCCCAGGCTTTAGCAGACATTCCGTTGATTACTCCCATCTACAGATGTCCTTTGCATGTGAATAGATGGTTTGTTTGTAGTAGCCTGTGACTCCAGAGAAACCTTGAGATGTCTCGCTATGTTAAAGCCACAATAAGACTTGTTATGCTGAGTTACAACTGTCTGATGTTTGGCTGCAATTAAGCGACCCTGAGAAACTTCTCCCCCTCTATCTCTTCCCGCCCTGTAGTGACCTCTAGTAACCTTCTTACTCCTGCCCTTCCCACCTTGAAGTGTTTAAATAGATGTAGTAATAAAGCCATTTTTGGGGCTTGACACTGTCTTGCCCTCAAAGTATTCTTTGTCTCCTGTCTTTTTCCCCACTGGCAGCTTCTCTCCTCAGGTGCGAACCTGTGGTTGATAGCCTCCCAGGAGGCCCCCCTCCCCGGGAAGGATGGGACAGTTAACTCTTTGCAAAATAGTATAAGAAGACATAACGAATAAACAAATTGCCAGCGATGAAGTCTGAGGTTTTGAGGTAGTAGGACAAAAGGTAGGAAAGAGACAGTAGAGAGAAAACAGGGACAGCAGGGATGGGTATAGCCCTTCTTCGAGTGTGGGACATGGGGCTGCCTCAGTGAGACTGTGTTAGGGATTTGTTGAAAAGCAGAGGGAAGGTACAGTCCTGTCTACACAGTGAAAACTCTAATGATATCTTACTGAGATGAGAAGACACAGCGCACTATGCTTTTGTATGTTACAGGATGAGCACTTGCGTATTGGATAGTCTGCATAAACACCGCTGTCCCTGCCCACTGGAAGACAGTAGGTTGTTGTGTCTACTAGTTATGACTAAGATTTGCTGCTTTGACTATAGGCAGTCAGACCATCCCTCTGTGGGTTTCCTTTTGGGCATTGTGTGATACACACCTAAAGTTCTGGTTACCGTTCTAGCCAGTTAATTCATGAGCATTATAAGATGGGCAAATGGAAGTATTCTGTTTGCTTCACTAACATCTGGGTCATAGGAGTGGTATGACACACAATTCCATTCCAGTGTGAGATGCTGGGTGACTTGTGGAAGCACTGGATTTCAAATAGCTGTTCTTTTTTTAAAAGCCTCTGGCTCTAACTTGCCATGAGTTGCTATTTGTAATAATGGAAAAACCAAGAAAGCCTTTCCTTGGGCAAAATTTATTACCTTTTTCCTTCTTTAATAAATGTTTGCTGTTATAAAAGCTATTCAAATACACTGTTGAGAATTAGAAAATAAAGACAAGAAAGATGGCTAAATGAATGCCATATTTCTGCCACATAGAAATTATCAATGTTAATGCATTATATATATTTTAAGCATGCAGGCATTTATTTTCTCTCATCATCTCCTATTATATTTTCTGTGGCTATAACTAAATGCTACAGACAGAGAAATTCATTAAAGAATGCAGTTTATTCCTTTCATGAGTCTGAAGCCCAAGGGCAGTGGCCTATATTTGGTAAAGGCCTCCCTGTTGGTGGGGACTCCCTAAAGGGTCCTGAGGTGACACAGATTGTGCTGTGTCATGGGAAACACAGACAATGAGGCAAACTATTGATTATGACAGATACACTACCAGTATAAACACAGGCTCAGAACCACACTGACGAAATAGATTAATGACCGATAAATCCATTCCTTTCTTGAAGACTTCATATGTTCTAGGTTCTTGGTAACTTACCATGGAGATTTGAGTGTAAAATGAGTTTCAGTGAGGACATTCAAGCCACTGTGCATACTTACAGATTTTAATGTATACAAGATTATAAAAATAATATCTTTTATTTTGTTCCTCTCTTCAGTCACTTTGAGCTTCCTATTGAAAAAAAAATTATTTAGAATCTGCATTAATTTCAAAGGACTTCAATTGTCTAAACATGGTCATGCCTACCTGTTTTGCACTAACCTCAAAGTCAAGCCCATACTGCCTCTGTGCATTAGCTTCAAGTAGAGGACTCCCCTTCTTTCTTTCATCATGAGTTGGTGAAGTTGTGAAGTTGAAGAAACCCCATCTTCTGCATAACCTGGGGAAAGTATTTTCATTGGAGCTTGGTGTGATCCACGTGAGGGAAGACTGCTGCTCCCATTTTCTCTTTCACATAGGCCTAGCCATGGGACCTTGGAGAAGAATAGCCAGGAGCAGCCTATGTGTTCCCTAGATGTGAATGCAGTGACTTGCTATCTGGGTTGGGGTTGGGCACATTCCAAAGCAAGGCACTGCCTGGTGCCTTGCAAAGGACAGACAATAAGACGTGAGTGAGCTGCGCTTCTGTGGACTTTGTCCACACTGTTCAAGAACAGAATAGCTGTGGAGATGTAGAGTGGAGGAAATGGATGGTCATGTCTTGGGTCATGAGGGGATTTTTAAATGCTCATCCTTGAGGAAGTTGTTTATTATTTAGTGATCTCAGACATGAATGAATACAATGTATTTCTATTGCATCCTTTCCTGTTATCCATCTCCAGGTTGTCCTGAACCACTGCCCCCGACTTCCTGCCATCAGCCTCTTTTAGGGTTAACCTTGAATACCCAGGGCACACGTCACGGTGACACGAGATAATATTCTCTTTTCTGATCCTTCCCTCCACAATCCTGGGAATATAGTGAGACAAAAGTGGAAACAGCCTAAGAGATGAAGAAAGGACTTGGACATGGCCATTATGCCATTCCAGGAGTCTATCCTGGAGCCACCATGTAGGGAAGAGGCTCTGGTGAGAGGAGGTTCACCATTACCATTTGGTTAGAGAGATGATAAGGCTTTGTCTCACCAACTGAGAGAACTACTCACTATCTAAGGTGCCCAAATAAGGCAATTTCTTCAAGGTTGCAGAGAAACTTTAAATATACTTGGTGGCTATACTCTACCTTGCTAATTTGTCTAAAGCACTAATTACAGACAAATAGTTTCTAATCACGTAGAAAAACAACAGGGAAGTATAAAGAATTCCTGTAAGACTCCTCTTATATGTGCTTCCCCCAAGGCTAATGTGTCCATGGACATTGAGTAACTTCAACTCTTAGTTCTTGTCATCACCACGTAACCTGGTAGAATTTGTTGACCACAGAGCACATTTTATCCTAACCCATCATCGCCAGACTTTTTACTGCATCCTCTCTGTGTTCCTGAGTTATATCTGCTTTATAAGACAACCCCAGGGTTCCCAATGTCTCAGTTGTGCTGTTTTCATTGCTGAAACATCAGGACAGTGTTTCCAACATTTCCAGGCAGATCTTTATTTTCAGAATCACAGGGCAATTTATCAGGTCCTCATATGTGCATCAGCAGGTACCCTGGTCCATTGTTTTGTTGTCCTGTGGTCATCAGCCCAAAGAGAAAACGGGTCTTAATGGTAAAGAACAAAGAAACACAGGACCAATCGAATATCAAGAGAGCTGTGCCGACTGTAGGGTGCTTCATCAAATGAAGGATCAGCTCTATCCACTCAGCTCGTCTCGTCATCTTGCATTCTGAGTACCATGACTAGAGAGAGAGGGATTGCAAGGGGTAAAAGCCATTGGCAGATGATAGCGAACAATGTTTTTGTTGGAACCATTAAACTTAACCCAGGGCAAGGGGTCTCCAAGAACAAAGCAGCATTCCATAATCATGCCTCGCTTCCTCACTTAAATGAGAGGCCACTCATGGTCAACATTAGAAGCAGTTTAAGAAAAATGACTCATTTTTTCTCTCTTGACAAAGACATGGAGTGATGGTGCAGGGCCAGGCTGTTAAATATCTCAGAAGAGTGAGTGCATGGCTCGTCACTGTAAGAAATGCACACACTGCAGACAAGAGCCAGTTCTTTAGCAACTCAGTCAGGAGGGATGTGAGACAAGAGCTACTGAAGAACGACATGTCTTTATTTGAAGACAGGCTATTTAGAAGCTGCAAGATATGGCCTCCATAGCTCTGTAGGAACTTTTCAAAACACCCTGGAATGCAGACGCTGTTCAAAGAGAGAAGGGGTTTCTCTTCAGGAGGCTTGTTTGAAAGCTTAGGAGTAGAAAGTCATTCAGGAGGCTAGGTGCTCATCGACCTTGGGTCAGAGCCCAACTTGCTGCTCTTCCATAGTATAAAAATCTGAACAGTTATTAGGCAGGAATACCTCTTCCTTAAGTACACGCATGGTGTTCCTAGAATCAGGTTTTCTATTTGCAAAACTCCCATTGGCCAAGCCTTCAGTGTCATCTGTTACAAGTTACACATGGTTCATAACATCAGAGGCATATAACCAAACATTCTAACAGTTGTGTATCCAGGAGAGTTATCTCTAGAGAGGTTATTCAGTATCTCCTGCTGTTCGTCACCAAGCCTAACACTGAAGAGAGTTAAAATAATGGCTCGATCTTTGATCTTCAAAAGTGTGAGGACATGTGTCTGTGTGTGTACTTGTGCTTTTTAAGTTCAAGTGATGATTTCATTATTCTATAATGAAAACAATCTTCTAAACCAAAAGAAGAAATTAAAAAACCCATTTAGAAGATAATTAAGGCCTGGTTTCTGGCCTCACTCATGCAGTTCAGAAACTGGAAGCTGATGGTGTCCTCCATCTTCTGGCACTGAAGAGATACTTCTCATTAGACTTCTGTCCAATGAGACCCACAAGGCAGATTCTGCTTCCCAAAGATCATTGCAAGATCATGCCCTGCTCCAGCCTCTGAAATACTCTCTTCATGTCTTGAAACTAAGTTAAGCTAGGTGACAGCTTTAAGTTGTAGGGGACAGCAAGACTGACAAGAGGCTGTTTCTGAGTTGAGGTCATCAAGTGGGGTCACCATCCTCTGGAATGCTTCCTTTGGGAGTCTGGAAACCACACTGCCGGGAAGCAGAGAACTCTATGAGGAAACTCAGCGCTACAGAGAGGCAGATAGTTTCCACATTAGCAGGGTGTGTCTCAAATAATGCCACATATTATTCACAATGGTAAGAAGTATATGGATTCATTTCTATAAATACAGTGTCTATGTGTTATGCATTTTATTTTAAGCAACAACAACAACAACAACAGAAACTAAGACTACCTGGTGGGATATCTGCTGCCAGTTTGCAGCACTTCCTATAATCTTATCACCTAGGAGCTTGAGGCAGGGGGATTTCACTATTGAAGCAGCTTGAGCCATATAACCATCTCCCAGTCAGGTTCTTCTATGTAACAAGATCCTGTCTCAAACCAAACCAAACCAAATCAGTCAGACAACAGGATGTGTAAATCATGCCTGATTTCATTTTTTTTTTGTGATGCTAGGTAGATACATAGATGAGAGAGTTATATCAGGATATTTGAATCTTTCAGCAAATGAATCTAACAGTTGTAAGAAAACACATCAGAAGATCAACATTTATTGAACCTAAGGCACAGGATAGTAAATGTTCTTTTTCTTCCATATTCCCTTCATCTGGGTTTGTTAGTTTCTCTTCTAAATAGCAAAAGCTATTTAAAGTAAAAATCATGAAATCACATAATTCAACCTTCAGTTCAGCACTGCTTATCACAGGATGCGGTCATTCATGGCCTCTGAGGAGCCCAGTTCCCTAGCATGACTAGATTCTGGGGGTGCTCTCATGATGGGCTCTCTGTGCTCTCTGACATATACAAGTGCCCTTTGCAGCTGGCAGTGAGGGGGTGTAGAATTCTCTGCTTGCCCTTTGTAGCTGGCAGTGCAGGAGTGTAGAACCCACTGCACTGCTAATCTGAACAAAGTCTATATGTGATTCTCCAACTTTTCCTTTACCCAGAAGACCTCCTTTCTTATTTGCTTGAGATCTTAGCCCTGACTGCTCAGTTTTTGCTAGGAAAACCAAGGGACCTTCCATTTTATAGAGAGTTCAGAAAACCGATTTTATATGTGGAGTTACTTCACAACCCCCAAGTTCACTGGTATTCACAGACGGGTGCATTAGTTTGTGTGGTTCTCACAAAAAAAATGTTAGTCTTCCTATTGTGTAATAAAAGACAGAGAAAACCAACTTAAATGGAAGGAAGTTTATTTTGGCTCATGGTTCAGAGGTTTCAGGCCACAATTGATCTTTTCTGTTGGTGGCAAGGGACATCATGGTAACAGAACATGATAGAGGAGGCTTATAGCTCATGCTCATGGTCGTTTGGGAGTAGGTTAAAAGGAGGAAAGGTTTGTCTACCTTCTAAATGTTGGTTATTTCTTAGTGGTGGCTCAGATGACAACCAGGCACGAAGCAAGCAGAAATGTGAACATTCTGTATATAAAGTGTAAGAAAGAAAGAATCAATTGAGCAAAGTTCTATCCCTTTGCTAAAGGCCATCTCACAACATCAAAGGACTTCCTACTTAGTCCTCCAACAGAAACAAGTGCTCCTAGTGAAAGAAAGTGAGGTGCCCTTGTCCATAAACCTCTGCCCTGATCTCGGCATGGCTCCTCCATCTTTCCCTGGAATCTGTGTAGTCAGGAAAACCAGCTTTCCTTCTGAAGATGAATGCTACACATCTCTATGGTCTGTGTCTTTTTATGAAATATTTTTCTAAAGGATGTTGGTTTAATTATTGTCTGAAACAAAATGGTCATTTATTTTTCATTTTCTTTTTTTTTTTTTTTTAATTTTTATTTTTGATACTTTATTTACATTTCCGATGTTTCCCCTTTTCTTTGGAAACCCCGTGTCCCCTCCCCCTCCCCGCCTCTGTGAGGG
>CM052717.1:16519234-16566205 GCA_028551405.1 Uromys caudimaculatus | reverse complement strand
GGTAGTATTATGTCCATTTTTCTGAGGGTCCGCCATACTGATTTCCAGAGTGGTTGTACCAGCTTGCAATCCCACCAACAATGGAGGAGTGTTCCTCTTTCTCCACATCCTCGCCAGCATCTGCTGTCACCTGAGTTTTTGATCTTATTATTTTTCATTTTCATTATGCTAATGGTACCAAGAGATAAGGATCTATCCGTAATCAGGTGGAGGCCTGCAACTCCATTGGAGCCCTCCTGTGATTATACTCAAACTACCTATTTCTTCTAGAACACTCTCACTGTGTTAGCATAAGAAACACGTGTTAAGATTGATGCAGGATGAGAAATTTAAATATGAAAACCACAGCTCCAAAATCTTCTTGTCCATGAAAAGATCATGTAAGGAAATGTATAAAACATACCTGCTATGGATCTTATACTCAAATAATTTAACTACCTTAGTAAGAAGTCAGCACTTCATAAATAATATTATGAACTAATTGATAGGCTCTTTTTAATTGTGGCAGAGAAAATAAAGCTTATAGCATCTAAACTTATCAGATAAAGAAATCAGGATGGGCTCTCTCTGCTCTCTGACATCTACAAGTGCCCTTTGTAGCTGGCGGGGTGGGGGTGTAGAATCCTCTGCATTGCATTACCATCTGCAGGACTAACAGCCATTGAAGGGAACATGTTGCACACACTGGAATCATTCAACAGAGAATAAAGCTAATTATTCAGGAAGAATAAGGTAAAAATAGAAAAAATGAGCAGTAGATGATACCATTAGTGATCAGCTGTACTTAATAACAAATTAAATGGAACCTCTTGGAACAAACCTGAGGCAGCAAAGATAGAGGAACTGTACATGTGACATGGTGGCTAGAATAACCATGCCTGGTGGGCAACCAGAAATAGGAAAACTGTGGAGGCTGGGAGAAGGTGCAAAAGAAGTAAGGGCAAAATCATAACATTTTGATGAAATTGAAGAACACATTTGCAATATGTACCCTTGAAGATTTATCATCAAGTAGCTGACTGACAAAGGATGGTGTTATTGTTTGAATATGCTTGGCCCAGGGAGTGGCACTATTTGGAGGTGTGGCCTTGTTGGGATAGATATGTCACTGTGGGCATGGGTTTTAAGACCATCATCTTAGCTGCCAGGAAGCCAGTATTTTACCAGCAGCCTTCAGATGAAGATGTAGAACTTTCAGCTCCTCCTGTACCAGGCCTGCCTAGATGCTGCTGTGTTCCCACCTTGATGATAATGGACTGAATTTCTGAACCAGTAAACCAGCCCCAAATGTATGTTGTCCGTTATAAGACATGCATTTGGTCATGGTGTCTCTTCACAGCAGTAAGACCCTAACTAAGACAGAAAGTGAGCGAAGGTGAGATCCTTTGAAGATTCTTTCCTGACTAACAGCCACTGACAGACATAGCAACTTAAAGCAATGGCAGCAGGACAGAGGTAGCTACCAGAAGAACATAGTATAATAAGCTTAATAAATCCACATCTTAGGGGAGAAAACAAACCCATTTTCCAACAAAAAACACTGTGTTAGTTCTATGTATAGAGACACCATGACCAACCAACTCTTTTAAAGACAGCATTTAATTGGGGGCTTGCTTACAGTTTCAGAGGTTTAGTCCTTTGTCACAATGGTGGGGGCAGACAGGCATGGTGCTGGAGCAGTAGCTGAGAGCTTTCCATCCTGATTCACAGGCAGCAGACAGGGAGAGTGAGACATTGGGCCTGGTGTGGGCATTTGAAATATTAAAGCCTATCCCTAGAGAGGATACCTACTCCAATAAGGATACACCCCCTTACTCCAGCCAGGACATACCTACTTCAAGAAGAACATGCCCACCTACTTCATCAAGGACACAACTACTCCAATGAGGACACACCCACCTACTCCAACAAGGACACACCTACCTACTCCATCAAAGACACAGCTACCACAATACTGACACACCTACTTCAATAAAGACCCATCCACCTACTTCAATAAAGACACACTCACCTACTCCATTATGCACAGACCTCCCCCAACAAGGGCACACACACCTATACCAACAAGGACATACCTGCCTACTATAGCAAGGATATACTCACCTCCTCCAACAAAGACACATCTACTCCTTTAATAAGGACACACCTACCTACTCTAGTAAAGACAGGCCCACTCCAATAAGGCTATTCATCTCCAAATTCTTCCACCAGTTCACCAGTTGGGGATTATGAATGCAAATATAGGAGCCTATGGATTCATTCTTAATCAAATCGCCACAAATATAAAGGAAAATTATACTAGTCCCTCATTGATAGTATTCTATGCTTTGAAAGGCTGTGCTTTGAGAAAAGGAAAATTAGCCCAGAAGGGAAAGTCATAATAAAGATAAATAATAAATAAAGAGAAAGGTACATTTTGGAATAAGCACAAATAAGAAATTTATAATATGTAGGAATGGCATGTGTGTGCCAGTGCATCTCAGTAACACAGTGAGAAGACAAAATATGACAAGATAGTAGGTATAACTTGAACATATATGTCACTATCATATTTTATATAAAACTCTGTTCCCCAGGGTAACAGGATCAGAAGCTGGGCGTGTAGAAATATGACTACCTTGTCATGACTTTGCCATTCCCAAGGAGATTCCAGCCCTTCTCTGTATGAAAGCTCAGCTAAAAACATACTAAACAGACTAAACAGTAGTATCTTCATGATCATGTGCTAGAAAAACACATTTGAAATGTTAAACAAATGCCACTACATGGACAGCTACTTTTGAATAAAAGATACAAGGGTTAAGCCAGGTGTGTGCTACACACGTGTAATTCTAGCACTCGGGGGGCTGAGATAAAAGTATCAGGAATTCAAGGTCATCCAGAGCTACAGAAAGAGTTTGGGGCCATCCTGGGCTACAGGAGCCCCTATCTCAACACCTCTTGGCCCCTGCAAAAAGCTACTGTGGGAAGAATTAGGAAGTAAAGCACTAAGTAGTAGAAACTATGACAGTAAAAGTGAACAACTAAAATATCTAGAACATTAAAAGTGAGTCTATGGATCCCAAAGAATAGGTCAGTCAGTCACCCTGTTGAGAAAAGCAAACAAAAACAGGTTTAAAAAAATTAAGGAAAGTCAATCATATTAGGAGTTCAGAGAGAGCCAAGTTGAAACCACAGGAAAGAAACACATTCCTTGGGCATTTCCACAAATCTACCATGATGCTTTCTTGTCTCTCTTCTCTGGGAAAGACTAACTAATGGTGACCATTTGTTCAGCTTGCTAAATTGCACAAAACCGATGTTGAAATTGTTGTTGGAGTAGTGGGCGACCAGGTTGAGCAAGCATGCTTTTGATAGACTCCTCCTCGGTAACAGGGAACATCTATTAATCAGCTCATAATGTTCGTATGAGTTGTGATGAAGTATTATAATTTTCTTTTAGGGAAGACTTGCATTTAACAAAGTTATCAGGTTACTGAAATTTTTATAGCTATTACTAATGGCATTTTTTTTCTAGTCATCAGTTCATTCTATTTATTCTTTTTATGAAGGCTGTGTGTGTATGTGTGTGTGTGTGTGTGTGTGTGTGTGTGTGTGTGTGTGTGTGTGAGACTTAGACATAGCAATGCTACTCAGTTCACTTACAAATGACGAGTTTACGTGAGGTTTTGTGAATGATTTCATTTTGTTTTCTTCTGTCTTCTTCTCAACCCTAACCATTTCAATGTGTTGCTCAGCGACCACTGGCCATGACAACTGCTTTGTGAACAACGTTCCGCATGCTACTCTCCAGCAGATACCTGACCTTTCCACTTACTTGAGGTCACTCTGCTGCCAATGTCTCTTTGTTCTCGTCCTGATTGTCTTTGTCCTCTATGTACCGTCTCCTTATCTCTCAGCAAAAGATTACAACACCAAGCTCTTAGTGTCTCCAAAGGCACAAAATTGTTTCTGTCCCTCTGTCCCCTTCTCCCTTCCTCCCTCCCTCCTTCCTTCTGTCCCCTTCTCTCTTCTCTTTTCCTCACTCCTTCTCTGTTCCCATGTTTTCCACAGCTAAGAGATCAGGGGTTAATGCAAGCTGAATGGAATGATAGCCAGGAGCCTCAGGTTACTAAGAAAGATGTACAATCTGTCCCACATTCTCTGTCATTTGTGCCCAAGGCCCTTGTATCAACTTGTTGGGGGCACAAAAGTCCTTGTGCAGACAGATCACTAGGAAAACTAGAAATGTTAAATACACAGGACCTTTTCTCAACGGAGGAGATAAAATGCCTGTTTTCCTGACCAGACAGCTGAGAGTGATTTTGTTAATGATCCAGTGACCATTATGCTATTTGTAGAGGCAGACCTCACCCAAATTCCCCAAAATGATAGTCTTCGACTTTTCCCTCCCCTGACCATTACCTATCCCATCAAGAAGAGGTCACTTTATTGCCTGGTGACCTCTATGTTGTCTCAGTAGAGACCTCAGTAGGTACTAGTTCTTTTAGCTATAGCATTCACTTTCATAGCCATATGTACTTTATAAAGGAGTTGCTATGTAGTCACACCTTAAGCTTTATTGTACACCAGAACTGGACTGATTGTTGTCTAGAAACCTTTTCCCAAATTATATTGTATTTTAATATGCTGGCAATGAACTGCCTAGCATTAGACTCCCCGAAGACTGATCCAGGTTCATGAGGTCAATCTGAACTGGTTTTCATTGTTTTTTCTTTGAGGTTCACCACCTACAGTGTCACCTACTGCCTTCTCCATGCTCAGTTCCCTTCTCAATTGTCTCTCTGAGCACAATGACTTCCCTCAGGCTGACTTGGCTCTTTGCAGATCTGGGCACTGAGCATAAATGGCCAGAACACTGTCAGTGCTAAAGATTTGGGAACATGCTTACCAATGTTGAGATTTTCTGCCTGAGCCTGCACACTGGCCTTTCTATGCTCTATCCTGTCAGGAGTCAGCTTTCTTGGGGGCTTTAGTGCCAAACAGACAGAATGGGAGCTGTCTACTGTCATCCATTGAAATGTAAATGGACCTGCACCACTGTTTTCCAAATTGAGAGGCACCCATACACCAACCTCCAATGCTAATGGGGGCTCTGAATTAGAAAAAATATTCCCAAGTTAAATGGGTTTGGGAAATGCCACACTGTGTTGGGGAATTATCATGAGCAGCACACTAAATAGTCTGTGAGAGTCTTTACTGAAGAGCTCCATTGTGTTGCACAGCCAGGACTTGCAAATTTATTTGGTCCCAGGGCCTCTTTGCTGGTTAGAACTTATTAACATTTTGCTGGACACTTGGATTCTGTTTATCTGGAGTTGAGAGGCCCAGAGACTTAGCTTTCTCATGGGTCTCTTCCTAATCTTATGCCTCAGTAGGCAATGGAAGACATGGCTCGGTGCTATTGTTTAATTATTTTCTTGTAATTCGGGGTCATTCAATGATTCAGGGGTGTTTGTTAGTGAGACTCAAGCTGTAAATATATCACCAACCCCCTGCAAGTTTCCTGGAAGCCCTAATCCCTTTGAGTGGCTTTTTCCAGACAGGGCCTGTCCTGTCTTTCCATTTAGCCTGGATAGATTTCTTAGATCATACACCCTTCCCTTCTTAGCCCTCTGGATGGCTCCAGAGCTCTGGGGCTTTGATATGTCTGTCTCATGGGTCCATTTTTATCTGTCTGGACTGCCATAATTTCATATCTTCACAGAACTGGTTTGACTTCAGTGAACAGACAAAAGTGAAGTGCCCTTTGGTGTTTTATTTTTCTCTTTGCTTAGATATTGATAGGGCCACCCAGGGAGTCCATTTCCCTTATCAATATGAGTTCCATGTTAATTCTTCCATTAATGTTAAATTAAACGAAACCCTAGAAGATCTGATTATGGCTCAAGAATGCCCAGAATGTAATCAGTAATAGAATTTATCTAATGACCAACATTTAATCTTGTGACAGGTGAAACAAACAGAGAACAGTGTTATTATTCATCTCTAGGCCTATCAGATATAAGGGTGTGTGTGTGTGTGTGTGTGTGTGTGTGTGTGTGTGTGTGTGTGTGTGTGTGTGTGTTGGAAGGATTAATTCAGAAGGTTGGCATGTTTGGGTCATTCCAGTTTTTGAAATGCCATTATTCTGAAAGAGATAAAGGAAGAACACTAGCATAGACTGCACTAGCAATCTACACACATGCAGGGATAAACACACAGACAGATACAAACACACATACACACACACACAGAGACACACACAGAGACACACACAGAGAGAGCCACAGACATATACACAAACATATACACATGAATGCACACACACACACACAGATTCTCAGACATACACACACACAAACATACATGCATACACATACACACACACATCACACACAGATCCAGAAACATACATTCACACACACAAGAACACAATCACACACAAACACATGCACACTCACACAGAGATCCCACAGACATTCAGACATATAAACATACACACACATGAACGCGTGCGCGCGCGCACACACACACACACACACACACACACACACACACATGAAGCCTTCATGGCATGGCAGTAAAGGGACACATTTTTTTTAAATATGTTTTTTAGTTCCATATATCATAGTATACTTTAAAGATTTATCTATTTTATGTTCAGCACACGTGTGTGCACCTGAGAGCATAACTTATAGCACAAGCAACAAGCATTCTTAACCACTGAGCTCTCTCTCCAGCCCCTAAAGGGATGTATTTTGGAGTAAACTCGAGTTACCAAAAGTAAAGCAAACTGTATCAGGTAGACAAAAATTTGTATTAATTTCTTTGTCTCTCATGGCTTCCAAATTACGAGACATGCGTTGATGCCTATTCAGAGAAAGAAGTCTTGTGGAAAATGGAGAATATCTAACAGGATAGGATGCTTCCTTCACTCACTGTCACTGTGATTGAACCACCAGGACAATCCATATTCTAAGAAATGTGAGATTGGGTCCATATCAGAGCTGCCTGCTAAGAAAGAGCAAGAAGCCTGTTCAAGCTAGGACCCCAGCTGAGATCCTATATGCAGAGACATGCCAGGAGCTCTGGGTGCCTATGGTAAGCCATGGTTCCTCTATAGTACTAGGAAGTGGGCTGGATCCTCCTAAAGTTATTACCTGTGTATGTATAATCCTGTAAGGACCCATGAGGTCCACTCCTGGGTAGAAATAGAGATACATAGGGGTAATCACATATTCAACTCTTCTTTCCTTTCTTGAATAATATTGCGGTAGAACAGAAAGCTAGAGAAAATTGTGGAGACACAGGAAGAAAAAGGAAACCCTCACTTAGGAGCTTGATTGAAGTCAGCTCAGAATCAAGAATTCCAATAAAACCAGCAACATTTGCTTAAGGCCCTTCTTCATTCTCACCAATAAATCTATACTCTCTGTGAATCTCATCAGAAGCCCCATTTACTGGGAAAGGATATGTCCTAAATCCCTTGGACAACTCAAGTGGCTCCTTATTTTACCCTATCAGATTTTAATCCCATCTAGGACACTCCTGAAGTGATCCTCTGATCACACTTATCAAAAAGAGGGAGAAAAGGCTGTTTTTCTCAGTGACTTTGAGATGTCAGTTGAGAGCCATTAAAACAGTGTACAGAAGACACATAGTGCTATGCTCCCTTGAAAGTCTGTCCTGCTCCCTACCATGTCTTCCCCCCCCCCCAAGTACTCCTCTTTATCTCAACCCAGAGGTTCTCAAACTTCTGACACTGTGACCCTTTAACACAGTTCCCCCTGTTGTGGTAACCCTCAGCCATAACATTATTTTCGTTGCTACTTCCTAACTAAATTTGCTGCTCTTATGAACTGTAATGTAAATATCCGTGATTTCTGATGCTCTTAGGCAACCTCTGTGAAAGGGTTCTTCAGTTCCCTGAAGGAGTTGGGTCTGACAGATTGAGAATCACTGCCTTAACCCTTATACTTAAAATATATATTCAAGTCTCTTTTAGTAAGCCCCATCTCTGCTTCATATTAGTACACATAAAATGATGTTCTGAACTGAAAGAAAACATCCTAGGTTTACCTGAGTGAAGATGTATGCAAAAAATTTCTCATGTTCATGAAGGTGGACAGTATGGAACTGTGCCTCAGTTTGCTGGTTCTGTTTTCTGGAATGTTCTACATGTCCTGGTACAGCCTGTACGTCCCCAGTGTATCTCCAAATTTGAAGCTCAGCCAGGCACCTCTGACTTCACTACACAGCATGTGTCCTTCACTAAATTGTGTGTTTGTGTGTGTGTGTGTGTGTGTGTGTGTGTGTGTGTGTGTGTGTGTGCAGGTTTGTGCATATGTGTGAGTGTGCATGTATATAATATCTCCATTGTCACATTATTGCCTAACAATTAACAAATACATTGGATAGTCTTCTATATTTAATGGCTCCCATTTGTTATTTTTTTCAAATCAGAATCCAAACCAATGTACTTAATTGTTAACCACTAAAGTTCTTTTTATTTTTTATTTACTTTATTTAAAAAATATCTTTTATTGTTCAAAAGCAAAACATTTGGGACTGAAGAAATGGTTTAGTAGTTAAGAGTACTGGTCTTGCTGATGACCAGAATTAGGTTCCAAGCACCTAAGTTAGCAAGCTCTCAACTCCTGTAACTCCAACTTCAGGTGATCTGGCACCCTCTACTGGTCTTCATGGGCACACACACTTATAGGCACATACACACACTCATAAACACATGTGCACATATGCCCACACACACACATGCATGTGTGCACACAGGCACAAACAAATTTTTCACATAATTCAAACAAATTTTGTTTTGTGTATTTGATTACCAGTTGCATGATAGCATCACACAAAATGTACTCCACGTGTTGAGAGTAAGTTCTTCTTCCCAGGTCCTTTCTACTTGACAGTGTCACACTGCAACTGATTTTCTATGTCAGGTTATTGTGGCGTGTTGTCTAACGTTTCCATTCAGAAACCTTTTGTCTAATTTAGGCTCCTTGTCTGACTGACAATGAAATCCTCTTGCCTGGAATCTTCTTGTCACAATGGTATGTCCGACATCAGTCTTCTGATCCCATCAACCTCTCTACCCCTGTTATTGACAATCTTTCCATAAAATAAAACTTGTCCTTAGATAAAATAAAATGAATCCAAAAAGAGATGGACTAAAGACCAAAAGATTGAATACTTCAGTTTTCCTTTCTGTCAGTTTTTTCTCATCACATAAGCATAGAGATCTCAGTTTGGATCCTAAGCACCCATATAAAAGCAGTTGTAGTGGCCTATGCCTGTATCCATAGAGGGGGAAGAGGTAGCAGAATCCTTGTAAATCATTAGTCATCCTGTCTGGTCAAATTAATGAACTCCTGGCTCAGTGAGAGAACCTGTCTCAAAAAACAAAGTGCAAAGCAACTAAGAAATATATCTGATCACGATTTCTGGCATCTATACAAATGCACATGGACACCTTCTCTCTGTCTCTGTCTCTGTTACTCTGTATCTGTCTGTCTCTATTTCTGTCTCTCTGTCTCTCTGTCTCTGTCTCTGTCTCTCTCTCTCTCTCTCTCTCTCTCTTTCTCCTCTACTCCTCCCCTTTTCTCTCTCTCTGAAGCATGAGATCTCCAGAACTTGATAACTGAGTTCTACACTATACCACAGCTAGTCAGTTCTGCAGCTATGCTTAGGACCCATCACCCTTGGAGAACCGGAGTATACATTCTTGGGTGAGGTTATCTCTGGCTGGACTATCGGTATACTAAGTATAAGAAACACACATAAATTCCCAGTTTTGGTATGGATTCCAATCCTAAGATAGCTCATTTTGCACATGCAAATATTACAAATTCCTAAACAACCCAAAATCTCAAAGACTTCTCACCCAAGAACACTCAGCACCTCAGCAAGGGCATAAAGAAAGATCACTAGATACAGATAAGGCACAAATTTGTATGCAAAATCCAATATTCAGCTATCTCTCTTCTTCAGGTGCTTTCAAACATTCCAAGGAGCTTGAATGGGGCGTGTTCTCATCTGCTGGAATGGCAGTCCTATTGGAAGGGTGGCTTCTGTTTCAAGAGCACAAGTATGGGATAGATATATGGGATTGCCACATACACAATAACTGTGACAATAATTTTCCTAGGTTCATTGTGAGATATCATCCTTACCCTTTGATTGCTACATAGTGATGTTTGTCACTTCTACCAAGTTATAAACTCTATATTCACGAGGACCTCATTCATGGTCCCTCATGAAGTTCTTTCCAATGTCTCTTACAGAGTTAAAAACTAAATATTTTGTGCACTATTGTACTAAGAAAATGGAATCCTTGCTTTGTGAGACACCGATTTATGCAGTATGTTCCAAATAGTTTTGATTCCATTAAGAAGTCGTGATTTTATGTTCTGTTTCCCCTCAGATCCATTTTTATTTAACTTTTCTCAGGGATGTCTGGGTAAAGATGTAATATAATTTTCTTCTCAGATCCCACAGCTTACATAAGTGTTGATATTCCTTTCCTCTCTTAAATGCCTTGGCATCCTGGCACATCTAAGAACAAAAAAGAAGAAAAAATTATGATCTTGGGTAAGGTAAGTAGTTTTAAGGAGAATACAAAAAGCACAAATTATAACAAACAACCAATCAGCTACCATTTACTTTTGAACATACATTTCATGAAATCACAAGTCACAGGCAAGCAAAACCTGCCAAGTTTGTCTCTGACAGACAGCTTATCTCTAGGACTTATAAAAAACTCTTTAGAAGAAATTATTTTATTTTAGTGGTGTGTGTGCGTGCACATCCACACATGTGAGTGAGTGCAGTTGCCTGCTGGTAGATGCCACAACAGGGCACTATATCTCTTAAAGCTGGAGTTAAGAGTACTTGGAAGTCTTTTGGAATGGGTGGTGAGAACAATACTTGGGTCCTCTATAGAGCAGTATGTGCTTGCTCTTAAGTACTGAAATATCTTTCCAACTCCTATAAAGAATTCTTATGACTAAATGATGAGAGAAGCAGTCATATACAGAATTACTAGATTGCTCCATTGTTGCTCCCACTGTAAGGTGGTCCAGGGCTGCATAACTTCACCCATATGACCAAATCTGTACACACAGTGTAATTCCCCTCCCACATGCAAGCTGTTCCTCTACAGACTTGGAGTCAATCCCAATAGGAGATTCTCCTGAGAGAACGCTTATGCCAGAGTAGAAGGCATTCATGACCTGTGCAGAAGCAAAGACCTGTGCTTTAATATGTTATGTAGCAAGATAAGTATCTTTTTCTATTATAGTAGCTCACAGCAGACTTGGATAACAGTCAGTCAGGAAAGGGAGCCTCAGCTCAATAGTCCCAGTAAGCTGCTTTCTCCTGATCGCCTGCATCGACTGGAAGGAAAGGTAGGCTCCTGGGAAGATCATGGTCCTGCAGCATCTTTATCTCATTCAGGGAGACTTTGGTCAAGGGGTTTCCCTGTCCATGCTCAGACTTCTAAGTTCTGACTACGGTGACAAGATTTAAGTTGGTATTGTTTTAAGTCATATTATATTAAGCCTTATTAAGCCAAGTTATATTTGTGGTAAGCTTTACACAAAATATTGCTAAATAATTTAGTTTAAAAACATGCAACACCTTATTTTGGCTTAGTAATTACCAAAGAGCACTTCACTCTTACCAAAGAGCAGAGTGAAGCCAACAGATAAACTGCACTTTCATAGGTGAGAAAACAGGCTTACCCATATCTTAGGGGCAGCAGGTTAATGCTATCAGTGACTATTGGCATTAACTGGGATTGTGACAGGGTATTGCTGGAAGGCTGTTCTGTGGTCTTAGTCCTCCAGACTCGTGATCTCCAACATGCCAGCTGACAAACTGAAACTCTAGACATTGTACAGAGATATGATGAGACTTCCTAGGGTCTTTCCAGGTCACAAATGGCAAAGAAACAAGAGGCTCAGAAACTTAAGTACCAGAAATTTCATGCAGAGTGTTGGCTATGAAATTTTTTCGCTGTGACTGAGAAGAGAAAGCTGAGGCTGTGTGTGTTGGGAAGGGTTGGTGGCAGTGCTGGCTCATTTCTGAGTGTATTATCTGTGTCCCTTCTCTACAGACTCCCCAAATTCAGCCATCAGAAAGAAGGTAATTTGTAGAAACATAAATTATGCCTTGATAGTTTCAAGCTACTAAACAATTTCAAAAGGACTATTAAATATTACAACCCAAAGCTGAATATTATAGTGAGTGCCTCTAATCCCATGGTTTGGGAGGCAAGGGTAGGGGGATCATGTGATCAAGGATAACCAGTGGGTTCCGGGCCAGGATGAGCTACATTGGAATTTCCAAGACCTGCCTAGACAGTGTTGCGGAATCCAGACTCTAGAAACAAAACAAAACACCACCAAACATTGTCTGAAACAAGGCTTAAACATAACATATACTCAGTGAGTATATCAACGCCATTCCCAAACTTTGGTTGTTATGACTTGTGTGGAACATAGTGAAAACAGGTACTTATTGGGAGTGCAGAGTACAAAAGTGGCGTGACTGGGCGTATTAGAAGAGAAGTGGTTTTTCATCTCTTAGATAGAACCCCGCCATTATCCAAAGCAGGTAGCGTGTTCATATCCCATCACTGGACTGTCGCTCATTCACATTTTAGAGAGTACTTGGGGTTTTATTTCACTTAACGGTGCTGCTGTGCTTTTGCTAATTGCTCTCTCGTGTTCTTTTAGCTCTCATTAGTCTAGTGAGCAGTGTGAACAATGTTGATCGACCATTTGAGGCTCTCTTCTGTGAATGTGTAATTTCTATTTGTTCTGTCAGGTGATCCCTTGGCGTGCTGGATGTTAGGGATCTTTGTATAATCTGGGTACCGGGGTCTTTGCTGAACAAAGGGCTTGCAGGCAGATGGTTATCTTTCAGTCTCTGACTTACCTCTTGCTTTGGGTATCTTTTAGGTGAGCAGTCATTTTTCACTTTAATGTAAATCCCAATTCATGTTTTCCCTCTGTCCATCTTGGCAGCTTTGCCCACTTGTGCCCTCATGCTGTTTCCCCATACACACTCAGAAATATGTTGCTGATTGACAGGGTTCTTGCCGGAGATGCTATGTTTTATATTCTCTTGCAGCTGTGCCATCATCCCATGACAGAATTCGATGTATAGTGTGGGGGAGGGATTACAACTCATTTCCCCCCACATGATGGAACGTGTGGTACACAGCACCTTAGCTTTTAAAGCATACTTCCCCTCTAGCTTGCCCCTTCCCAGAATTCACATCTGAGCTATCTCTGGGTTTCCACATACATGATACTGCCCAATTCATCCACCATTAGATCCATAAAACAGCCTCACACTGACCGTCTCTTGGCATCACGCATTTTCTGTAATGTATCAGTGCACTTGCTTTATGTCTCATCAAGTTCATCTTTGATCCTGTGATGCTTGGTGTCACCTATTACTTCTGGGTCAGCCCAGGGGCTTCTGAAAGCTGCCCTGTGCAAGCTTTGGCAATTGTATTTTCACATTAAAAGTCATTTTGATCATCTCTGAGGGACTTCCCCATCTTGTGTGAAGACTGACATTCAGTCAAATATCCAATGAGGACAGTGTACTTGCAGATTGCTTCATCTACATAACTCCTTCTTGTCTGGCATGAGGCTTCAAGGTACTAGGTGCTTCAACCTTCTCAGAATGCTCATGTTCTTGTCCCCACCTCTTCTGTGGGGTTCTAAAAGGACTTTCTATGAACACCAAAGCAGCAGCATGACACCATCTTCAGTCTCTTTTCTTGCAATAATCATTAGGATTGTTTTTTCTTCTTTTTCAATTTATTCTTTGAGAATTCTATACACTATTTTTAATACACATTATTGTTTCACATCAACTCCTTCCAGATCTTTTGTGCCACCCTTTGTTTGCAAGTATTTTATTGAGTATTTTGCACTTATGTTCCTAAGAGATAACGGGCTATGTATTTTTTGTTGAACTTATGTATGATTATGTTATAAAGGTAATTGTGACTATTAAAGAATTTAGTAATGGTCTTTCAGTTCCTTTTTAGCAGAATAATTTGAAGAGTATAGATGTTAGTTCTTCTTTGAAGGCCTTGTAGAGTTTTGTACTTTATTCATCTGTCTCTATGCATTTTGTTGCTGTTGTTGGGAAATTTTTGATTGTTACTTCCGTTTCACTAGGGATTATGAGTATGTTTAAATTGTTTATTTCATCTTGATTTAACTTTAGTAGGTCATATATACATCAAGACACTCATCCATTCTTTTAGGTGTTTCAGTTTGAGGGATAATACATTTTTAAAGTATGTCCTTATAACTCTCTGAATTTTCTTGGTGTCTGTTATAATGTCTCCCTTTATATCTCAATTGTATTGATCTGCGTCTTTCCTTTCTCTATTTTTGGCTAATGTGCTTTGTCAGTCTTGATTTTCCCCCCTAAGGACCAACTTTCCATTTCATACATTATTTGTATGGTTTCTTTTAGTTCTATTTCATTATTATTTGTAGAGTTTCTTTTATTTCTATTTCATTAATTTCAGCACTAAATTTAATTTCTTCCAATCTACATTTTTGGGGATATTGTTTCTTCTGGTTTTATAACATTTTTGAGTGTATGAAGTTATTGATATAAGATCTGTCTAGTTCTTTGATGAGGGCACTTAGTGCTGTGAACTTTACTCTTAAGACCATTTTCATTATGCCCTATAGATATGTTGCTACTAGGAAGTTTGTAATTTTCCTTTTGATTTCTACTTCTATCCAGATTTCATTCAGTAATAAGTTGCTTAGCTTCTATACTTTGTAAACTTTCTGCTGTATCTAATGTTGATATCCAGTTTTACTCTTTGCTGGTCAGATAGGATATAAGGAGTTATTTCAATTTTCCTATATTTGTTGAGACTTGTTTTATATTCTAATATGGGGTCAATTTTGGAGAAAATTTTATGGACTGCTGAGAAGAAAGTGTGTTCTTTAATATTTGGGTGAAAAGTTGTGTAGAGGTCTGTTGATTTAACCAAATCCCAAATGTTCAATTTTACTAATAAAGAGTTGGGAACCAGATGCTGGGGTGAAAGCCTGCTAGCTCAGAGAGGCAGAGAAAGCACCCAGCTGACCTTTCTTCTCAGCTGACATCCCAAATGGAAGCTCTCCTTTTCCATGTATCTCAAAAACACCTCAAACAGACTGTCCTTCTCTTCTACTTCCTGTGCATCTCTCTATCTGTCCTCCTGACTTCCTCTGACTATATTTTTTTCCTATGTTCACTCCCTGTTAACTGATTGCTTGCTCCACCTTTTGACCTATGGTTGACTTTATTTAATCCACAAATAGAAAGCTCTTGGATTAAAGGTGTGTTCTAGGGCTAAGCAATACCACCACTAGAAACAGGTTTTTCCAGTAAACAACACAATCTTATGGTTCAAAGTGTGATCAAATATTCTGCAACAGAGGTTTGTTAGATCCATTTGATTTATGATATTATTTTACTGCAATGTCTCTGTTTAGTTTTTGTCTGGATGACCTGTCTGTTGGTGAGAGTAGATTACTGAAGTTACCTACTGTAACTGTATTGGGGTCAGTATGTGATTTAAATGCAGTAGTATTTCCTTTATGAAATTGGATGCCCTTGGGTTTGGTGAATAAATGTTTAGAATTGTAATCCTCTTGATGGATTTTTTTCTTTAACAAGTATATAATGCCCTTCCCTAACTCTTCTGGTTAATTTTGGTTTGAATTTGTTTTGTCAGATAATAAATTAGGTTTGTCTGCTTGCTTCTTGGTTCCCTTTGTTTTGAATACCTTTTACCATTTTTTTACTCTTGGGTAGTATATGTCCTCGATAGTGAAGTGTGTTTCTAGGGAGACAGCAGAAAGATGAATTATGTTTTCTAATCTAACCTCTTAGTCTGTGTATTTTTATTGGTGAATTGGGACCATTAATAGTTACAGTTATTACTGAACAGGGATTATAAGTTTCTGTTGTTTTGTTCTTGTTGTTTTGTTATTATTAGCAGTTTTTTGTTTCTTCTTCAGTCAACTCTAAGAATAAGTATTTCTTGTATCATCTTGAGCTTCTTCAGACTCATTTTTTCCTTCTGGTGTCTTTTGTAGTCATATTGGTTACCATAAATTACCTAGATTTGTTTTTATCATAAAATGTTTTACTTTCATTTTCAATTATGACTGATAGCTTTGCTGGGTATAACAGTCCAGGCTGGCATCTGTGCTTTTCTTGAGGTTGTAGAGCATCACTCCAGGCACTTCTGGTATTCAGAGTCTCCATGGAACAGTCCAGTTTTATTGTAACCAGTAAGTTCATTGTATGTGAGTTCATCTTTTTTCCTTGCATTGTTTAATATTCTTTCATTATTTCATACATTTCATGTTTTGATTATTATATGTTATGGGAAATTTATTTTTTGGTCCTGTTTTTGTGGTGTTTCTATATGTCTCTTGAAACTCAATAAACATCACTTTCTTTAGATTTGAAAAATTGTCTTATGTGATTTTCTTAAAAATATTTTCTGTGCCTTTGACTTGGATTCTCTATACCTAGTATTCATAGGTTTGGTATTTTCAGAGTGTAGTAGATTTCCTGGATGCTTTGTATCTATATTTTTCAGGTTTAACATTTGCTTTGACTGGGTTGTTCATTTCTTTACCAAGTCTTCAAGACC
This sequence comes from Uromys caudimaculatus, assembly GCA_028551405.1. Classification (NCBI taxonomy): domain Eukaryota; kingdom Metazoa; phylum Chordata; class Mammalia; order Rodentia; family Muridae; genus Uromys; species Uromys caudimaculatus. Next base: position 16,549,509 of record CM052717.1, on the reverse strand, counting down.
AGAACATCTCCTTCACCCTTCATTTAATCTGTTAGTGACACATTCCTTTGAGCTTGCTGTTTTACTTCCTGAGTTTTCCTTCTGAATTTTTTTTTTTAGTTTGGCTTTTCCTTTGTTACTCATCACTTGATATTCAGTTTTTCTATCTTTGTTGGGGCATTTATTCATATTCTCTTCTATAGTCCTTGAGCATATTCATAATTGCTATTTTGAAATTCTTGTTTTGTGCTGCAAGTAAGTTGATTGTCAGGGACTATGTCAATAGAGGTGCTGATTTCTTGAAGAGATATATTGTTCTTGTTATTCGTGTTTGTGTTTTTTTGTTGGGAGCTAGGCTTCTGGAGTTTTGTTGTTTGTGGCATTTCTCTGTGTGAATATATGGTATCACCTGTATTGGATAGGTGATCATTTCTTTGGCTACTATTGCCCCAAATGTTCATATTGTGGACCAGCTCAAAGTTGTTTGGTTTTCAAACTTTAGGCACTCTGGGTTTCCAGGTTCAAACTCCAACTGGTCTTAATCTGAGGTTCTGGTTGGTACTTTGGGTTCAGATTACAAGTAGTCCCAGATCTGTTCAGTGGGTCAGATGGGTGATAAGCTAACACAGGAAAAGGAAATTGACTCTGAAGGTCTTTAAAATAGGGTTAGCCATCCAGTTTCATGGAGGGTGATGGATGCAGAACTAAGGCTGTCACATGTGTCAATGATTCTCAAGGGAATAGAATTGGGCTGGAGGAATAAGATGAGGCTGGCCCTGGCAGGTCTAGAGATTCCCTAGGGTAATCAGAATGGATGCACTGAAGGACAGATAGGACAGGTAGATTACACACTACAATACTTTCTAATCAGATCAGTTTATCAGAAATATTTCTTAGTCATATAAGTTCTAGAACATTCTGTGTGATTACTGAGGTATAAAGTATTGTTTGAAGAAGATATCTGGCTAGAACAGGTTACACTGAAACAAATAAACATGTTTATTTGATATTCTTTTTTCTACATGAATAGATATTTGATATAGCATTGAGAAAAAAATATACTCTTAAAGATCTTAGTTATAACTTCAGCTCCTACACATATACCTACCATTGATCTATTGTTCTTTTATAGGGCAAGAATAATGTAATACATGTATATTCATTCTTCAGTGTATACTAAATCAAAAAAATATAATATTCAAGGGACTCTACTAAGCAGTTAATTAGATCATTATCAAAATGTGCAGTATTGAAATGATGTGAACAGACATGCGTTTAGCATTTTTAAGACTTTCATGATAAGTTAAAAAACGTGCTTTTCACAGTTCACTAACTAATTTGGCTAAGTGATATCACATAATGGTGCCAATCACATTTCTGATGCTTTAACTGTAGCCCAGTTTCCATACATGTCTAAATTGTGTGCAACCATAAAACCTTAACTGCATTGCTTCATATATGCCTTGGTGGGACCAGTCCTACATGGAAGTATTGCTTACAACATAGACTTTCAACAATGAGGCTTACAGCTCCAAACTGCACTGTGAAAACATTAATGCAGCCTGCCATTTCCAAGGGAAATACTTTTGTGAGGCTCATTAATTTAATTGGTCCCTGCCATCTAGTTAAAACAGAGAAGAGAAGAGTATTTTCTGACAAAACCGAAGATGGTTAAAAGTCCCATTAGAGTGTGCAGCACTGTAGACATTTCTGTGTCAGGGAGGAAATTGAATTCAGCAGTTTGAACCTCCTGCTACTCCCTCCCTTCCTCATTTCTCATATAGTGAATCATGAAATTTTTTTCTGAGAACAGTCAAGGCTCTTAAATATTAAGAGCTCAGGCTAACGAATCTCTTCCAATTAATTGCATGTGAATGTATCTTATCTCTTGAGAATAACTGTGGCTTGCAAATCTTTCTCTAACATCCCACTAAGCTCCAAGATGGAGGCTCAATAAGGCTTAATATGAATTTGTGTGTATATGTATGTATATATGTGTGTGTGTATGAGAACTACACTCATATATCTGTATATATGTAGAAAATATAAATGCATGTATATATACATATATATGAGCGTAGTTCATGTATATATGTATATATATATGAATGTCATTCATATATGCATATGTATATGTATGTATATATATGAGTATAGTCATTCATTTTTGGTTCCCACTTGGGACCACATGCTCTTTGGAACTGGCTGTGTAATTCCTTATGGTTCACTTAACATTTGGCTGTGCAGAGAAATGAAGAGCCAGAGTGCGCATTTACTGAATACTCACAAATTTGGTGACTACTCAACAAATTGCCTTGCACTTGTTGAAGAAAAGCCCACCTCCTAAGCAAAGCTGTGGACTTGTTCCCCCACTCTTACATAATGGGGTTTCTGCAAGACCAAGCTTTCCAGCTAGGACTCAGGGCCTCCTCCGTGGCTGAATTTGTCCATGATGAACCTTGTTCTGTTCTGTCTCAGAGTCATCCTTCCCTGTGGTGGTAAATAACACCACAGCCATACTGCTAGAGCAGGGGTCAGCACCCTACAGCCCCTGTCCAAGTTCTGATTTTCAGCCAGCAGAGCCCTCAAGCTAAGTGAACTTTTTATACAGTGAAGTAGGTGGGTTTTTTTTTTTTTTTAATCAAAGGGAGAACAAGCTATTTCACATGATAATGTGGAGAATCCAAACCTCTGAGTGTTTGAGCAACTTTGTGTTGGTGCTCAGCAAGACTCATCACTCCTTTAGATCTGTGTGTCTCTGTCCATTCTGTTGTGGCAGAATAGAGTAGCTATGACAGATTCTGAGGCTCATGATGTAGTTCTAGCAGGCCCTTTTCTGACGAGCTCTTGGGGGGAAATATCTTGTCTTGGAAGATTATTAGCAATGTGGAATGAGTTTCAGACTTTAGACAAGTAGCAGAAATAGTCAAGGTTTGTTGTGAAGTGCAATTAGACCAGTCTCCATGGCTAAGTAAGATTACAGTGGTACAGTAATGGAGCCATGCCTAGAGTTAAAATTTCAAAGCCTCCAAGTGGGCCTCCTTCTCCTGCTTCTTTCTCCCCAGGCTTTGATTGACATATTTATGGTTCAGTGGATAAAATGTTCATTTGGTACCTAGCATATATATTTATTGTAACCGGCTGGTGACTTTTAGTGTTTTATTTAATCCATCCATAAAATTAAGTATTTGAATAAATGGCATCTTTTTTTTTTCTTGTTATGATTCTGTTATTATATTAACAGTGAAAAACCTACCTTTGGAGCTGGAATGTTGGTGTAATGGTTTGGCACACATGCTGCTGTTCCAGAGGACACAAGTTCAGTGCCTAGCAATCGTGTCAGGCAGCTCATAAGTTCAAGTTACAAAGGGAACGTAGCTTTAACTTGGTTAAGTGTCTCACATTGGAGTAACTTTAACTCTAGAATACATTATCTCTCTCAAACCAACTGGGGACATTTAACACGAACCACTAGTCCCCAAGGAAGCCCATCATCTTGAAGCCTAGTGTTGCTCACCCCACACCGTCTCAGTAGTCTGTTACTTTGCCTCTCCTGGAGGTGGCTTCTGTAGGAGACAAGGGATGCCATTGATCTTGTCCACATACATGATCTGTTTTCTAATTCTAATTGACCTAGCTTTAGATTCTACCTTAGCTAGCTAAAACGTGTCAAATACGCCATATCGTTTTTGGTTAATGGCCCCTGTCTAGGAGACATTGGAACTCTTGTAGGTCACCCGAACAGTGTCTCTGACATTTTCAATGCTTTCCTCCCAGATGAAAATGCACAGTGTGGTTGGACATTCAAGTTGTGCCTTATTGCAGGCCACCTGTGGCTTGTTTTGAAAATGTGGTAAACGGCTGCTGAATTCGAAAAGGCCATTGTTGAGTTGCTGTGTTATAAATTATCACCTGCAAGTTCCTTGGTTTTCTTTAAGGAGCTTTGGAACTATACCTGCATGCTTAGTTATCAGTCTTTCTGCTTCAGCAAGAGGCCTTTCTACTGTAAATTTTCCGAACACTGGCTGTGCCTTGTTTCCTTCGTTGTTTGTAATCAAACGTTGGCTTAGTCATTCAACTGCTCCTTTGCTGATTAGCTCTAGAATTAAGAGTTCCTCTTGAATTATTCAAATCCATTTTCTTTTCTGTTATAAAACTCACCAATTGTAGAACGTTTTATTCCAATGTCAAAGCCTAGTTTCTGCCCTATGAGGACACCCCCTCTAACTCATGTGTTCCCTGTCTGCTGCAGGTGACTGATGCCTGCACCAGAGTGTTGAGAATAAATGCATGTGCAAATGTACTCTCATTTTTAAGTGTGTGTGTGAATGTGTGTGTGTACATGTGAGCACACATGTGCCCCTATGTGCATGCAGGGAATCAGACAAGGATGTCAAGTATCCTTCTCTGTCATTCATCACCTTGAGTGACACTGAGACAGTGTCTCTAACTGTGCCTGGATCTAGGCTGGTGACCAACAAACCCCAGTGATCTCCTATCTCCGCCACTACGGTTCCAGGTTTACAGCACGTGAATCCATGTATGGCTCTTCAGACAGGTGCCAGGGATTTTTCAGTCAGGTCTCAAGTTTGTGCAGCATGCACTTAATGCACTGAGCAATCTCTCCAGCATGAAATGCTCCATTTTAAAAGTTCTCTCTGGAGAAATCAGTAGCACTGCCCTCCTGGATAAGCTCTTGTGAGTTTACTGTCCTTACACCAAAAACAAGTGAGCCTTTCTGCTTACTTAGTTAAAGACAATTTTTTCCAATCCTTACCCTGCGCAAATAGTAGCTACAATGATGCTGGAATAGCTTCAGGTAGGTTTTTCGGTTTTTTCCTCAGTTAAATATCAAATGTGGAATGTGTGGCTGCTTCTTTGTGCCTTTGTTGTCTTTAATGAGGAGCTTGTGGGCTTGATGGCCACTCTGAGGAAATCTACACAGAGAAAACTCTCTTCCTCCTCCAGCCCTCTAGGATGAAAGGTAAGGCTGCCTTGAGCAGCCATATGCCTACTTCATGCTTGTCTTACTTTGCTTTCATACCCTGGGAATTTACTCAGAATCGTGGTTACCTCCCTATGAAAACCTTTCTCTTTCCCTTTCTCTCTCTCTCTTGAGTTCACAACATTTATTAAACATTTCAACATTAATTTCAAAAATATTAAACTTATTAAAAAAATAAAATATCCACAATTTCACTAATACACACAAACCTTTATAATGCTCCAACATTATCAAATATTTCATTCAGTTTCATTAAATTTATTTATTTATTCACTTTATAACCTAATATCAGCCTCTCCTCTCCTCCCAGTACCCCCTCACGTAAGTCCTCTCCCATTCCCCTTAGAAGGGGAAGCCCCCGTCTGATTGTCACCCCCCACACTTCATTCTATCTCCCCACCTCAATCATCAAGTTGCTGGGGGACTAAGCATATCCTCTCCCACTGAGGCCAGACAACGCTATCCATTTAGGTGTGTGGGATCCACAGGCATGCAGGTCACAGGTTCAAGGGCAGCTCCAGCTCCAGTTGTTGGGGGATCCACATGAAGACCAAGCTGCTCACCTGCTGTATATGTTCAGGGGGCCTAGGTCCGGCATGTGCTCACTCTTTGGTTGGTGATTCAGTCTCTGGGAGTCCCTGAGGGTCCAGGTTAGTTGACTCTGTTGGTCTTCCTATGGAGTCTCTGTCCTCTTTGGGTCCTTTAGTCTTTCTCCCAACTCTTCCATAAGGCTACCCAAGCTCCATAGACTGTTTGGGTGTGAGTCTCTGCATTTCTTTTTATTGGCTACTGGGTGGAGCCTCTCAGAGAACAGTTATGCTAGGTTCCTGTCTACAAGCACAATGGAGTATCATTAATAGCGTTGGGGATTGGTTCTTACCCATGGGATGGGTCTCAATTTGGGACAGTCATTGGTTGGCCATTCCCTCTGTCTCTGCTCTATCATGTCCCTGCACATCCTCTAGGCAGGACACATTTTGGGTCAAAGGCTTCGTGGGTGAGTTGTTGTCCTTATCCTTCCACTGGGAGTCCTGCCTGGCTACAGGAAGTGACCAGGTCAGGGTCCATATCCCCCACTGCTAGGTATCTCAGCTAGAGTCACCCCCTTTAGACTCTTTAGGGCCTCTTCCCATCCCAGGTCTCTGGCCTGTCCTAGAGATTACTCTCAACCCCCAGCAGATCTCCCTTCTCTCTCCCTTGTTCTCCCTACACGAAACCTCCTAGCTCCTGCTTCTCTCCCCATCCCCTCTTCCACCCAGTTCCCTGCTTTCATTGGCCTTCATATCTATTTTGTTTTGCTTTCTAAGAAAGATTCAATCATCCCCTCTTAGGCCCTGTTGTTATTTGGCTCCTTTGGGTCTATTAATTATAGTTATCCTGTACTTTATGGCTAATATCCACTAATAAGTGAGTACATACCATGTATGTCCTTTTGGGTCTGGGTTACCTCACTCAGGATGATATCTTCTAATTCTACCCATTTGCCTTCAAAATTCATGATGTCCTCATTTTTTTATGGCTGAGAGGTATTCAATTGTGTAGATATACCACCCTTTCTGTATACATTCTTCAGTTGAGAGATATCTAGGTTGTTTCCATTTTCTGTCTATTACGAATAAACTTGCTATGGACATAGTTGAGCAAGTGCACTTGTGGGATGGTAGAGCATCTTTTGGGCATATGCCCAGGAGCAGTATAGCTGGGTCTTGAGGTAGAACTATTCCTAATCTTCTGAGAAACTGCTAAATTGATTTCCAGAGTAGTTGTACAAGTTTGCACTCCTACCAGCAGTGGAGGAGTATTTCTCTTGCTCCACAACTTCACCAGTATCTGCTGCTCTTTGAGTTTTTAATCCTAGTCATTCTGATGAGTGTGAACAGGTAGAATTTCAGAGTCATTTTGATTTGTATTTCCAAAATAACTAAGAACTTTGAACATTTTTAAAGTGATTGTCAGCCATTTGAGATTTCCTCTGTAGAGAATTATCTGTTTAGTTCTGTGCCTATTTTTTAATTGGGTTATTTGGACTGTCAGTGTTTAACTTTTTGAGTTCTTTATATATTTTGTGTATTAGCCCTCTGTTGGATGTAGGGTTAGTGATCTTTTCCCAATCTGTAGGCTGTCATTTTGTCGTGAAGATAATATCCTTTGACTTACAGAAGCTTTTCAATTTCATCGGGTCACAATTATTAATTCTTGACCTGAGTGCCAGAGACAATGTTCTGTTCAGGAAGTTGCCTCCTATACCAATGAATTCAAGGCTATTTCCTACTTTCTGTTCTATTTGATTAAGTGTGTCTGGTTTTATGTTGAGGTCTTTGATGCATTTGGACTTGAGTTTTGTGCAGGGTGATAAATATGGATCTATTTGAATTTTTTCTTCATACAGACATCCAGGTAGATCAGTACCATTTGTTGAAGATGCTCTCCCTTTTCTATTGTATGGTTTTGGCTTCTTTGTTAAAAAACAAGTGTCTCTAAGTATAGAAGTTTATTTCTGGGTCTTCAATTTGATTCCATTGATCCACCTGTCTGTTTTTATACCAATACCATGCAGTTTTTATTGCTTTGTAGTACAGCTTTAAGTCATGGATAGTGATACCTCCAGAAGTTTCTTTATTGTTCAGGATCATTTTAGCTATCCTGGTTTTCTTTTGTTTTTCCATATGAAATTGAGAATTGTTCTTTCAATATCTGTGAAGAACTGTGTTGTAACTTTGATGAGGAATATATTGAATCTGTAGATTGCTTTTGGTAAGATGGCCATTTTCATTATGTTAATCCTACCTATCCATGAGCAAGGGAAATCTTTCCACCTTCTGATATCTTCTTCAATTTCTTTCTTCAGAGACTTGAAGCTCTTATAATACAAGTCTTTCACTTGCATGGATAGAGTTACACCAAAGTATTTTATGTTATTGTAGCTATTGTGAAGGTTGTTGTTTCCATAATTTCTTTCTCAGCCTGTGTACTACTTGTATAGAGGAGGGCTACTGATTTCTTTGTGTAAATTTTGCATCCAGCTACTTTGCTGAAGGTGTTTGACAGCTGTAGGAGTTCTCTGGTAAAATTTTCTGGGTCACTTATATATACTATCATATTTTCTGTGAATAGTGGTATTTTTACTTCCTCCTTCTGAATTTCTATCCCCCGATCTCTTTTAGTTGTCTTATTGCTTTAGCTAGAACTTCAAGTACCATACTGAAGTGATAGAGGGAGAGTGGATAGACTTATCTTGTCCCTGATTTTAGTGAATTGCTTTAAGTTCCTCTCCATTTAATTTGATGTTGGTTATTAGTTTGCTGAATATCGCCTTTAGTGTGTTTAGATATGCCCCTTGTATCACTGCTGTCTCCAAGACTTTTATCATGAAGGGGTGTTGGATTTTGTCAAATGCTTTTTCTGCATCTAGTAAGACGATAATTTTTTTTCTTTCAGTTTGTTTATATGGTGGATATGGTTGGTGGTATATTGAATTACCCCTGGATCCCTGGGATGATGCCTACTTGATCATGATGAATGATGTCTGATGTGTTCTTGGATTTAGTTTGAAAGTATTCTATTGAGTATTTTCACATAAATGTTCATAAGGAAAGTGATCTGAAATTCTTTTTCTTTGTTGAATCTTTGTGTGGTTTAGGTACCAGGGTGACTGTCACCTCATAGAATCAGTCTGGAAGTGTTCCTTCTGTTTCTATTTTGTTGGGTAGTTTGAGGAGTATTGGCATTATCTCTTGTTTGGAAGTCTGGTAGAATTCTGCACTAAAACCATCTGACTCAGGACTTTTGTTGGTTCAGAGATCTTAATAACTGCTTTATTTCCTTAGGGGTTATAGGACTATTCAGATAGTTTACCTGATCTTGATTTAGCTTTGGTAATTGGTATCTGATTCATAAATCATCCATTTCATTTTGATTTTCCAATTTTGTGGAGTATAGGTTTTTGAAGCAAGACCTAATGATTCTTTGAATTTTCTCAGTGTCTGTTGTTATGTCTCTCTTTTCATTTCTGATTTTGTTAGTTTGGGTACTGTCTCTCTGCCTTTTAGTTAGTTTGGCTAAGGGTTTGTCTATATTGTTGATTTTTTTCAAAGAACCAGCTCATGGTTTTGTTGATTCTTTGTATTGTTCTCTTTGTTTCTAATTGATTGATTTAGCACTGAGTTTGATTATTTCCTGCCATCTACTGTCCTGGGTCTATTTGTCTAGAGTCTTCAGATGTACTTTTAATTTGTTAGCATTAGAACTCTCCAACTTATTTATGAGGGAATTTAATGCTATGAACTTCCTTCTTAGCACTGCTTTCGTAGTGTTCCATAAGTTTGGGTATGTTGTGCTCTCATTTTCATTGAAATCTTAAAAGTCTTAAATTTCTTTCTTTATTTCTTCCCTGACCCAGTGATTATTGAGTAGAGAGTTTTCACTCCATGAGCATGTAGGTTTCTGTTGTTTCTGTTGTTGTTGAAGTCTAACTTTTATCCATAGTGATCTAATAGGATGCATGGGATTGCTTCAATCTACTTTTAACTGCTAAAGTTTGCTTTGTGGCCAATTATATGATCAATTTTGGAAAAGGTTCCATAAGGTGCTGAGAAGAAAGTATATTTTTCTGTGTTTGGGTGAAATGTTCTATGGGTATCTGTTAGGTACATTTGAATCATAACCTCTGTTAGTTTTGTTATTTTTCAGTTTAGTTTCTGTCTCAATGACCTATCCATTGGTGAGAATAGGGTGTTGAGGCCTCCTACTATTAATGTGTGGGGCTTGATGTGGAATTTAAGCTTTAGTCATGTTTCTTTTATGAATGTGGGTGTCCTTGCTTTGGGGGCATAGTCGTTTAGAATTGAAATGTCCTTTTGGTAGATTTTTCCTTCGATGAGTATGAAGTATCCTTCTGTGTCTCTTTTGATTACTTTTGGTGGAAAGTCTAATTTATTAGATATTAGAATGGCTATCCCAGCTTGTTTCTTGGGTCCATTTGCCTGGAAAACCTTTTTTCTAGCCTTTTATACTGAGAAAATGATTATCTTTGTTGCTATACAGCAGAATGATGGATTCTGTTTAAGCATCCATTCTGTTAGCCTGTGTCTTTTTACTAGGGAATGGAGTCCATTCATGATGAGAGATATTAATGACCACTGATTGTTACTTCCTGTTATTTTGATGTTGGTGGTAGTTGAATGTATATGTGAGGATGTTTCTTTTCTATTGGTTTTAATAGTGTGAAATTATTGTGTTTTCTTGAGTGTAATAAGTCTTATTTGTGTTTTCTTTATTGATTCCATTTTTGTTTTCAGGTCTTAGATGGTTTTATTCACATCCTTCACTAATTTGATGGTGTTTTTCTGTATTTCATTATATTTATTTCTTCCTCTTCTAATGCCTTAGCTGTTTGAATATATTTTCCTGTATTTCCTTAAGGGACTATTCATGCCTTCTTTAAAGGCCTCTATCATATTTATAAGATTAGATTTAAGATCTTCTTCTTGTGCTTCAGTTTCATGAGGATATCCAGGGTTTGTTGTGGCAGGATAGCTGGGCTCTAGTGGTACCATATTGCCATGGGTCTTGTTCATTGTGTTTTTATGCTGTCCTTTAGGTATCTGGTTTTCTCTGTTATTGGCTGGATGATTCTGATGGCAGTAGGACTTCTCTGGAAGGTCGGGGAGCTGTAGGCCATAAAATGGAGGTCAGAGTATCTTACTTTGTTGGATGTGTCTCAAGTATACCCCATTCTGCAGGCTGTGTCACAGGTGGACCCTATTCTGTAAACTGTGTTACAGTCAGACCCAGCAGGGGTGGCAGACAGATCCAACTAGGATGGGTGGTAGGGTTGGATTCCAAGTTGGTAAGTTTTGGGGCCCCTGAAGGTTTCCATTGAGAAGAAGGATGCTCTCACAGTCCTGCAAGTCTCCAAACTGAGAAGAATGGCCTGATCTAGACAATAGGGCTCAGACCATGAAATCTTTTCTTTCCCATTAATCTGGCTCCTGTGTAAGCATAGTGCAAGTTGAGTGGAAAAAGAAATGGCTTTCTCAATTTTGCAAGTTTTCTGTGGAGAACCTGAGTTTGCTATGGGATTCTTTGATTTCACGTGGTGTAATAAAAATCCTGGACAAAAAAAATATTCGAGTTCAAATTTTTCTAGTCAAAATTCCACACCGAAATCCACTAGCTGATACTACCTGTCCCTCGCTAGTAAGTGTCAGAGCTTGTGGAATTGATTTGAGATTTTTCATATGCCTTCCAATCAGACATGGACCAAATATACAGACAGACAGACTGACAGACACACATACACACACACACACACACACACACACACATACACACACACACACATACACACACACACACACACACACACACACATACACACACACACACAGAGCCATTATGTTCCAGTTCTACTAAAGAAAGCTCTAGTGCCACCCCCAGATTACAGAGGGCTTCTAGGGACCCAAGAAAAGCCCAGTAGACTGTTTGTGTTGAAGAGAGCTTGAAGTCACAGAGAGAGCAATAAGGAAGGATAAGATTTCAGAAGAGTAAGGGATGAAAAAGAGAGAAAGAGATAGAAAGATAGATAGATAGATAGATAGATAGATAGATAGATAGAGAATGTCAAAAGTGTTCAGAGGGCAGAGAACAAAGTGTTGATGAGCACATGTGTGAGAGAAGCATTCAACACCTAGAGAAACATTTTCCAAAGGCTTCATGAGAACAGCATCCAGTCTCACATAGGTCTGGAAGGAGAGGGTGGCCCCCTCGGCCATTGAAAACTTCTCCATGGTGCATTATGAAGGTCATGTATAGATGGAAGAACTTGATGAGATGGGTAGAGTAGTACTAGTTTTGATTTTACCAAGTGAATCTTAGAAGTAAGATTCAAAAGACAGTGTTCAGAATGGTATCTCATATGAGCCAACATTGAGTGGAGACATTGGAAATAATAAAGAAAAAAGTTAAAATTCTACAGATGAAAATGGCAATGTATGGTGCGAAAAACACATAGGATGAGGCAACAGATTAATCTGAAAACATCAATGGAATATGCACACGTCACTTGACTGTTTCCAGGAAAATGGGAAAGGAAAATATTTTAAGAATCAATAGTAGGAATATTCAAAATATGGCAGAAATAGAAATTCACAATTCCAAGAATCTAAATAAAACTCAAGCACAGAAATATCCGAAGGAGAGAATCCTGAAGAACATGCTTGCTCAATGTCATCAACTTGAGGGAAGACATCTTGGGTTTTGCATGTAGTTAAGCACTGACCAATCATGTGCAAGACTCTAAAACACATACATCACACACACACACACACACACACACACACACACACACACACACACACCATGCACACACATACCACACACATATGTACACACCACACACACAATATACATACACAAATACCATTCACACACATACACACCATGCATACACACACAAACACATACAAACACATACCCTACACAGACACACCATGCACATACATACCCTATACACCCACCACTCACATACCACACAAACATACACCAAACACATACATATGATACACACATACACACACCATGCACACACACCTATATATACACACATACTACACACTCACACCCATATATACCACACACACACACACACACACACACACACACACACACACCATAGAAATAAAATATAAACAAGTTTTTAAGGCATCTAGAGCAAAAGCCATATCATATACAGATAAACCGAGAATTAAGAGTAACAACAGATTCCTTGCAAGTGAGAAAACAGGGGAGCAACATCTTGGTAGAATGACAGGGAAAGTTCCATCAACCTAGGCCTTGGTAGCATACAAAAATAGGTCTGTAAAGCAATGGGGAAAACTTACCCAGATATACAAAGCCAAATCAATCCACCCTCAGCAGAATCACAATGTAAGGAATGTGAACAGCAGTCATTTAAATGTCAAATATTAATATCCATCTGCACAAACAATGAGGCCAGAAATAGCAACTACTTAGATAGATATGTAAATTTGTTCTTATCATTTAAATGATTCAAAATATAACTGGATATTTAAATAAAAGCAATCATAATGTCAGCAGATTTAAGACAATTACACAGAATGTTTCAGTGGCTGAGAGAGAAGAAATGAAGTATTGTATGATGGGGTCCTCCTAGAGATGGATAAGGTAGCATTTTATCTTCACCTAAGAGATTAATATTGCGTGTTAACCCCTAATGGAAATATTAAATTAAGAAACAATGAACTGTAGCTAACAAAACAGTGAAAGAAATGAGGTGAAATCATAAAAATAGCCACTTAGAAAAAAATGCAAGGGTCAAGACAAAGTCAGGAGCAAATGTGAGATGCAGGAAGGCAGCAGCTGACTGGAGCCAGAAAGCTAACTGTGTGCTTGTCCTACTGTGTGTACTGCTTTCAACACCCCACTCCTGACAGAAATTACAACCACATGTGGCCTCAAGAAAATCCTCAAACATCAAGAGAACAAGTAAAGTGGACGTTGGAAAACTATGTGGTGGTGAACCTGTCTCCAGTCAGAGAGAGCTTGAGAAAAGTAAAGTGGACGTTGGAAAATTATTTGGTAGTGAACCTATCACCAGTCAGAGAGAGCTTGAGAAAAGAAGCTAGTGAGAGAAAACACAGATTTCAGGATAAAACATGGCCAATGGCAAAGCAAGCTTTTCTGAATGGAAAGAGACCAATATATGACACGGAGGCATGGGCCCCAAACTCTCATTTGATTAACACACCTAACATCTGAAAAAAAAAAACCTTCCAGTTGATGAATCTACTCAGAGACATCTCTCAACATGGTGGCGCAGGTAGATAGAAGTCCAGGAATCATATAGAAGCATCAAAAATGACTTTCAACTTCAATTTGTGATGTTTATAAAATTCCCCTCCAACACATGAAGTTATCATTCTCGGGTGCATAGTTTCTAGTATGAATAATATTGTGGAGAAGCTTAACTAAACATAAAAGATATTTAGAATATGTTCTCCAGTTGAGATGGTAATAAAATAGAAATCAATGCTGGAGTTTTGGAAATGTGTCAGATATTTCAAAATGTAAATTGTATTTCCAATTACCTAAGAAATAAAAATAGTGATTTGAGTGAAAACAAAAGTATAAAATGTGTTGTTGACAACAAAAGTTAGGACAAATGTTAAATTTATAGCACTAAATATGTACATAGATTCAAAAAAGAATAGAAACTCCAACCTGATAATCTCAGTTTCTGATTCATAATCATAGAAAAGAGTAAACAGGAATTCAGGGGGAGGGAAGAAAATAATAAAGATTCAGTGATGGATAAAATATAGAATGGAAAGCAACAGAGAAAATCAATGAAGCCCATAGCTCGTGTGTTGAGAATATCAATCAAATTGACACCCCACCAGCCAGAGTGGTCAGGCAGTAAAGAAAGACACATCTTAGGAATGGTAAGGTGACATTAACACACATTCTATAGACACCTAAGGGGGTAATAAAGCATTAAAAGTACCTCGTGCTAAGAAATTAACAAGCTTAGATGAAGTGGCCAAATTCCTTAGAGTTTGCACTTAGCCAATCTGATTTCTGAAGAGATACACGAGATAACACTGTGTCTATTAATGAAATTGAATTTGTAGTTAAGATCCTTCTCATTAAAATTCATAATCCCCAATGATTTCCTTGGTAAATTGTATGAACTATCTAAAGAAGTGATATTAATTTTGCATAAAATATTCCAGAAAGTTGATGAAGAAGAAATACTTCAACACACCCTGTGCCAACACTGACCCTGTGTGAAATCTGCCCCTCTGTGTTGAATTTAGACTGGGTACCAAAGCAGCATTGCCAGTAATCGCCATCCATATTGAATTATCCAGCAACAGATCTCTCTCAGCATTTTATTTGAGACCATGTGGTATGTGAATCACGACCCCACTTCTGGAGTCACTAGGCTAGTTCAAGACCCATTATTTCCCAGTGAAAATAATTTTGCTCTTATCAAGCCTCCCCGAGGGATTTCACATTGTTAGCACCACAGAAAACAAAAGATTCCTCTGAGGAAATAGTAATTTATGTGTCCAACATCTCATCTTCTTTAACATAAAAGGAATTAAGAAAATGATGATTGAGAAATTACTTCTCACACACATATTTACTTTTTTATGCCATGGCTACCATTTCATACACATAACCGTCATTCACTAACCTTAAAAATCTTGCTGTCATTTAGTTATGAAGATCAAATAGTTTTACTAAAAGAAAAATCTGAGATGAGTTCAAGATAATGTTTCCTTGGGATAAAGAGAAGGAAGGCCCTAGATGCTGGCAGAAACCAATGGGCTGTGGTTCAGGAATCTCCCTCTCAAACTCTGTAGAACACTTACACGTCATATGAAAAGTAGCTGATTGGCTGGTGTTCTTATCTGCCTTTATCGTCTTACTGTGGGAGTTGTTACCCTCTAGTTGGCTGAAAGTTCAGCTGCTTGGATTGGTTAAGACCCATTACTCCTTAAAATAATACACTTTCAGGTGGCATTTGCTTCCACACAGACTACTTCATTCTCTATTACAGAAATAATTCTAGATGTAACTAGTTGCTCAAATGTAGAGGATGGCTCTTGGTGAATTGGTTTTATTCAACAGTTTAATAGAAGACAGATATAGCTAAAGGAAAAGATAAAGGTGATCACTCTCATTTTATTTAAGATTATTTTTGTAGGCTGGAAAGGTGTCTTAATGGGTAAAGCACCTGCTCAACAATTGATCCCCAGAACACATGCTTATATACAAACCCAGGGCATCTCTGCTGAGATGGTAATTAGACAGGAGAATCCCCCAAAGCTCCAGGGCCAGTCAGCCTGGCATCCACAATTTTGAAGTATGGAAGAGACCTGTTGCAATTAAATTTGAAGGCAAAGACAAACACCCAAGGTTGTCTTCTGACCTCCACATATGCACTGTGGAACATGTACACACAGAGAAACACACAGAGAAACACGCAGATACACACACACACACACACACACAGAGAGAGAGAGAGAGAGAGAGAGAGAGAGAGAGAGAGAGAGAGAGAGAGAGAGAGAGAGAGGATTTAAAAATAGACATTGATTTTGTTGCTTTCAAAGCATTCTAGGTAAGTGGCCAATAATAGATATTTTTGACAGCTGTCTAAGTGTGTGAGTCAAAGAGGTGCGTCTGCTCCATTCCTCCTGCTGAGCGGCTCACCTTTCTGGGTGTTGACAACTGCAACTTCCAGAGGTCCCTATCTTATTCATAGGAATACAGCAGCTTTTGAGAACACATATTATTTTTGTGATCAGCCCATTATCAGGTAGTTTACAGAGCTGATTTTCCCTGTAGGAAAGTTTCTACATATGAAGCCACCTCTGTCTAAAGATGATGAGACATGAATCAAGAAGGTTCGTGTTAAAACAAGACATTCCTACAGAAGCTGAACAATATCTCGTAAGAATTCAGAATGACAAACCCTTAAATTTTTCTTTTTTCTTTCTTCCTCTTTTTCCTCATCTTCTTTTCCCTCTTCTTCCTCCCTTCTTCCTTTCTTTCTTTTTTGCTACTTCCTTCATTCTCTTCTTCTCCTCTTCTCCTCCTCCTCCTCTTCCTTTTTATCTTCCTCCTTCTTGAAAGCTTTGTGATGTTACCTACAAGGTCCCACCTATGTTCCTAATAGTCTGTCTTAGTATCTTCAAATACATTGTGGAGATCACAAAAGTCCGCACCTCATGTGGGTTCTTTGGTACATAAGCATAGGTTCTCCAAACGAGATGCAAAAGGCAGTGTGACAATCAGAAAGGACAAATCTGTGGGGTGCAAAGTACCACAGTATAAATACTTGTAAACATTGGATGTGACCAAGACCAGTGTTAGAACTTAGAAAAATTCAAATAGTCCCTTCCAGGTGATAGTGGCAACCTGTTCTGAAGGAAGTTGACACTGTCTCATAGGTGAGGAGTTCCCATGACTTAATGAAAATAAAAATCTAGAGAATTAGACTATGTGTAGTATAGTTACTTTTCTGTTGCTTTGATAAAACTCCAAAGAGGAGAATTTATTTTGGCTTACAGTTCTAGATAGAGAAGAGTGTACAATGGGGAAACATACCTTGGCAGCAAGAACGGGAAGTGAGAAGTCATATCATGAACCCCAAGGATGACAGAAACTGAAAGTAGTAGTAGAACTTATGCTGTAAAATCTAGCCCCTAATGACGTACTTCCTCCCGGAAGTCCACTACCTCCTCAAACAGTAATACCGATGGGAGACCAAGTATTCAAATATGTGAGCCTATGAGGGACATTCTCATTCCAACATTATACAAGGCAAGGGGTGTGTGTGTGTGTGTGTGTGTGTGTGTGTGTGTGTGTGTGTGTGTGTGTGTATGTGTGTGTGTGTGAAGTGTTACTCCATAACAGAATACCTTGACATATTGTTAAGTTTGAACTAAAGAAAATCGAACTGTTTAAGCAGGAAACTAACTCTCTCTCTCTCTCTCTCTCTCTCTCTCTCTCTCTCTCTCTCTCTCTCTCTCTCTCTTCCCCTAAAGACATCTCTGACTTCCCTCTTGTAAAAGAACATCATAATATTCTCACGAGTTCCGGGCGCAGAATGAAGGAATAAAGTCAAAGAGAAGATACACGGAGGGCAGACAGTAAAAGACAGATATTGCTAGAGCCCCTTCCTCCAATCATGTCACCATTAGGTCACATTACTTTGTTCTTTGATTGCACTATCTCAACAATGGACATTAAATGTTCATAAAATGGAGATTTCTCTCTCAGTCTTCATTCCTGAAAGTTCTCCCACCACATAAAGTTTCATTGAATAAAAGGTTTATGCTTTTCTTTGTTGTATAAATTTTGTTATCAGAACTCCAGCTGTAGAGTAGTGATAGACGAAGCAATGATGCGTTTTGTTCTCTGCAGTGTATGCAAAAACACTGAGGAATTTTGTGAATTCCTCCTTCCCAAGATGTCTGTTTCTTTTTGCCCCAAGTATTAACTTTTTAATGAGATGATTGTGAGAATAGCTTAGCTAATACAGAAGAGGTAAATAAAAGTAGAGGAACAGAGGGAAAGGAAATATCTTTCTAAATAATTTCAGCAAGAAAATGAATGTTGTATCTGGTGAGCTTTATTCAAACATTTGTCTAAGTGTACATGTGTTTTGAAAGGGGAAATAATTTTACAAAGTTATATTACATACATTATAATTGAAAAAGAAATTTTAATTTTTAAAAAATTTTTAATTAGGCAATAAATTGAATAGAGACTGAGGTGAAGTGTGCTTCAATGCTATTATCTAGAAGAGGTTATTAGCCTTAAAACGTTCTTGGAAGCTAAGGTGGAGATTTTAACATGCAGGTTTATTATGTTTCTATAACAGCAAGATACCAGTCTTATCAACAATGACCTGTAGCCTTGTGGGATGGAAATCAGAGCATTGCTCTGTGGTCTCTGATCCAGCATTTTGTCATCTTAAAAATATATCAATTTTCAGAACCGTTCATTTGTTTTACTACCCTTCCAAGCAAGTTCCTAACTTATGCTTTATCTTTGGTTGAATATCATGGTCAAAACATAATTATTTTTTCTGAAAAGTGCCCATGAATATATGTTCTTAATTTAAGAATGTTGCCTTTTATTATAGTGTTGACTTGACTAGCAATAATTTCTCAAATTACTATTTATCCACCGTTCTTGAATATTTATCCATACAATTGATTCTTTTCAGAGTTCACAGTCCCCCCTCACTGCCTTGGGGTTGTTTCCACATGGTTCCTGCATCCATGCCTGATTATTCATCTTCTGTTACAGATGCCTTTTTATTGGGAAGAGTTTTCTTTATTTCTTTTGATACTTTTACACAGCTTACGTGAACTTTTAAGGTTCAACCACCTCATCAAGAATGGTTTTATTTCAAGGGAAATGCCTGTGATTTCTTGCTCATGTCAATCTCTCCTCATTCCAGACACATTTGGTATCCCTTTTGGAAACGTTTTGTTAGTTTTTCCTCCTTAAAGACTTTCTGTTACTCACTTGTATTATTCACTCATTTCTGTATCTCCTTTCTCATACTATACTTTGAGGAGATTATTTAACTTTATTTTAGTCACTGCTTTCATTATGATTATGATTATTTGTGTGTGTATGCATGTTTCCCCTGCATGTATATCTGTGCATCATGTGCATGCAGGCCTGAGAAGGTTGTCAGAGATGTGGAACTGGAGTATAAACAGCTGCCAGTCCTATGTGGGTAGAAGGAATCAAATCCAGGTCTTTTGGAAGAACAGCTAGTGCTCTTTACCAAAGAGCCCTCTTCTCCAGCCCCCATTGTCTTATCCTGGACATTGCCTCTTATAATTTGTTGGAGACTGAAGAGATATGTTTGATTCTTCATATTTCCTTGACCCATTCTTTCAAGTTATATGTTTTCTGTTCCCTTGTTTCTAAATTGGGTTCTCACACTAATGATGCGTCATATTCTAATACAAAAACGCTGGTCTTAATGCTTTTTGCAAAGGGTGTTCATGTTTCTTCACATCTTGTGATGGACAGTTGGGATGTTGGGTCTTCTGAGTTAGGCAGATCCAGTAAAAAAGAACTTCCAGTCCTAAGTCTCACAGCATCGGGAAGCTTTTGCACTCAGTGGTAGGTAGCATATTCCTCACATTTAGATATTTCATGTGAAAGCTCTGCGCTTACCATCTGCCACAAGTAATGGCCAGTGCTTTGCCTATTGTCGGGCTCACTTGCCCCCTTCTTGTTTGCTTTTGTTGTTGTTGTTGTTGTTGTTGTTGTTGTTGTTTGTTTCAAACTGTTTATGGACACTCAAGTCAAACTGGTTATAATTTTCCAGTTGACCCTTCTAACACAAAGTAATATGTAATGGAGGAAATATCTTATTCAATTTGCAAGTGAAACAGTTAAAAAATGAGAGTTTTCCTGGAAACAACCTGCCTTGGTACCAACAGTGCTACATAGACACATCGTTTTTCCTCAAATAGAACATTATAAAAGACAACTACCCAAAGGTTGAAATTTAATAATATTAATTATACTTTCTGCTCCAACAAGGATCTTACTAAGTGAGTCTGGCATGTCTTCCCACTCCCATGGCTGTGTAGAATGCATTGCCTGCTCACTCAGTTAGCTTTTCCTTGACTTGGCTCAGCCACCAGCAATTCATGGGCCATTGCTTTGTTCAAATGTCAATACCTCAAAAAGGCAACTGACATCTCAATATTGCCACGAGAGCAGTTCTGACTTCATGTGCTCTGCAGAGATGTTTCCAGAGATCCCAGGAATCCATGGGCCTTTTGCAGAATCACTGGCTCCCATATACTATGTGAGAAACAAACCAAGCTTTAGGGATGGCTGCCCATGGAGTAAATTAGCCATAAGGTACAAAAGGTACCGGCTTGCTGTTCTATCTCTTTGTGTTTTAATTGTGTCGACTCCTATCTACTTTTTAAAAGTATTTTCAAAACTCAATAAAAATAAGGAGAAAAATAATTGCCATCACAGTCATCATCAACAATTTATTCTGGCTCAAAACAATTATATGCCAATGTTGTGATGTCTGTCTTAATGTAATCAAATTGCCAGGGTAATTATTGAATAATCATTGAACCTATGATTAGGTGAGTACTAAGGAACTGATGGTTAATGCTTTTAAGTTATGCACTTTTCACTTTAGATAAATGTCTCATTGATTTGTATGACGAGAAATAATATCAAGCAATGTAAAATTCAACTTAAAAATAAAAATAAAAACACAGTTGTGATCTCAATTTGTTAGTTTAGAAATATTTTTACATTGCTTGCTGTATATATAAGTTAATAAGTTTCACAAAGCAAGGAACAGGCTTTTTTTTTAAGATGTCCCCCTTAAGTACCAGGTGTACATCATCATTTGACAGGTAGTTCTGATTTGAGTGGCTTTCCTAAGCCAGATGGTCACGTGACATACCAGCACACATATTTGACATCAAGACTTCAACTGCACACATTACAGACAAACTTATTTATGCCTCAAGTATACCAGGAACATATTTTAAGCTTATTTGATTGGGAGAAAACTGTATTGAATCTACTCTACATCAACTGATTAAATTTTAATTGCATTTACCATATTCCTTATAGATTTGGTTTGGCATAATTAAACCAATTGAACCTTTAACACACTTATTCACAGAAGGTGCCAAGGAAAAAAGAATTAGGGAAAACTATATTCTTTCACTAACCTGATAGCATCTTGAGCTTTTTCTTTTCGACTAGATTAGGCACTGCTGCAATTAATTGAGTGTAATTAAAAAAGAAAGCCATGTTGTTTCTGTGGTCACTCAGCAAGTAGCATAATAGAAAGGGCGGGAGACGGCCCCTGACAGGCTGCTAATGGGATGTTTTATGTCACTTATCTCTCCAGATTCTCATCAGACTTAGGGGTCCGAGGCACAGCTGGGGACACAATGAGTGTTCAAGTGTTAATGAATATTCCATTAATATTAAAGAGGTGTGGATTTAAAACTTATCTCAGCCATGCAGTGGAGGGGAGAGGCAGCAATACTTCTATAAAGGCCATGGAGACTGCTTCTCTGTGAAGCAGCCAGACATGATTCTTAAGTACAAAGTGCAAAGAAGTCTCCCTGACATTGGCTGTAGGACAGCTCACACACAAAGTGCACCCTGCTCCGGTTCTCAATTCTCAACCCTTAGCCTAATGATTGTCACAAACTACATTCCTAGAAGACAATGTAGAAGAAAAAGGTGGGTGCAAAGCCTGGGAGATGACTCAGGAAAATGCCTTGGGAACTAGAAATGAGATCCAGGGTTGCATGCTTCTCAGGCAGGCAGAATGGTTTGTCTGTAGTCCCAACACTAGAGAAATAGGGGCTCCCTGGGGAAACCTGGTTAACCAGGCTAGCTTCATTGAAGGGATCCAGTGGGAGGCCCTGTCTCATTACTCACTATAGAAGGTAGAAAGTGATGGAGAAAGCTATCCGAAAATCATCCTCTGCTCTGCACATAGGTACACACATACGCGTGGACACCCTCACCCATGTGCAGCCCTTCACGAGGGAACTTGCACACCACACACACACACACACACACACGCACACACACACACACTCAAACAAACACATAAATACACGTAAACAAAAAGAGAAATGTATTCTCTACATCTTGCATTTTCTCCTTGAGGCAGGCTCTGTGAACTATGACAAAAGGACAGACCAATATGAGACAAGCCAGCAAAATTTTCTTAACATGCATGAGGAACATTAAAGGGTGATTAGATTTGGATACTTTAGCAAAGAAACGGAAAAATGTGAATAGAAGAGACGAGACAGGGAAAGCAGATCCTTTGTCTTGGGTTAGTGACTTTGTCTTAGTTTGGGTTTTACTGCTATGAGCAGATACCATGACCAATGCAAATCTTATAAAGGACAACATTTAATTGGGGCGGCTTACAGGTTCAGAGGTTCAATCCATTATCATCAAGGTGGGAGCATGGCAGTGTCCAGGTAGGCATGCTACAGGCAGAGCTGAAAGTTCTATCTTCATCTGAAGGCTGCTAGCAGAATACTGGCTGCCAGGCAGCTAGGAGAAGGGTATTAAAGCCTACACCCACAAGGCCACACCTACTCCAACAAGGCCACACCTCCCAACAGTGCCACGCCCTGGGCCAAGCTTGTAGGAAGGAACAGGCTTGAAAAACCAAAGGAGAACTGAAGAGGGCTGGGGAGGAGGACTGGAGAGGAGGGCATGGGAGGAGGGCAGACAAGGAGGACTGGTAAAGAGCTATTTCTGGGATACTAAGTTCTAGTACCATGGTGCAGAAAGATGTGCCCTTGCTGCAGAGCTGAACATGAGTTTATAAGTGCACTCTGCTTTCAGTCCACGGGATGGTGGCAAAGGGCTTTTCACAAGCTTTCTTACATATTTTTTCGTATTTACAGCTGTGTGTGTGTGTGTGTGTGTGTGTGTGTGTGTGTGTGTGTGTGTGTGTGATTAAGACTATTCTTTAACACTCAGCCCTCCAGAGATTAGACAATGGTGGAATTTACTTAGGTCTGTGTTTCCTTGACACATTGTGCTGCTTAAAGATCAGGCAAGGCTAAGGCACAGTTCTCTTTCAATTTGTCAGTCATAAACAGATTTATGCAAAATGTCAAGTGTGAACCCAATGGAGCAGGGCTCTATGAAGTTTCCCTTTCCCTGCTTTTAGAAATTGGTAAATTAAAGACTGAGCTGTCCAGGTCTCTACTGAGGGATGGATGTGGGAAGATGCTGGGATGTCAACAGGTACTCCAGTATGTCCGTAGCTTATCCTAGAGGCTTAAAGAGTTGAGATCTGTAATCATTTCCCAAGCTGATTGGGAAATTGGAGATGCGTCCAAGTACAGATATCTCCAGTAACCTGCAAAGTCACAAAGGAAAGCTCTTCTTATCCTCATTGGCTCTTTCAGACAACTGGGTTTCCAGCCGCGCCCTGCTTTCTGCTGGTTCAAACTGTTCTTACCCTCCTCCAAAGATCTGGAAACTCCTTTCCTCCATCAACAAAGTTTCTAGGTGAATGAAATTCTTCTACTTTGAAAAGGTAACTATCGCCGGGCAGTGGTGGCGCACACCTTTAATCCCAGCACTTGGGAGGCAGAGGCAGGTGGATTTCTGAGTTCGAGGCCAGCCTGGTCTACAGAGTGAGTTCCAGGACAGTCAGGGCTACACAGAGAAACCCTGTCTCGAAAAACACAAAAAGAAAAAAAAAAGAAAAGAAAAGAAAGGGTAAATATCAGGGATCAAAACAGTCTTGAACTTTCTAAGTAGAGAAAACATTGCTGTCTGTGTTGGCCACTACAGTAGCATTCTTCCGTATTCTCCGAAGAATTCCATTTCAATATAATCTTACAAAAGTGTGCCCTTCCCCAGCCCTGAGTAGGATTAACAAACCCAGGATGGTTTCACAACCTGGCTGGAGCCATCTGGCCTCGCTGCATTTGCAATTTCCTACAGAAGCCTCCAGGAGTTGACTGCCTGCTGAGCTTGCTGAAACAAAGGATGGGTCTGTGGGCTTTCCCTATATACCATAGTAGGGAATATTACGTTTCCAGCCTTGATCAAAAACTTTGTCTTGGCTTCATTATTTTCTCGCAACCATCCTTTTTCATTTCCAGCTTCCCTTTCAGGTGGACCCAGTTCGTCCATGGCTGCTAGACAGCCACACAAAAGAAAAAGAACTAGAGGAAAGGTAGAACTCTCCACCTCCTATTCTTGATGCCCATGAGTATACTTAGTGCTCTTGAGACACCTAGGTCTCTCCCTACAAGCCAGACATGGCAGGACCATCACACCCATGAATCTGCAGTGATTGGGTCAGGGTTCACAAGATCAGAACAGCCAAAGAAGCAGCTGGATGGAGGGGCTCATGAAGTCCTCTCAGAATAGGCAATGGTGGCTTTTTGGAGATGGAGAACGAGTTTTCTCAAGGAATCCAGCCCCTCAATGACTACCGATGCTCCAATATAGGGCGTCTCCACATTCATGTGCATTCAGGTGGCACTGAGTGTTCTCAGCAGGTATTAAAACAAAAGTGTGGTGTGTGTGTGTGTGTGTGTGTGTGTGTGTGTGTGTGAGAGAGAGAGAGAGAGAGAGAGAGAGAGAGAGAGAGAGAGAGAATGAAGGTGGAAGGGGGAACAGTTGTGTGAGTGGGGGTAATTGGGGAAGAAGTAATTGAGGGAAGATTTGACCAAAATATATCATTTGCTTGTATGAATATTAAATAAAATATTTTAAAATGCTATCCCTCTGATTTTTCTTTTTTTCTATTTTTTTTTTGTGTGTGTGTGTTCATGAGTATTTGTCTGCATATGTGTATGTGTACTTCATGCATGCCTGGTGCCCAGAGAGGTCAGAGGGGGGCATTGGATCCCCTGGAATTGGAGTTAGAGGCAGGCATAAGTCACCTGACAAGGCTTCTGGAAATCAAACCAGGTCCTAGGGCAACAAATGTACTTAACCACTTAGCCACTCCTCCAGCTCCACAATCCCTCAGCCTCTAAAATTAGTTGTCAGGGGGAAGACACAGATCAGAAGGGAGGGTGGTGGGCTATAAGATCAGGCTGTGGGTGCCTGCACTCACCAGCCTCATGAACACCCCACCAGCTAGGAAAAGATAAAAACATTTACAGAAACCTCCTCGGATTCTTTTATTCTTGGTCACACAATTGACTAATTCACATAACAGTTCATCCAAAATAGGTCATTCAACCATCGGCACAATTTCCCAGGTCCAACTGCTAATGTATTTGGAGTTAATGCAAATGTGAACAATTTCCCAGACTACAATTAACAGCTCCTAGCAACGTGGGGAGAGAGAGAGAGAGAGAGAGAGAGAGAGAGAGAGAGAGAGAGAGAGAGAGAGACCACCCCACAATTTCCTAAACTGTCCAATTCTCTCTCAGCAGAGTTACTATTGAAGCATTCACAGTGTGCCATACTCTACCGGCGACATAAACAGACTGTCATTAGGTCCCTGTCCACCTGTGTGTGCAACCCAGACACTGAGTCCAAAAGAGACTGAGCCCCTATGCACATTAAGCAGTCAGCCTGCGAGGCTCCCATCATGCACAGAACACATAGGCACCCAGTCACTCCAGGGTGTGTTAATCCAGAGCCCAGCAGGTCCCCCTTCCCTCAGATTTGACTCTGTTAAGTGAGACCCCACTCAGCCATTAGGCATCTCTGGCCACAGCTCTTTCGATGAGGAGGGGCACCAGATAAGAACTGAGGTGAACAGCATCGTACTTGTGTCTTATGGAGTCGCTTCACGTTGCCCGAAGTGTAAAAGGGTGAAACTAGAGTCTTGAGCACCCATGGGCAGAAACGGCAAGAAGGAAAAACTGCGGAGAGGAGGGTGAACGGTAGAGGGTGCAGGGTGCAGGGTGCATATCTGAGGCTATTCTGGTCATCTTTTTTGAACTCTGTATGTTCCTACTATGTTTCCCAGAGACACAATGGAGCCTGGGCATTCGTCCCCAAAGGAGCTTAAGAAAATGCAGTTCCCCTAGTGTCAACTGAATGTTCTAACTAACAGCCAAGCCCTTTCACAAAGGTATCCACCTCATAGAACCTCAACTCTGACCTCTGTGGGCCCTAGCACCGCCGAACTCTGACTCCGGGTCCGCACGGCTATCATCTTCAAGGGGTCCTCCGTAGCTCCACTATTCTCAACGATCTTCTGAGACAGCCAGACAGTCTGGGAAAGATTTTCTTAATGTTTGAGACTTACAGGAAGTCTGATTAATGCCCGTTCCCGCCAAGACTTATGTTCCCGAGTTGCAGCTTTGCCAGTATATTTTTCCCTATAATGAGATTCCCCAAATGATTTTCATACAAATAATGGCTCTTTTCCAGTAAAGAATGACATGGAATTTGCATGCAAACCTTTATTCAATAAATCACCTCCATTGATGGATACTTTCAATGCTGGCATTATATTTTCTAATGCAAAATTTAAATACTTCACTGTTTTATTGCGGTCCCCCCCCCCCCACTCTTATGAGACTTCTGAAAGGATATTTTGTTGATTGCCCTACTATGGCTTATCCTCCTAGCTTCCTGGATGCATAAATCAAATTCTATCTGCATAAGTAACTGCTCTGGTAGGTGTTTAATAATGAATAATGACAGAATGACTCAATGAGCCATTCTCAGTGATGCCTCTGCAGTCCTGGGAAGGCAGAGGGACTGTGATAAAGTGTGGGGACTCTGCTGGACTGTCCCCAGGGAGGGAGCAGCGCCTGAGGAGAAAAGCCTGGAGCCTGAAGCCATCGGACTGCAGAAGGTCAAAGCTCACTAATTCATTTGTTATGTCCTTTGACCTATACAGTTATTCCAATGGCTTTGAAAGGGACGCTCACGGAGGAAACACTCAATGTCTGTAATGGGGCTGAAACAGGGAGCATGAGTGTTTCTCCCAAGTCTGGGAAACTGTCTACTTTTGCCTCAGTTTCTACCACACCGAGCAGCCATGTTCTGGCGTTTACCTCCCTGCACGTTTATTTCTATGTGGAAACCTTCACTTTATCAAGCAGTGTGTCTATTAGCAGCAAGTAACAGGAAATATTTTAAATGAGCCATTCCGTTTCTGATATTGGCTAATTTTGTACACATCTTTTTTTTTTTTTTTTTTTTTTTTTTTTTTTTTTTTTTTTTTTTTTTTTTTTTTTTTTTTTTTTTTTTTTTTTTTTTTTTTTTTTTTTTTTTTTTTTTTTTTTTTAATTTTAAGCTTTGGCTTCGGAGGAAGCGCTGTCACCAAACACTGCACCTTTCCTTCCGGTGTGTCTTGCGTCAGGGCTAATACTGTCAGACAAGACACAGCATACCTTCCATTGTCAAAAGAAGTCATGGTTAACCATTCTGTTTAGAGGGCCAGTTGTTTCTAAAGTTGATGAACGCTGGAAAATGGTGGGTTTTTTTCTACCATTAGGTAAACGTTTATGCCTACAGTTCTAATCCTGCCCGGTGTAAAGCCCTCCGCATGACATGTAGAAAGCCACCTTTGCTTTTCCTTGCTGAAAAAACTCCTCACTGTCTCGTCTTTGAGATCCAGACATTCCCTTTTTAGAAACCTGGGAGGTTTTGCTCTTTGTGCTCTTTTCATTCCATTCTCTACAGAACGAGGGGTGGAATCCTTGCTTTTGTTTTGAGGTGCCTTACACATTGGCAAATGTACCGTTGTGAATATGGAATATGTAGGTGATTTTTGTTTTGTTTTGTTTTACTCGATGACTTCTAAACTTTAAAACAATTCACTTAAGATTCACTTTGATATTTTCATTTTATTCCTAAAATCCTTGCTCATCTCTCTTAAGATGTCTCCACTGGCCTATGGTCGCTCTCTTCCGCTTGGATTCGCCATCTCGCACACGTACACTTAGCTGCAGAATAGCCCGTGGTTACTGCATCTCTGGCCTCTGGACTCCCCAGCTCCACTGCTTCTCTACATTTTTGCATTAATATTTCAGTTCCTTTAAATCCTAAGGAAACTTTCAGGTTCTCTGATTTCTCCCCTAGATGATGGCCAACCAGTACTGAGTCAAGCTGAGCTTGGCATTTGGTGCATGTCCCTACGTCAGGATTCAGAGTGCTGCTCCCCCACCCTCCCACCCCTCTGCCCAAGTGCATTGTGGGAGTAGGTTCTGGATCATTTTCAGAAGGCTTTCCCTCTAAGTTTCTCTCCAGCAGCAGCTTTGGATTTGCTTTTGGACCAAGGCCTCAGAAGGGGTCCAGTTTCGTGCTTCTTTGCCGCCGCCCGCCAGGGCCCCATCTTAAGAGATTCTCTGTTGTTTAGAGCATTTTCCGCCATTATAGTCAAGGGCTCTGCCATCCTTGTGCTGTCTTAGGCCTGAATCTGTGGGTTCGGACGGAGCTGAGAGACGTTGACTCTTTTCCTGTAGTAGGTAGCTGTAGCTGTCTGGGTTTGGGTTTTCTGCCCCTGCTCTGGTGTGGATACTTACTCCTCCTCCTCAGAGGACAGGGTACTTGATCTAAGCAGAAAATGATGGAGCTTTACTTCTTTCCTTCAGCAGGTCTGCACTGTGCTCCAGGATGGAGGCAGCAACGGGCCTTTCCCTTTATCCCCATCTGGAAGAGAACACAGTGACAGAGCACAGCCTACAATCATGTTATTACTGTCCCCTTAAGCTACCGTGTAGGGGCATACCACGGAAGCCCTGTAGCGCACCCTCAGCTTCGGAGTAACTGAGTTTTTCCCACCTCAGTATGCAGAGCCTTATATTCTGCTTGCTTTCTTAGGTGGGTGCACAGGGAGGGACCCGTCCTTATGCAGATTCAGATGGCTTCCTTGCGACTGCTTTCTGACAGGGTGGAGCAAAGTCATCCTATAGATAATAAGGTTTGTCCTCTTGTCAGTGAAGGGTCAGTGGGCAGAGTGGGGGCATGTGGCACTTGACTTTTATGTGGTATGGTGTGCCATGTAAAATCCACACAGGATTTTTTTAATTTTAATTTTTTTTATTTTATTGAAAATAGATTCTTGCTCTGCCTGGGCCACCAGGGGTCCATAGCCAACGAGCGCCAGGAGAAAGCTACCCTCCCAGAAGCATGGAAAAGCTGTGAGTGGGGTTAAGGTGAGCACCACTGCTCACCAGGACCCGCCTGGAACCGGCAGGATACAGGGCCTGAGGAGAATTCGGGGATAGGAAACCTCTGAACCTTCCGGTTTCCATCTGTGGGTGAAGACCTCTGCCTGGGCCACCAGTGGTCCATAGCCAATGAGCGCCAGGAGAAAGCTACCCTCCCAGGAGCTTGGAAAAGCCGAGAGTGGAGTTAAGGGGAGCAACACTGCTCACTGGGACCTGCCCGGAACACTCGGGACACAGGGACTGAGGTAAAGTCAGGGACAGGAACTTTCTGGTTACCATCTGTGCCTGGGGACCTCAGCCTGAGCCACGGGGCTCTAGAGGAGAGCTGGTATCCCAGGAGTGCTGACACACCTTTGAGCACAGGCAAAACCACCACTTCTGTTCAAACTCACTGGATCAAGAGGGACTCTTGCAGAGCCATCAGGACATAGGAACCAAGGGACAGCTGGGAACAAGATCCTTCTGGTTTCTGTCTGCACCCCAGAGCTAACCCTGTGCCACAGCTCTCCAAACCCAAATACCTCTTAGAGAGAGCTGGTCTTCAAGGAGTATTGACACAGAGGCCTGCAGGAGGGGCAAGCCACAGACAGAGTGAGACCAGCTAACATCAGAGTTAACAAAATGGCAAAAGGCAAGGGTAAGAACATAAGGAACAGAAACCAAGGCTACTTGGCATCATCAGAACCCAGCTCTCCCACCACAGCAAGCCCTGGATACCCCAACACAACAGAAAAGCAAGACATATTTAAAATCATTTCTCATGTTGATGATAGAAGACTTTAGAAAGAAATGAATAACACCCTTAAAGAAATACAAGAGAACAGAGATAAACAACTAGAAGCCCTTAAAGAGGAAACACAAAAATCCATTAAAGAATTACAGGAAAACACGATGAAACAGACAAAGGAAATGCACAAAACTATCCAGGAGCTAAAAATAGAAATAGAAACAAAAGAAATCACAAAGGAAGACAATCCTGGAGTTAGAAAACCTAGGAAAGAGATCAGGAGTCATTGATGTAAGCATCACCAACAGAATACAAGAGATAGAAGAGAGAATCTCAGGAGCAGAAGATACCATAGATAACATCAACA
>CM052717.1:16498045-16518734 GCA_028551405.1 Uromys caudimaculatus | reverse complement strand
GGTGGAATTCCCTCATACAGGTGGGGGAGGGGGAGGGGATAGGTGGTTTCCAAAGAGGAGACGGAGAAAGGGGGAAACATTGGAAATGTAAATAAAGTATCAAAAAAAATTTTAAAAAATAGATTCTTTTCTCATACAATATATCCTAATTATAATTCTCCCTCCCTCTATTCTTCCCAGTTCCTCCTCCCCC
Organism: Uromys caudimaculatus; assembly: GCA_028551405.1. NCBI lineage: Eukaryota > Metazoa > Chordata > Mammalia > Rodentia > Muridae > Uromys > Uromys caudimaculatus. The sequence continues at coordinate 16,518,541 of CM052717.1, read as the reverse complement.
CAGTCCTGTCCTGATACAATCCCTTTTCATTAGAAAAGAACAGGTTTCTAGAAGATAAAAACCAAATATGACAAAATAAACTATAACAAGATGAAACAAAAACTATCATGTCAAAGTTGGTCAGGGCAGCCCAACTAGAGTCCCAAGAGCAGACACAAAAAGGTCAGAGACCGATTTTCTCTCATAGTCAGGACTCCCATAAGATACTAAGCTAATAGCTGAGTATTTACACAGGGAACCTGGTGTAGATCCACCTAGGCCCCGTGCTTGCTGCTTCAGTCCCTATGAGCTCACGTGTGCCCTGCTTAGTTGATTCAGAGAGCCATGTTCTTCTGGTGTCCTCTGTCCCCTTTGACTGGAACAATCCTCACCTCCTCTTTCATGGGGTCCCCTGAGCTCCGGAAGGAAGGATTTGATGGAGACCTCCCATGTTGACAGAGACACTCAGTACAATGTCTGGCTGTATGTCTCCGCATCTGTTTCCCCCTGCTGCCAGAGGAAGCCTCTCTGAGGATGACTGGATACGGCACTGATCTATGAGTGTTGCAGAGAATCCCTAGGAGTCATGTTAGTGATTTTTATTTGACCAGTAGTGTTTGGTTTTATCCGAGGTCTCTGAGCTATCTAGTCTTCAGTTCTTGGTTACCCAAGCACTGGCATATGGTATGGGCTTCTTCTCATGAAGTGGGCCTTAAGTAAAATTGGACATTGGTTGGCTGCTCCCTCAAGTTCTATACCGCCATTAAACTAGCATATTAAGCAGGACGGGCAGGTTGTAGGTTTTGAGGTTGGGATGGTGTTCACGTTTCTCTACATTTCTCTTTCAGCAGCGTGCAGAGTACTTTCCTGTACCAAAGAGACTAGAGCTTAGTGGCTAAGGCTTCATGTAGGCACCAGCTGACTTTGTCGTGTTTAATGACTTGATGCGTTGGGTATACTGTCCTCAGCAAAGGGTTACTGTCAGTTTGTGCAGAGAAAACCTTTGTTTTAACAACAGCCTGAATTGTTTGGGGATTTCCATGGGACCTGCCTGGCCAACAACGCAATTGAATTCAACCAGTCCTGCCACTGGATTCCTTGCCTTGCTGCAAGAGATGGCCAGTTGAGACACCGAATCCCCCTTTGCTAGGAGTCCTCATTGGGATCACCTTCATAGATTCCAGGAAGATTCCACTGCACTAAGTTTTCACACCCCCGGTCAAATGACCCCCAATTCCAGTTGTTTCTCACTGCACTTTCTCCCTCCAACACACTTCCCCTCTCCCATGACCTGATATAGCCGCTGTCCCCACCCACCCCAGTCCATCCATATAATCGGTTCTATTTCCCCCTCCCTGGGAGATCTGTATGATCCCCTAGACTCCCCCTCCCTGGGAGATCCATATGATCCCCTAGACTCCTCCTCTTTACCTAACCTGTCTTGATACAGACTGTAACATAGGTATCATTTATTTAGTGGCCAATATTTACGTATAAGTGAATGCATGCCACATTTATCTTTCTGGGTCTCAGTGACCTCACTTGTGGTGATATTTTTATACTTCTCTTCATTTGCCTGCAAATTTCACAATGTCATTTTAACAGCTGAGTGATATTCCATTGTGCATAAATGTACCACATTTTTAAAATCTATTCTTCTGTTGAGGGATATCTAGATTGTTCCCAGTTTCTGGCTATTATGAATAAAGCCACAATAAACATGGTTGAGCAAGTGTTTTGGGGGTAGGATGGATCATCATCTGGGTATATGCCCAGGAGTGGGTGTAGCTGGCTCTTGATGTAGGTCAATTCCCAACTTTCTGAGGAACTGCCATATTGAGTTCCACAGTGGCTGCACAGTTTGCACTCCCACCAGCAGTGGAGGAGTGTACTCTTATTCTCCATCCCTGCTGTAACTTGTAGTATTGATTTTAGCCATTCTGACAGGTATAAGATGGAATCTCAGAGTAGTTTTGAGTTTCATTTTCCTGATGGCTACAGATGTGGAACGTATCTTTGTTTTTCAGCCATATTGAGAATTCTCTGTTTAGATCTCTACCCGATTTTTTAATTAGATGATTTGACTTTATTGATATCTATCTCATTGAGTTCTTTTACATTTTGGATATTAGACCTCGATTGTATGTGGAGTTGGTAAAAAAAAATCTTTCCCATTCTATAGGCTGCCTTTTTTTTTTTTTTTTTTTGGATTGATGGCATCCTTTGTCTTACAGAAGCTTCTCAGTTTCATGAGGTCCCATTTATTAATTGTTGACCTTAATCCCTGTGCTACAGGTGTACTGATCAGAGAGTTGTCTCCTGTACTAATGTGTCAAGGCTATTCCCCCATTTTCTCTGCTATCAGGTCCAGTGTATCTGCTTTTATGTCAAGATCTTTTGCCCATTTGGAATTAATTAGACAATTAGTGCTCTTATTTGACATTTTAACTCTGTCTTCTAAAAGTCCCCATGCAGAAATTCATGAAATTGTGTTTTCATTGTATAAAATTGGATGATTCTCAGATGAGCCACAGGGCTATCAGCAGTCACAGGGTAGGAAGTTCAAAGCTTGTTTGTTCACAGTTCCCAACCAGACCTCCTGGACTTGAGTCCATGCAGGTTGGTGATAACTAGCTTCTTGTCATTGTTCTCAGTGCGTTAAAGTCAAGAGAACTCAAATTCATGAGCATAAATGTTGCAAAGACTAATTAAAATTTCTTATTTCTTTGTTTTGTATATTACCATATCAATTCAGTGAGAGTAACTCATGGTGTTCATGCTAATTAGTGGCTTTAGTTGGGAACTATAAATGTCTCTTTGACAATGAACAATAATTTTATAAATGTGGTCTGCTTAGTGATAAGTGTTCTTGGTGCTGCAAAGTCCACAAAAGGATATTTGTTTAAATTTCCTTCCACATTTGAGAATTCTTGAAACATCAATTATCATAAAGATTTTCATTCTGAATTAGTAACTTTCAAAATTAGGGAAATATCAGCTGCTCCCATAATGATTAATCTACAAGTACTAGCTTCTGGTTTTTGTTTTTCTTGTGGCTGAGTGTGACATTTTTTGGGTATCTTTTGGTGTACATGTATTATTACTTTTGATGTAGTCAGAATTGTTACTCTGTATTTTAAAATATTATTAATATGTTTTATATTAACAGTATTAAGTAATTAATTAAAATTATTTTTAATTACAATTAATATTAATTTTAATATTAGAGTAAATGTCTGCATGGTAATCATAGATTCTATATTTTATGACTTTGTGACCAGTGTGCATAGACCTGATTTTCTTGTGTAATTTGATATGTCAATGCATTTAATTCTTCCGTGTCTTACTGATGACAGTTATCTCAGTAACGGTTTATATAGTCAGCCTCCGTGCTCTCAAGTTTCACCCTGTGCACACGTAGTTTCTGTCCATGTGTCATGCTATCCCTCGATCTTCTTTGTCCTGTTTGTCTGTTTGGCTATATTTATGCCAGCACTATTTTGTTACAACTTCTATAATTTTATATTGAGCCGATACAGTTCAGTAGCCTAATAATCTTCATTTTTATTTTATTTTCAGTGTCAACTACCCAATTTCACTGGAAGTCCTTTTGACATCACTGCCATCACATAGATTCTGCAGCATGCAGAAAGCTGACTGCTCCAGGAGAGTAAGGTATTTTGTACCTGAAACACTTTATCTGTTTATTGATGTTTTCTTCCTGGCCTTTAATATAGCTTATACTTTCATTTCAATCCAAACGTGCATCTTTTGTTCCTGGATTCTTTTCTCCTGGTGGTGTGAGATTGCTGAAGACATGACAGAGCACCACGCTGATCTCTGGCTCTGAGAACCCAATACTTTTACAATCACCACAGCAATATCTGTTTGTAATTACAATTATTTTAAACAGCACCTATCATTTAACATAATAATTTATTTGGATTTCAATATTGATCTGGGGAACTTTCCAAAGTATTTCATTAAAATAACATTTTTTAAATTTACTAGTTCTTAGATTTTTATGCGGATAGTAAGCAATCATACGGTCTGCTTGTAGTGGTGCTTTTCCATGTTCCAGAAATCATATTTAATAATGCCAATGAATTATTAAATTAGTTAGGAATCCCAGTCTTGCTGCTTCTTCCTAAAGGCCGTGTGTTTTAACTTAACTATAATTTAGTGATAGGCACTGACACATCTGTGGAGGGTGCTGGTTTTAAAAGTACATCTCTTAATGTGTTACTTGTTTTATTGAATAACTATCCCGAAATTCATTTATATTATCATGTTACTCTTCCCATTTTTAATTCTGTAAGTGAAAGAATAATTTAGAAGCCTTTTCACCAGTGTGTGTGTGTGTGTGTGTGTGTGTGTGTGTGTGTGTGTGTGAATGTCAACTTGACACAAGCAAGAATTACCTGGGAAGAAGAATTCCAGCTGAAGAATCGCCTCCATCAGATTGTCTTGTAGGCAAGTCTATAGGACATTTTCTTGATTGATGAACTGTTGTAGCAAGCTCACTTGGGCAGTGGAATCCCTGGGCTGGTGGTCCCGAGTTCCGTGAGAAAGCAGGCTGAACAAGCAATAAGGAGCAAGCCAGTAAGCAGCAGCCCTGCCCCCAGCCACCCCGCCACACCCCGCCATGCCACACCACACCAGGCCACCCCATGCCCCTGGGGCCTCTGTACCAGCTCCTGTCTTGAGTTCCTGTCTTGATTCCCTTCAAGGAGGACTGTAGGCTGGAAAGTGAAATAAGCCAATTCCTCCTCATGTTGCATTTGGTTATGGTGGTCATAGCAAAAGAAAGCTAACAAGGATGGTATCTGACTTTTACATTTCGTTGCATTTCTTCTGGTAAGTCTTCTAGATATTTATATATTTATATATCTATATTTATGTAGAAGGGTAATGTGTGCTATAACCTGCATGTATCAGTCAGAGAGCAACTTTGTTGAGTTAGATTGCTTTCTCCAATTTCATTCGTTCTCTCACTCTTTAACTGAAACCACTGAGTCTACTTAGTGTTTCCGGTGTGTACATGGGGTAGGACCATCTACTGGACATGGATAACCTCTCAGGGACCACGGCCCTGAAGAAAATGCTCTTGCCCAGTAATTCATCAGTTCATAGCTCTAGCTAGGGTATGACTCTTCATGAAATCCTTTCCATCCACGCAAGGATTTTGACTGGCTGGCTGGAGTACGTGTGTGTGTGTGTGTATGTGGTGTGTGTGTGTGTGTGTATGTGTTTCTGTGTATATAAGTGTGTATGTGTGAATTTGTGTGTGTGAGTATGTGTCACTGTGTGTGTGAGTATGTGTGTTTGTGTGTGTGTGTGTATCTGTGTGTGTCTGTGTGTGTTTATGAGCATGTGTTTGTGTGTGTGTGAGTATGTGTTCATGAGTGTGTGTTTCTGTGTGTATGCTTATGATTCTGTGTGTATGAGTGTGCCTGTGTGTCTGTGTGTGTGTATATATGTACGTGTGTTGTATATGCAATTGCAGCTTCTGTGAGTTTGTGTGGGTAATGGCCTGTCATGTTCAGCAAACAGTGTTTCTATATAGGTGTCTACTTACTCTGCCTCTTAACAATCTTTCCATCTCCTCTTTGATGACCCGTGAGTCTCGCGTGGAGACAAATGGTATAGATGCCCCGTTTAGAGCAGAGTACCAAATGGTCTCTTATTCCCTGTGTGTGGACTAGTTGTGAATCTCTGTATTAATTTCCATTTACTATAACAAGACTTTTGATGAAGAGAGTGACATATACTAATCAATGTATATAAAGATAAGAATTTAGGGTACAATTTAATAGTATGTCCATTTAGCACAATAACAGTACTGGCTCCCCCAGGCAGGGCCTATAACTCAGTTATATACAAGTTTTTGGCTCAGTTAATGGTACCAGACACAAACCTTAGGATTGGGATTTAGATCCAATCATAAAGGTGTTGGTTACTCCAGTAACTTTGTACCACTATTACACCCATGGGCATATCTTACTGGGCCAGTTGTTACTTTAGCTGATGGAGTTCACAGCTGGGTATATTATTGAATATTTTCTTCCCTGTTACATAAATAGAACCATCCAGCTCTACAAAACTAGCCAGTGTGGGTGAAACTCCAAGGTCAATCCAAGCTTAATTTCTCTATTTCCCAGGTCTCAAATATATGGTGTCTTCAGCAACAGTGTCTCATCATCAAGTTCAACAGTCTGTAGTCTTTGTGGCAGAGAGTCTATTGTACCTCACTCCCAAACAACTTGAACAGAGGTAACTCATACCCAAAGCTGAGATTTTATTTGATTGCCTATGGTATCTAGAAGTGGCACTGTCCTTCCCATTGTAGAATATCTCTATTTAAACTCATTGTAAACCTTTATATGTACATATCTTAGGAAGCTTCTAAGTAGTAGGTTTCTCTGTGGCATTTTCAAACATCATTTCTGTTCATTATTTCACCTCTAGTCTCCTCCTCCTCCCCTGCTCTCCCACCTCTACCCAGTTTAGCCCTTCCTGTTACATTGATCCCCTTGTATACCCCTTTCCAGCTCCACTTTATACTATTTGATTTCTATCTCCATTCCCCTGAAATACCCTTGCAATAGCCTTTGCTCGTTTCCTGGCTTCCGTGAGCATTTCAGTTGGATATGTAGACCACCTTTTCTTTTTAAATAGAATACCTGTGGCCTAAAGTACACTTTGGGGATGCCCTTTCAATGAAAGGCATGTTGTAGTCTGCTTCTACAGTCCTTGGCTTTACTTTAGAAGACTTACTCCCCCCTCCTCATCTTTAGTGAGCCAAGCACACACACTCAGTCCCACTGAGGATGTGGTCCTCTTGTGAGCAGACTGTCTCTAGATGAAAATGTGAATAAAGGCTTAGTGATCAGCTTGTCCCTATAGGTTCCAGTGTCCAGTTTTCTGTTTGTAGCCTTGGGGACTTCTTATTCTATCTCATCAATACCCGCATGAATAATTGGTACTCAAGATTTCCTGAAGTTTAGGGGGGATTCTGGTGTATATATAGCTGGCCTCGTCGGTCTGAGCAAAAGGCCAGTTTTGAAATTCAACCAAATATGTTCTCAGGAATGAAACATCATTTAAAAGTCTTCACAGAAGAGTCAAAACACAGGTGCACTGGCTAGTTTTGTGTGTCAACTTAACACAAGCTGGAGTTATCACAGAGAAAGGAGTTTCAGTTGAGAAAATGCCTCCATGAGATCCAGCAGTAAGGTATTTTCTCAATCAGTGATCAAGGGGGGAGGGACCCTTGTGGGTGGTACCATCTGTGGGCTGGTAGTCTTGGGGTCTATAAGAAAGCCAGCTGAACAAGCCAGGAGAAGCAAACAAGCCAGTAAGTGACATCCCTTCATGGCCTCTGCATCAGCTTCTGTACCTTGACCTGCTTGAGTTCCAGTCCTGACTTCCTTTTGTGATGAACAGCAGTGTGGAAGTGTAAGCCGAATAAACCCTTTCCTCCCCAACTTGCATCTTGGTCATGATGTTTGTGCAGGAATAGCAACCCTGACTAAGACAACAGGTAAGCTTTGCAACTCTAAGCTATACGCTTATTAGACTATAAATAATTATCCCAGATAGATACTATTTTTCCTCCTGGTTGATATTCATTTTGTAGAAATAGGTAAGCAAGATTAATAATGACTTTATATAATTGTAATCCATTTTTTCAGCTTTAAAATCTGTCATAAGTACAATTTTGTAAGTGAACTATCAACACACACACACACACACACTGGTTGTCCATAATCAAAATGAAGAACACCTTTAAATTGTTCTAAGATGCTACCTTTTTAAGCTGAATGATCTAGTGAATAAAATAACTCTATATGCGTAGAATGTAAATATCTGCAGTTTTCCTTCTATGCTATAGCTTTCTGTTGCTATAATAAATATGACCAAAAGCATTGTGGAGAGGAAAGGGCTGATTCCGACTACACTTTCAGGTCACAGTCCATCATTTAGAGAAATCAAGGCAGGAACGCAGAATCACAGCTCACTGGTTTGCTCTCTGATTTACATTCATCTAGCTTTGGTATCCCGCCTAGGGGTGGTGCTACCCACAGTGGGGTGGAGCCGCCTAGGGGTGGTGCTACCCACAGTGGGGTGGAGCCGCCTAGGGGTGGTGCTACCCACAGTGGGGTGGAGCCGCCTAGGGGTGGTGCTACCCACAGTGGGGTGGAGCCTCCCATATCAATCATCGCTGGATCATTATCCACTGATGAAGGGATTTCTTCAGTGATATGTATTTAAATTATAACAGTCCCCATTCAAAAAATAATCTACCTTTTCACATAAATTACAAGAAATTTCTCTTTTTTCCACTTTACATTCTATTTCTAATTTTTTTTATCATGGCTTTCTTCATCACACATCCTAATTTTAATTTGGAGTTTTTATTATTATTATTATTATTATTATTATTATTATTATTATTATTATCTTACCATGCTTTGTTTCTTTTAGTTCAGACTGACAGGTCATCTCTCAGGATTTGGTTTTACAGAACACTGGTCGATTCAGTTTGTAAAGATATTTTCACAGGATGTGTAGTACTGTTGGCTTTCTGTTTTTCTTCTTCTCTGGAAGTGTTTGGTTGGGTTCTCATGGCATTGCCCAGCTCCTGGTGATGCAGTCTCTTTGTCATACGCGCTTCTTGGCCGTTTGATTTCTTGCTTTCCTCTGAAAGCTTTCCTTTGATTTCTACCAGTGTGACTAGAGTGAGTTCCAGTTGGTATTTTTGTTGTTGTTGTTGTTTTGGGTTTTTTGTTTGTTTGTTTGTTTTTCGAGACAGGGTTTCTCTGTATAGCCCTGGCGTCCTGGAACTCACTCTGTAGACCAGGCTGGCCTCGAACTCAGAAATCCACCTGCCTCTGCCTCCCAAGTGCTGGGATTAAAGGCGTGCGCCACCACTGCCAAGCTCCAGTTGGTATTTTAATTCCGCTGTTAATTATATGAACTTTCTGACCTACCTTGCTCTGCTCTGCCCCTCCTTCTCCCCTTCCCTCCTTCCTTCCTTTCTCTCGCTCCCTCTCTCCCACCTTCTCTTTTCCACAGATTTTGTGAAGTTCCTAGTCATTGAGTCACTGAAAGTGTCCCTCCCTTCCTATTTTTGTATCACAATTTGAAATTGAATTCTAATTATATAAGAGAGGAGCCTTTGACAGAACGCAAGGAGCTTTTGTCCCGTTGCATTATGTCCTTTCTGTCCCCGTATTTTAATATCAAGATTTCTATCCACCTACCTTCCACTTAATTCATGCATTCATCTAGACTGTGAGGTTTGAGTCTGGGTTCCTAGTATGCCCCAAGAAAAGCCCTTTCTCCTTAGCCCATCCAGTTCGCACTTTCTGCCAGCTTCTCTGCGTGAAGAGAGTTCCCGTGTGCCCATGGTCGTTTGTCAGTACACATCGCTGTTGTAAATGAACCAGTTCATGACATCTGCTGAGCATATAGTCTAGGATGGTGCGATGGTCCACTCTTTCCATCCCCAGTGATGGTCTGACCACAGGCACTTGAGCTTCATCAGCTCAGTTCTCCTTCCAAAGGATAACCAGTCCCTGCTTTCTAGGGCATAGAAACTTAATCCATTTCAGGGGTCCACCACGCTGTCTCCTGTGTGTGTGTAGACTTGTGTCCTGATCTTCCTTTAGTGAGTGAATCTCAGTGTGTATAATAGTCTGGTGGGAACATTAGTCTTTCCACACCCCTGAAGTTTCTAATCATTGCCTGAGACTTGCCTACCAGAGCTCCTCCCAAAGCCCCTCCCAGAGCTCCTCCCAAAGCCCCTCCCAGAGCTCCTCCCAGAGCTCCTCCCAAAGCCCCTCCCAGAGCTCCTCCCAAAGCCCTTCCCAGAGCTCCTCCCAGTGCCCCTGCAGTGGTGGCGCTTGTTTTGTGGGAGAGTAGTGCAGCTCTTTCTGCTGGGCTCCCAGCAGCAGCTGGTCCCCACCTTCCTACCCATGCAGCTGTGTGCCACTTTCTATGCAAACATGCAGAGGGAGGCAGCCCTAACCACTTTCGGCCTCCCTTAGAGGCATCCACTGAAGGCTGCAAAAATGAACAAATCCTCTGGGGGCACCCATGTATCCTGAATCCAACCACATACCCTCGCTCAAAAGACTGTGTGTCCTGCAGCCTGTTTCATTGACTAATAAGGGTGCACTTCCTCTAGGCTCCAAAATGAAAACGTTTCTGTCCCTTTGGCCCTCTGAGGGGCTTGTCACATATTTGAATTCAGTCTATATGGTTGCTTTGTGCTCTCACCCTCTGACAGGCTTAGAGAGGTGGAGTGGCATGGGTTATCTGATGGCTGTTCATTGTTAAAGAACGACAACGTCTGTATGCAGGCAAGGCCACGTGTACAGCATACAACAGTAGTAATGCATAGATGGCGACAATTCTAAGGAGACTGACTTGCTAAAAGTGGCAGCTTTGAGTGGTAAGATGACTTATCAGGTACAGGCACTTGCTGCCAAATCTGACAACTGAAATTTGATCCCTGCGACCTGCATGGTGGAAAGAGAGAACTGACTCCTGCAAATGGCTCTCTGACTTCCACACCTTTCAGCACGCCCGCCCCTCCAATCAATCAATCAATCAATCAATCAATCAGTCAGTCAGTCAATCAATGTAATTAATTTTTAAATAAATGAAAGTTATAGTTTTGACATAGTTCATTTTTTTCTTTTTCAAATTTTTAAGATGATTTTTAATTTCTATATAAGGAACCTAGTGTATGACTCTTTTCAGGTAGTAACACCTTGCATCTATTACTTCTCTGTTACTATGACTGACGGCACTTGGGGAGGAAGGGTCTGCTCAGCACAGACTCCGTCCATCATGGCAGGGAAAACAAGTGGCTTTCCTAGCTGTGGCAGAGGAAGTGTCTGTGGTTAGGAAGGTCATACCATCAGAAGGTCCATTATAGAATGGTACCACCCACATTCAGGATGAGCCTTCTCTCCTTGACACAGCTTCTCTGTAAATACCTCCCAGGCACAACTAGTGTGCCATGACCCGCAGGTGATTCCAAATTCCGTCAAGTTGGCCATGACAAACCCTGTCACACTTAAATTTCAATTCTTGAGGTTTAAGTTATTTACTCTTTGTAATTTTGTTATATTTTGTTTTCCCACCCTAGCTGCCATGTTCTAAATCTTTTTAAAACTCTTTAAAGCTCTGCATTTTCTGTTGTCATTTAAATTTCAAATTCTACTAACTGTCCAGATCTATGCATTCCCATAATGTAGTCTGATAGTACGCAGTGAAATCTTGACACTCTCTGGTAAGTGTCAATTATTTTAGATAGATTCTAGTACTTATTACCTTAAAAAAAAAAGAGACATGATTTTGTGTTCCATCTAATCCTCTGATTAATTCCAAAGGTGGTAGGCACAAGGTCCAATAATGGTTTTTCACTGCAAAGTACCAGACTAGAAATCACAATTTTAGAAAAAGCACAGAAGAAAAAAAAATCAATGATGTTTCTGCACACATCGTACATTGCGTGCATAAATGCACTTCAGTAGCCGGATGCTAAGACAGAAATGAAAACTATGATGCTTTCTGAGAAGGCTGAAGGCAGGTGAACCGCAGCTGGATTCGTGAGCAACAGGGTGTGGAGTCCTGCAGTGCACTTGTGGCAAGCAGCTAACACAGACCACTTTCGGCAGCACATTGCCATGACTCCTCAGTGTCGGAGGGACAGGAAGGCACTCTAGAGAGGACACAAGGAGGCTGCTTGGGCTCCTCTTAAGTTTGAAAGGAGGTAGGGACTTTTATTCTATCCGGAGAGTGAAACTGTATATTCATGCCCATATCAAGGTCTCCAAAGTCACCCAAAAGGAGTCTTTTCCCTCTTGTTTTAGAATCTGTTTTGTAAATTCATTTGCAGTATCGCTTTGCTTCAATCTCCCGGTTGTGAGTATTTTTAAAGTTTTTTTTTTTTTTTTTTATCATGTTATTTACATTTTGACTTCTGCCCTGCTGTCTACTTTTTCCCCATGTCTAATAATTTCTTTTTTAAAAATGGAATAATATTTAATATGGTGTTTTATTTTGGAAGCTTTGTAAAACTAATAACCTATTTTATTCTTCTTGAATTTTTAATTAAATAGTATTTTCAGGGTGTATGGATTTGATAGGCAAGTGGGCTGGTTTAACAATATCTTGAAACAATAAATACCCACAGACAATTATTTTGGAGATTAATTTAATTTTGATACTTGATATGTCTGCATGGAAGCTAAGTCTGGAAATATCCTTATTGCTTTAGAGGCAAAAATAAATAAATCTCTAAATGAAAGTAGTTTAATCAATTCACCATTATGTAAGATTTAATCAAACATTATGTCTTCAGAATAATATCTCATTTCCTTTTGATTATAATGAAAAAATATATTACACCTTTTTTTTTTTTACATACACAGAGACAGACACATGCATATACTCTGAAATAAATCATGTATATTGAATTATTTTTACCTGGATCATTAATTTAAAATGCTGGCAGATGTTTGTGGTGAGGTATTGGGCTATCTGGATATATGCCAAGGAGTAGAACAGCTGGGTTGTATATGGTAGTTTTATCTTGATATTTCTGTTGGAACACAGTTCAGGAATGAAGTCCCGTGAAAAGAACCCTGGATGCTTGTGAGAAACCCAAACACAAGCTGTATGACATCAGTTTTTATGCTCCCCCCAGGTGCAGCAGATAGGAGTGAATTTACTTCAGATAACTCATTATTGCTTGCTGTTGTAATTCAACGAAATGTTTAAGGTATCTTTTATGTGCCTCTGTGGAAAAACATTCTTGCCACATGTGGCTTGCTCTTGCAGTTATACACAGATCATGAAAACTTTACTCAGGTTCTTAACCCTCAGGGTATAAATTGTCTGGGGTTCTGAATAAAGTTGGTTATTGCATGAGACTTTATTCTGTCTCATGTATTGGTCCCATTCTCCCAGGTCCAATGCCTCTAAAGAGGAGACTAGATCCAAGCTGGTTTCTATAATGGATGCTTTAATTTTCACCTTCACCAACACTGAGTGGAGTTCCTCCTTCCCCATATTTGCTCTAACATTTGTCATTAGGTTTCTTTTTTCTTTTCATTAATTATTTTTTTACTTTACATCCCAGTCACAGATTCTCCTCCCTCCTCTCCTCCTAGTCCCTCCCTCTCACCTCTTCTCCCCTACCCCATGCCTCCTCCCCTTTTCCTCAGAAAAAGTGAGTCTCTCATGAGCATCAACCTGCCTTGGCATATCAAGTAGGACTAGGTGCATCGTCTCCTATTGAGGCTAGATAAGGGATCCAAAGGCAGCAGAGACAGAGATGGCCCCTGCTCCTGCTGTTAGGGGTCCCATATGAAGACCAAGATGCCCACCTGTTAGATATGTGCACAAGGCCTGGGTCCATCTCATGTATGCTCTCTGATGGGCGTTCAGTCTCCGTGAACCCTTAGAGGACCAGGTTATTTAATTCTGTAGGTTTCCTTGTAGTATCTTTGAACTCTCTGGTACCTTTGGTTCTTCTTCCCCCTCTTGCACAGGCTTCCCTGAGCTCCACTTAATGTTTGGATGTGGGTCTCTGCATCTGTTTCCATCAGCTGCTGGGCGAAGCCTCCCAGATAACACTTACACTAGGCTCCTGTCTGCAAGAATACCAGAATATCATTAATAGTGTCAGGGCTAGGCTCCTTCTCATGACATGGGTCTCAAGTTGGACCTGTCATTTGTTGAACATTCTCTCAATTTCTGCTCCATCTTACCTCTGCACATCTTGTACATGGGACAAATTGTGGGTTGAAGATTCAATAGCTGGGTCGGTGTCTCAAGCCCTCCATTGTAATTCTTACCTCATCACAGGAGATGGCCATTTCAGGTTCCATATCCCCAATGGTATGATTCTAAGCTAGAGTCACCATCATAGATTCCTGCGAGTTTCCATTGTCCTAGGTTTCTAGTTCATTCCAGAGATGCCTCCCTCCACTGATTCCAGTTTTCTCTCCCAATACTCTCTTCCTCTGTCTTCCTTCTCACCTGCTCTCCCACCCAATTACCCCATCCATGCACCCTCAATGGCTATTATAGTTCACCCTCTTAGTGAGAATCAAGCACCCTCCCTTGGGTCCTCCTTGTTACTTAATTTCTTTGGGTCTGTGGATTGTAGCATGGTTACCCTACTTTATGGCTAATATCCACTTCTAAGTGAGTACATACCATGCATGTCTTTCTGAGTCTGGGTTACCTCACTCAGGATGATATTTTCTAGTTCCATCCATTTGTCTGTAAATTTCAGATGTCATTGTTTTTAAAGGCTGAGTACCATTCCATTGTGAAAATTACCACACTTTATCCATTTGTAAGGTTTCTTGATGATAGCCATTCTGATGTTGGTGAGGTGGTATCTCAAAGTGTTTTAATTTGCAATTCCCTGATAGCTAGAGATATTGAGCACGTTAAAAAACAGTTATTGGCCACCTGTGTTTTTCTTCTATTAAAAATTGACTAGTTCATTAGCACATTTGGTGAGCAGTTTTGTTTGCTTGAGATTTGATTTTTGAAATCCTTTGTAAATTCTGGCTGAAGTGTAGCTAGTAAGATTTTCTCCCATTATCTAAGCTCTGTGCTCTGCTGATGGCTTTCTCTGCTGTGTAGAAAATGTTGGATTCTGTGTTCTCCGTCTGTTGATATTGGGGGCGGTTCTTGTGCTACTGGAGTTCTGTTCAGAGAGTTCTTGCTCACCCCAGTGCCTCACAGAGCATCCCTATGTTTTTGTGTAGAAGTTTCAGGTTTTAAGTTAAGATCTTTGGTCCATTTTAGAATGGATTTTGTTCATTGCCAAAACCATGCATCTGTTCATTCCATGAAAGACATGAATCAAATCCCATTATTCTGCAGGAAGATTCACAGTTTTGCCAGTAGCATTTGATGAATACCTAGCTGCATGTTGTTGGCTCCTTTATCAAATGTTAGGTGGTCATAATTATATCTGTTAACTTAGATACTTTTACCCCTACCCCGTATTTACTCTTACTGTGTTCACTATAGCAATGGGATGGGACAGAGCTAGCTACCCAGATGCATGAATAATGAAAATCTCAAATATGTGTATAAAACCAAAAACTATTCATCTCTAAAGAAAATAAAATATGATTTCACTCTAAAGAAAACAGAAATTACAAAACTTGCAAAATAAAATTAAATATGTGATTATTATGCTTCTTTTTTTAGGGAAAAAGATCTTGTTCAGCCCTAGGTGGCTTCAAACTTACTTTGTGACCAAGAATGACCTTGAGCTTGTGATTTTCCTGTTTTTACTTGCTGAGGGCTAGGTTTATGAGCTTTGGCTACCATACCCAGTGTGATGTAGTGTTCGGATCAAACGTAAGGCTGTGAATGCTGGGTCAATACACTTCCAAATGAGCTGTATCCCTGATCCTAGTTGGGTGGTTTTCAAAACCATATGAAAGTTGTACAAAATTTAAGCGATTTTTCCCCCTTATTCTGTTGCCTGATTTCTGTGATTGCTATTAGTCTGGGGATTGAACCTAGGGCCTTGTGTATGCTATGCACATATTCTGTTATTAGGTACAGTCCAATCTTCACTAGTATTTGTGTAATGGCCACTTAGTTTTGTCAAAGAAATTCAACATTTTCTGTTTAATTAAACACAGGAAGCAAATTAAAGGGTGTGTTCTTTAAAATGCTCAGTATATTTTAAAGCTGAAAAGTACTTTAAAACGATTCTAATTTGTTTATACTTTGTGGGAAATTTTTAGCTCCATTTATTAGTCGAAACCGGATCTGTGAAAGTGTGTTTTGAAGTCTGTTATTTTAACTATGACATCACTTACATAACTAACTTTGCTGTGTAAATGTCTTCTTGCTCTCTTGGCTGGCTCAGTGTACCGTAAGTAGACTCTAATGAGAGATAGATCAAACTCTCCAAGTCTATAACTGGGTGTGAGTGGTTTATCCTGGGAAATTAAAGGAAAAAGAATAATTTCCCCCAAACACCTAACAATAATTGGATCCAATATACTGACTATCAAACCTTAAATCCAATCTTTCAAACAGAAGAAATCTTTTCACTGTGAAAGAGAAGGAAAGAAAGGATCCCATTCCTATCTTCTCAAAAGGAACGCAGGCATCGAGGAGAAAATTAAATGGCACCCACTTAACCATCCTGTGGCTTCTCTCTCATTCCTTCTTTTTTTCTGCAAGGGGCAGTGGCAAGAAAATAATGATTTTTCAGACAGCTTCTAAGGCTTTAGTTAATTAACTTGATCATCCCACTTGGGATTTAATTCAAGTCTTTCCAACTGTTGCCATGACTCATTGATAAAGAGATGGGCTGAAAGACAGGCTACATGCTTATCAGAAATGGATTGTGCACTGCCAGCATCATAGTCCTGAGCAAAACTCATCCGTCAACAGTTTGAAGGACTTTGAACACGGTCTTCCTGCTCCTTCTAATAACAGCCTTTGTGTTTCCAGTTTCTTCTTTTAAATGCCATTACCAAAGACTTTTTCTCTTCTGTTAAGACCCTCTATTATAAGGAGAGTTTTCATAAAATCATGGACAAGTGGCCGAAAAGAAGAGTGGCCCTTGGTCTGTGCTTTCCATACTCTGTCCTGTGCAAATGAGCAGACACCAGGATGTGAGAATACAGAGAGACAAGGAAAGCCGTTATGATGTTCAAGACTCCTGCTTTTCTTTGATGAAAGAGGAGTCCAAGGCCCAGGGTTTCAGGATCATTTTCTGCAGTTGCTTAGCCAGTCTATAAAGAGATAATTCAAGATCTGTTTTTGTTTCTTTCTAAAATACAGAGCAATTATTTTTTGAAATGATCTCTGGTTTTAAATGGCATAGAAATCATTGATAAACTGGTAAGCTATCTAAAGTCCAGTACCCATACCAATGATTGTGCAAGCAGCCATCACTAAGCTCTGCAGCTCACAGAAAAGATATGAAAGTAGGAGGAAAACCAGTTGCAAAGAAGGGGGTCAGCAGAAGAGAGGAATGAAGGTGAATCTGACCAAAGCTAATTATATGCTGTATGATATGATTTTAAAAACTTGAGTTTCGAAAATCAACTTGTCATAAGCGAGACTGGGAAGCCGTGGCCCAGCAGCCAATGAAGCTCTCAGTCACAGGGACCAGAATTTGGATCCTAGAACATGTCTAGCAAGCTGCTTCCTACGAACTCTAGTGACTCCAGATCCAGTGGATGGACCACTCCCTCTCCTGGCTCCCTCATATGCACGGGTGTGCTCATACCCACGGGTGTGAGTACATGTATGCACACACGCAAACATAAGTGTGTATATAGGCACACAGACATAAACACACCCATAAAAATAAGTACAAATATAATCTTCAGAAATAAAAATGAAAAGGTAAGTGAGAGGGACCAGGTGAAAAATTCAAAGCCAAGTTTTGAACATCTCTCTCATGACAGTATTTGTTGCTCTGTTGGGATGAATTTGCGCACCGGAAACAGGTTTCACTGTACAGTGGTGGTAGTGGTGGTGGGATTGTATTCTTGCCCATTAGTATTCATTGTCCTTCCCTAAGGGGACATCTTGCTTCTCCCTTCAATCTCTTCAAGAGACCTCCAAGGTCACAGGAGCACGTACAAAGATTGAGTTTCCAACAGCTCGGCTTTCAGACTGACTCTGGCAAACAGTTGCCTATTTACAGCTGCAGAAGAAGCCTTGGAAAGAAGCTGAGATGCGTGGTCTGCTTCTGCAATATCTCCTGGCTGATACACTCACAACAGAGTAGAGATGCCATTTAAGCATGGGCAGACCACTAGAAAGAAAATGAAAAGCAAGGCTTGGGTGGCAAAAAAAGAGTTTATAAGGGCAGGGAACTAGGAAGAAAAGGGCCAAACAAGATCAAATTATGACAATCCTGCAATTATCACTGAAGAGAAGAAATCAATTTGACCAACACGGAACTGTTCTTTGTAACCACTGGCTAATAATGTCATACTCTAGTGTATTGGGCACTAACTGGTGTTTTTTACCTTCTGTCTGTATCAAATGCATATTGATCACCTACTAAGTGTCATACCACTTTATGAGGGTTATGACACAATAGAGTCTGGATATGGCTCAGCTCTCTATGTGTGGGTTCCATCCAGCAGGATGCTGGGGTCCTGTTTCACATCTCTGCTCATCCATGGATCTTACCAATTTCTCACAGTACACAGTTTCTTTATCATCGGGCACTCAACAGTTAATTTTTAATCAAATAAAAACCACCTCCTGGTTTTTAAGTCTCAAATATCTCACAAAGGTTCATTTGTTGACAGCTTGGTTCTCAGCAGCCAGTGCTATGGTGGGGGTGTGTGCAACTTTCAGGAGGCAGAGCCTTGTGGAAGGAAATGAAGCCACTAGGGAGGTGATGGGACTATAGAGATATCTCTCTTCTGGTTTCCCTTTGTTCCTTGTCTTACAGGAAGTAATCTTCCACTAGCCATGTGATTTTCCCATGATGAATTGCTTCAAAGCAAGAGAACCCACCAACCATGGACTGAAATTGCCAAAACAGAGACCCAAAGTCAATGCCCACCTTGTATTTATCTGAAGGATTTGTCACAGTGACAGGAAGTTGACTAGCACACAACACATTAGTGACCAAGCAACTTTTGCCTAGCCTCCTTGTGGAGAACTGGAAACAGGAATCTTTCACTCTCAGTGAGCCAAATACTTCAATATAGGTCTTCATTTGCTTCCTAATTAGTTTTTGGTGTCTTTGGTTCACAGTCGACCAAGCTTAGCCCAGCTATGTGGAAAAGGAATTTCATTTTCCCAGTTCTAACCTTTATGCCTATTTCAAATGTATATTCTGTTGGGGGACAAAGCACACGTTTACTGGCCTTTTCTGTGCACATCCCACCTACAGTCAGGGGCCGGAGGAATGATTTTCTTAGGCATGGGCATTCTGGCATCCATATTTGTCAGATTTGACAATTTCACTATCTTCTAGTGAATACAAGCTAGGACACGAAGACATGACAGAAGGTTATGATAGACTGTCAAGAGAGTGAAGAAGATAAAATGATTTAGAAAGTATAAACATAAAGGAATTCAAGTCATTATTTCTACAGATCCTGCTGGAGAAGAACAAGTAATTTCAGACTATATTTAAAACAGGTTTGGGGCCATGTGTGCTGACCCTTCCAAGAACAACGGCCTTCCCAGAACAAATCACTTTAGGGTCTTACTGCTACATGTTCAGTTGGCCAAGGAAGAGAGCTTTATAATTTCTGGGTCCTAGAATTCAAGCTGATCTGAAGTTTCCTCAATTGCATCCCTCTCTCAGACTCGGGCTGAGCAGGGCACCCTTTGTAGGGGACCCTGAAGCTGCATTTTCCTGACCTTCTCTCTGACCCAAGAGCCCACTGGTATCTCTGTGTATGAACAGGTGAGTATCCTAGGCTTGCAAGTTGGGGGTGGTCTACCACTGAACCCCATACCACACAAAGCTTAATTCTACAGTCCCACATCTGACTTTCAAAGATTTTGCTACCCTACAGCGCAAGAAGAGAATGAAAAAGATCCTGCATCTACTTTCATACACAGTGAGACCAGTACCACCTTGACACTGGGGGCTTTATAAGGTAGTCCGACTGGGCACATCCAACTACTGAATCCTGCTGTGATAAGGGCATCTTCTTTATTGTCCATCTCTTCTCCGGACTGAATCAAAGAGGGAAAATGTCATGCTAGCAACCCTACTAGAGAATCTCCCCACTACACATGGTAGGATTCTGGGAACACATGGCCATATTATGGGATAGCCTTCTTTGTATTTCCTGTTCAGTGCACTTGCTGTTTCCTTATAATTCAGTGGAATGAGCTTCCTCTTTTAGTTTTGTATTGAAATGAAGGATGTGTGTGTGTGTGTGTATGTGTGTGTGTGTGTGTGTGTGTATGTGTGTGTGTAAGTCTATGTGTCTGCATGTGTGGGGGTGAATGTGTGTGCACATACATGCGCAGGTGTAAGAAGGCTCAACGTTGAGGATGGGTGCCTTCCTCCATCACTCGGCACTCAAGAAACCCAGAGCTTGCCAATTCTCTAGAGTTTACTTAGCCGGCTTGCCCCAGGGATCATCTGCTTCTGCATCCTAGGAACTGGGATTGAGTTAGTTTCCAAACCTGTCCTGCTTCTACAGGGGTTCTGGGGAAGCCTTACACATGCATGTCAAACACTTCATCCAGCCTTCTCCTCAACCCTTGAAATGATTCTTGATAAAGTAATGGGTATGGTGAAAGTCATGTAAGTGGAGAGATGGCAAAAATACTGGAAACGGCGGGCGGAAACCTCTGCCTGTGCCGCCAGGAGTCGGTAGCCAATGAGCACCGGAGAGGGGTGCCCTCCCAGGAGCCTGGAAAGGCCGTGAGTGGGGTTGAGGGGAGCAGTACCTCTCACCCAGACCCGCCCGGATCTGCTGGGATCCAGGGCCTGAGAACCCAGGGACA
>CM052717.1:16423758-16497545 GCA_028551405.1 Uromys caudimaculatus | reverse complement strand
GACCACCAACCAAAGAATACACATTGATGGACTTATGGTTTGGACCACATATGTGGCAGAGGATGACCTTGATGACCATCAGGGAGAGAGGAAAGGCCCTTGGGCCTGAAGATTTTAGAGGCCTCAGTAAAGGGGAATGTCAAGGCGGGAATATGGGGATGGGTGGACGGGCGTGGGTGGGTGGGAGGTGGAATTCCCTCCTAGAGGCGGGTTGGGGAGGGGATGGGGGGTTTCCAAAGAGGAGACTCAGAAAAGGGGAAACATTGGAAATGTACATAAAGTATCAAAAATAAAAAAGGAGGAAAAAAAAAAAGAAAAAAAAATACTGGAAACACAGGAGATAGTGCCCTTCCCTCTTGTCACGTTAATAAGAGGGTATTAAGGAGATTGTTTCAACTAGCATTACCGAATGTCATCTCTCCACGGGAAGTAGAACAAAGCTATCTTGCTTTAAGGAGAAAACATTTTTAAATTTTTGTGAAGACTTTCAACAACTCCATTATTGCCACTCAGAAGTATTTGCCTTGCCCTTGGCCTTGGCCGTACCCACAGTGCTGCTTCCAGAGATTGCACCACATCTTGAATATTTGATCTAAAGCCATTTTCCAGCCGACTCAGAGCCCATGCCTCCATCTTAGAAGATGGAGCGGGCAAATATGGACTTCCTCCCACCTCCCACATTCTTCTTTGTTCAGTGTCTGTCTACATTAGGGTACCCATCCACTACTATAAGCAGACGTGTCTCTAGACAAACGAATGCCCCTCCCCTGTCATCCTTATTACATCTTTGCCAAGACAATGGCCACCAATGAGTCTCCCTTTATTTTATGTGTTCATCATGTCTCAGGACTGGATTCTATCAATCAACGTATCTCTCAAGGCGCTGCCATTCTTGGTGGTGTGGCCAGTCATGGGAGGCACACCCCTGCCTCTGCTTTCTTACTCAAGCAAACCTCAGACGATCAGGATCTACTCTCCAGTTCTTACAGTCAGGCTGCCTCCCTCATTTTTCTCCATAGGACCACATCTTACTAAAGACACCTCTTATCTATATCCTGTCACCAGTTGAGCACATAGACTCATTTTCCCTCCTGAACCTCAGAGTCCCATGGGGGTTTCTGCTCTCCTGAATATGTTACTTCTCCCTCCTCGTGGCCTCCATGGCTAGTGCTGTCTTGCCTCTTCTTTCTCCTCAGCCTTTTCCATGGACAGATTTAGCTGTTATTTAATACTATTTTTTTTTCAGTATAGTTGTATCTTTTCCTATTCCGGCTTCTTTTCAACATCTACTCCAGGATTCAGCTAGTCTCTTGTGGCAAATAATTCTAATCCCCATTCCTTCACGCTGGAGTCCTCACTCTTCCATTGCCTACATATTAGGATCCATACCTCAGCACTCACAGCACCAAACTTGCAGATAATCTTGATTTCCTTTCAACTGAGTTGGGGCCATTCATAATGAAACAGCGTGTGTTTGTAATGAGACATCGTATTCTGTAGCTATTCTGTTTATAACTCATTCTCCGTTCCCAAGTCCTAATGTCCCATCCCTAGTTCATTTAAAAAAAAAAAATTACTCTTCTTATGTTAGTATTTGAATCCCTCTTTTCTTTCATTCTTCTTAGTTTGTGCCCTTTAAAAGCAGCCCACCAATGATGGTGCCTTTTTCTGTTCTTTTATATAGACACTCTTAGCTTATGGGAGAAAGTCTAAACTCCGGGCATGACATTAGAGATGGGGGTCATTGTCTTCTGTTGCTACCTTATTATGTCACAGTCCCTGACTATGTGTCACCCAGCATCAAGCTGACTTCCTGAATCTTAGTGCTTCCCTGTCCCTTCCTTTACCACAATCACGAGTTTCATGACTGCCTGGAAAACACTCGGAAATTCTTTTTCTCCTTGGGAGAACCTTTCCATTCTCATCAAGGTACTGTCAGCCACAGGGCTCCCAATCCTTGCAATCCCATTGGCTACTATGCCTAGTTCACTCAGAGAATCTTACTTGGTACTGGAATGAGCACTTATTAATCCCAGGTCCGTAGTAAGGGCCTTGTAACTAGTTACATTCATTAGCAGTGTGGATTTTATACTTTTCTCTCAGACAATAGTAGTGTTTTAGAAAAAGTCATGGTTACAAAATTAGTAATGCTGAAGAACTTCAGAGCATTCTTAATAACGCCATTACAATAGTGGTCATAGCGTCCCATCTGCTAGAATGCATATGCTCAGAGAGAGGAACTGAGGGTAAAACATTGGGAAGATAATAACTGCACAAACATTACTTACACCCACACTGGCAAACAACAAAAGCTGTGAGATTGATTCAAAGTTGCACATTAATATTCTTTGTACATAGAATATAGGTTAGTGGGAGGTTATGGCTCATCTAAAAATATTCAATGACAGTGGGAAGAATTCTAAGTGAACACTCACTATTCACAACAAAGCCCAGAAGTCTACTATGAAACAGAGCAGGCTGAGAGACAAACAAAAATAATGGGAGCACAAGGAAATTGTTTGTCTGGGGCCATCTCTCCTCATGAACCAGGAACGGAGGGACTGAAAATTCCAGAAGACATTTGGAAAATATGCATTTTATGTTAGCAGCTGTGTGAAAATTTCTGATTCTGGTTTGCCCTAAATGTCTTGGATATTAAAACATCACCTCACAGAGAAGTTTTGAGAGAAACATAAGAATACACATACCCACTACTGACACAGGGCTCTTCAGAACTCCCTGCCTCCCTGTGCAGCTTGTTAATAAGTAATCAATTTACTTTTGGGTTTTTTTTCTTTTTGAAACAATGTCTTGCTTTATAGACAGAACTGGTTGTGATCTCAAGACCTCCAGTCTCAGCTCCCAAGTGGAAGGTTTATATGTGTAGGGTACCACACCCAACTCCATGTATCTTAATAATGGAATAACTGAGTGTTAGAAAAATCAGAAATTCTATGCATATTTAATCTAATGTAGCATAAAAGTTTCTGCATTAAGCATAGACATCAGCAAATATTTTCTGTAAAGAGCTGGGTAAAAGAATTTTTGCCTTTGATGTTTATGTATTTGCTGTTGTAATTATTCTGCCATTGAAAACAAAACCTGTATAAATAAATGGAAATGACCAACCTTCAATAAATCTTTATTGACAAACATATGCTTTGACTGGCATCAATTCACAGGGCACAAGTCACAGACTTCCGAGTTACTGATTAGAATCAATGAATTTAAGTAGAGCTTATCTGGCTTCTTCAGCATTTTGCAGGTATGGTTGATAAAAAAATACACATAAGATAGGCAGTGTGGTGCTCTGTGACTCACATTTTAAATGACAAATTCTTAAATTCACTTTTTTTTATTGGTTTAAGAATGACTAGCATCCCATTTGGTATTTTTAAAGTCAATAACAGGCCGTACATTGGAAATAAGGTTCTGTCTTCTTTTGCTGTATTTTCAGACAGAACCATGAGATTAAGTGACACTGTGAAGATTGGCTGTCTTATATGCCAAAAGAAGTCACTATATAAACTCATTCAAAATGAAAGAAAATTGCAGTCTTAAGTACTAGGGAAATGGGATTCTGCCTCAGACAGAGAATCACTCCTTCCCTCCAGGAGCCTGGGGGGTGAAAAGAAAATGAAGATAGACAAATTCCATGCTTTTCATCACAGGAACAAGCAAATGCTGCATATTGACGAGTTGTTACTCAATTGAGTGGGGAACACCCAGGAAGCCTCCTTGGTGTTAATTTAACTGTACCCCGCCTTCCATGGGGGAGAGGGTAGCACCTGTGGCTTCTGCATTTTTCAGCTTATTTTACCACCAGAAGGAAAATAAAATTTAACCAATCTTATACCCTTGGGTATGTTGTCAGATTCCACCACATGTGCACATCACATCTTTGTGTCTTTTGCTGTTATTTTCCTCTTACTCTGAGTAAATGCTGTTGACCCGCCTGACTCTAGAATTGAGTCTAGTTGGCCCTGCAAGCATCTCACCTGTGACATGATAAAAGCATTGTTCTTCTGAGCCAAGGTAGCCCCTGGAGCTTTTCTGTGTGGGTAGCCATTAGATACCTGCCCTTAAGGAAATTCTCATTTATCTCTTTCCAGTATTTTCTGTCCTGAATGAGACAATCTAGAGCTATACGAAGCATACCACACATCAGTCACCATCAATGGCCTTCTGATTAGAACATCCCCTAAAATCTCTCGCCTAAAATCTCTCCATTAAGATATGTCCCTTTCTCAGGAGTGAAAGCCCAGGATATATTGTCATTTCCCTTTGAGCCTGGACATTTAGGTCAATTGTTGGTGGGTTTTTTTTTTAACCCCCTCTGCCTCTGGTACTTTATATTTTTTTCTTTCTCATCTCTTAACAATAACTCTGTCCACATATTTTTCTAGTATGTGTTGAAATATCTTGCCTCTCAACATTTCAAGACCTTGAACAAGTATTAATCTGTTAAAGAAAGCTATAAAAGAAAAAGAAGGTCAGAGAAATTCATGTCACTCCTACAACTAAAGCTAAAAACATTTGATGTGTCTCCCAGGGGGCAGGCTACACAGGGATATGTGGATAACCCCAAGTCTGTCATCTAAGACAGCACCAAATCCATCATTCCGATAGTAACTTTTGCTTTTAAGCCATGAAAAGACGCTTCCCCCTCTAGCCTATTATGTTTTGGGAATGGGCATAAAGGACTTTATTTCCTTCGATACTATTTAAGAAAACGTTTGCAAAATTGTAATTTTCCATTTTATATCCCCATTTTAAGGGCAACTCCTTTTCAAAGCTTGGTATTATACATTTAAATTTCATGTTACTATATGTGGTGATTTGAATATGTTTGGCTCCCACAGACTCCTGTGTTTGGATGCTTGGCCCACAGGAAGTATTAGGAGGTATGGCCTAGTTGGAGGGAATACTTCACTGTGGGCTTTGAGCTTTCCCACACTCAAACTCTGTCCAGTGTGGAATTTAGTTGGTCGTTCTGCTGTTTGCAGATCAAGATGTAGAACTTTAGTCTCTCCAGCCCCATGTCTCCCTGCACACTGCCATGCTCCCACCATGATGATAACGGACTAAACCTCTGAAGCTGTAAATCAGGACCAATTAAATATTTTCCTTATAACACACACACACACACACACACACACACACACACACACACACACACGCACACACGCATGCAAGGGTCCATGTAGGCCAGAAGAGGATATTGGATCCCTTGCAGCTACCGTTCTAGGTAGTTGTCAGAATCTGATATAGGTGTTACAAATCTAGTTCACAGTCCCTGCAACAGCATTAAACAAGCGCTTTTAACGTCAAGCCATGTGTCCAGCCTACATTACACATTCCTGTGCTTGCTTGTTTGTTTTTTTGTGTGACTCACGTCCTGATTTCCCTTCCACCAACATCTCCAATTCAACCAAAGGATGACTTCTAAGTGTTTGTCTGACCTTGAAAGAAGAATGTAACACAGATTTGGTCTTCTGGTGACAATCTTCATTTCCTTCAACTTTTGACAGTCTTTCTGAAGGCTAAAAGTCTTAGATCACACCAGTTCTGCCAGGGTTGTCTGGCTGCTAGCCATGAACTGTTAAGACAAACAAAAAGTAATGTCTCAAGACCGATGGCCACAAACTCTTAAATATTTCAGAAGATACCAGATGGTGGGGATGCCTCAGGTCTCTGAGACGGAGGTAAATGAACATGCATGGAAAGACATGCATAGCTGAGGCTGTGTACGGAGTAAGGCACTTGCTCTCGAGAAGGTATTGCTCTTCAGAGCCTCCTCTACTTCCTGTTTATATGCCTGTGAGCTGTCACATAGAGAAAATGGCAGCAGACATGCTACTTCTGCTCGTTGCATGCAGAAGCCAGAGTGAGCCATCTTTATTTCAGGATTTCAAGCCATGCTTTGAACGAGAAGTCCTCACCCCCAGCCCACAGTCTTATATATTTAAAAGCCTGGTCTTTGGTTGGTAGAACTGTTTGGGAAGAACTAGGAAGTATGGCCTAGTTGAAAGAAGGGTGTCACTAGGGGTGGACATTGAGGTTTTAAAAGCCTACACAATTCCCACTCTCTCTCTCTCTCTCCCTCCCCCTCTCCAACTCCCTCCCTCATGATTGTGGATTAGATGTAAGCTCCCAGTTACTGCTCCAGCTTGCTTAATACCATGTTACCATCATGATAGGTATGGACTCTCTGGAACTGTGAGCCCCTATAAATGTTTTTTTTATAAGTTTCCTTGGTCATGGTGTCTCTTCACAGCAATAGAGAAGTAACTAATACACACACACACACACACACACACACACGTATGTATGTAAATGGTAAACCTCTTTACTAAGTCTGTGTGGATTGGCTGGACAGATATCCTGTCCACCAAAGTAAACCTTATCAAAACCTGCTGGCCTAAGCTCTACAGTCTACACTCACCCTCTGGGATGAACGGACTCACCACACAGCATGAAGGGGTGGCTTGCCAATGCTCTCTATGCACACAAGTCAACAGGACAGTGCAGTCAGAGCCATCCTTGTTCTTGTCACCTTCCCAGCAGGCCCCCTTCCCTGGCTGAAGATGCATCACGTTCCAGTGACAATTTCTCTTAGTCCTGCCCATCACAGCAGACCCAACAGGAGAACATTTCTATAACTAGATTGCCCAGAACTTGCTCAAGATTGACCTATGACCTCCATTTATGAAAAATGGATCAGCTTGGCTGCTCCACGCTGACACGAAGCATGTTCAATGAATGCTTACATTATAAAGAATGAACAAACACTACACGCGGAAATTAAATCCTTTTCACTATCCGTCTGCATCGGAGCACTCATAAATTGAAATGAGTGTGAAAGAGCTGTCCTCAATCAATTCCAGCTCCGGTCCCTGACCTGATTATGCTCCATGTATCAATATACATCCCTGTAATTAAATGTGGTTCAGTGAGCATTAGGGGGAGAGTCAGGGCTTCGTGTTACTTTTTATCACATCATTGGAAGAAACAATAGAGTGGTCGGAAGTGATGGTAGCAGAGAGAGATGGTGGTAGCTGCATGCAATTATCATTTTCTCCTGTGAAGATTAATTTCAGAGCAAGACGGTGCCACCTTGTCTGCTGGGCAATCCCTCCCAGGACAGAGGATTGCCAGGTGGGGGCATCATCACCAACATCAATGTGAGATATTCTAACCTGATTTGATTCACTTACTGTTCACTCTGCCATGGCTACTCAGGTGTTCAAGCCTCTCCTTACACCCAGTCTAAGCAATGCAAAAAAAAAAAAAAAAAAAAGTTTTCTATACAACTTATAAATTATCCTTGGGGGGGTGTGGAGAGGGGAGCACAGTTTGTTTGCCTTCCTAGGTCTCCTTCTTTCCCTCCTTTCTTCTTCCACTGCTTGGTGGAGCTTGCCCAGAGCCTTCTGTAGTCGTCTGTGGAAGCCTTTGAGCTCCACAGGCATCTTTCCCACTGGGTGCCTGGCAGGGACAGTTTGCATTGCAGCTACTCTCAGCTATCAAGTGCTGGCAATGATGATGCTACAATCTGCCCATTTGAGGTCTCCCCAGGGCAGTGATTGCTCCACTTGCCATTGGTACCTAGAAATTGATGACCTGGAAGAAAGACTTGCAGTCATAGACTGACTGGAGAGGAGGCAGGAGGAGGGAGAGCAGCAGATCATTTCCTTGGCTAGGTGACAGACATTCCTCAGGGGTCCTGATGCAGCAGACTGGATGAGCCCATGCAAAGGATGCCTTTGCTACCAATGCAGTGAACAGCTGTTATAGATGACAGGGCAGGTGAGACTTGAAGAAAAGGAATGGCTCACACAGGAGACACTAGTCCTCTTAGGAAATGGACCTGGATATTTGTGAATACCAGAGCATGACAGGCAACTGCATCTACTCCTGGTGATGGAGTCCCAAGGTAGAGTCTAAGGAAGCTCTGGGTTGGATCCACAGAAACATATGCACAACATGAAGGAGAGGAATATATACCAAGTAGCAAGTGTTTGTTGGCTCTGGTTGATCCTGCAGGAGGTATAATGAATGAAAGACATCAAGGACTAGAGGAAGTGAAAGCAAGGCATTCAGGATGTTCAGCATCAATGGCCCCAACAGTAGTAGCTCAGAGTCTCTAGGAGCCAGGGTACCAGGCTGCCTCTTTCCCCTCGATCATCTTAAACTAAGGGAAACCCAGAATTTTGGAGAATTATGATTATTTGGAGAATAGCTGGATTAAATTCATTTTAGTTGCCTGTGAAAGGGGTCCTAGATAATTTATACTCCTCCTCCTTCTCCTCTTCTTCTTCCTGCTCCTCCTCTTCCTCCTCTTCTTCTTTTCTTAGATTTTTGAGTCTCAGTGTTAGGCCTGTTTAACACAATGAACGTAAGCATACTGATTAATTTGCAGTTGAAGCCTTCTTAATCGACCCCTTTCATTCCAGGGGCTTAGTTTTCAAAATTACTTCCTTTTAGATGGTTTCTCTTTATCAGCATGTCGATGTGAAAAGAGTTTTATAAGTGAAACAGGAAAAAAAAAAAACCACACAAATTATCCAAAAGGAAAAGAAAGAGAGAAAAAGATAAACACTGATTGGTCTCCCGCTTGATTCCTGGCTCCACCATGAGCCCAGCTCCTCTTGTACTTCTGAGGAAGTTTGTTTATAGTCATTCTCTACATTTTCATCAAGGTCCATTCATCAGAACCACAAAAACTGTTCTTAGTCCAGAGGTCCAGCGGTAGGTTCTTCCTGCACCACTCAACCTCCAATATCTAACATCCAAAATTCAACCTCCAGCATCCAACCTCCAACATCCAGCTTCAAATCCCCAACTTCCAACACCCAATATCCAACCTCCAATATCTAACATCCAACTTCCAACCTCCAACATCCAGCTTCTAACACCCAACCCCAACCTCCTTCAGCAGCTCAAGATTTTCTCACTCCATTTTAGAGTTCTGCTTAACTAAAATGTTATTTTTATATGTAAGAGAGAAAATCTATTTCTCTGTCTTCACTCAAAACTAATATAGCAATCCCAACAGTGTGCGTTTCTGACTTCCTTAAATTTCTCAAGTATTACTAGAAATGTTTGCTAATTTGCCTTTCAACCCTATAAGAGAATGTACTATCACACAGCTCTGTGATCAGAAATGATCAGAACAGAGACCTCAAGGAAGAAATATATCAAACTATGATTTGTATTTATGCTTACTGATAAGAAAAATATATTTGATGATTTTCTCTATAGGTACAGGACAGGAAATGGGATAAACACAACACATGTTGCGGATAGTCAAATCCTTTTTCTCTAAAAATTGGGAAAAAAAAGAAAGCTTTGAATGGTAGAATTAAGACCTCTACAAATATACGGTAAAAACATTTTAAAAGCATCTGCAAAAAGACTAATGAGCTTAGAAATTTGAAAATCAGCTAAACTCCTTCAAGGGGAATTTGATGAATGTGGATGAGGACAGTATTTTGTGGGAATGAACATTGATCTTCTCTTCCAGCCTACCCAGTGAAGGGGCTGGACTGGATCCTCAGCTCAGCAATGAGTCCTATTATGTTCTTCACATGGTGTCAACAGTAATCCTCTGTTGGATATGTAGCCTGCAAGTCAGTATGGAAGTTTCTCAAGAACTATAGTGGTTTCACTTCTACATGGCCCAGTTGTACCACTGGGTATCCATTTACCCAAAGACTCCAAGTAGACATATCACAAAGACACTTGCCCATCGGTGTATACTGCAGCACACTTCACAACAGCTGAAAGGTATAACCAACCTAGGTATCTAAAAACAGAGGGGCAGAATGTGGCCGCTACACACAATGGAACTTTCTCTGGCCATATAGAAGAGAGAAATAGCAGAAAGGCAGATGTTTACTTTTTTCTCTCATTTGTAGTACTAGATATCACACACACACACACACACACACACACACACACACACACACATACACATACATAATGTATGTGTACATGACTTGAAAGTAAACATAAAGTTGTTTAAGGGGATACTGAGGATAAACTGGAAGGGGAGAATCAAGGAACAGAAGGACAGACAGGGAAAGGAGTATGAGGGAGTATGTTGAAACAATCCTGGCGTGGTGGGATGAAGCCCCACGTGTCTGTCCCGGGGCACTGCGGCTCTGAGTGGGACAGGAGACACACGGGAAGTGTCCGAGCATCTTCCTACACAGTCCAAAGGGCAGGTGGGGGATGTGGGAAGCCTTTGTGGGCCCTGCCCGTGGGTGGGGAAGGGGGCCATTCCCGGGGAATTCTGCGGCAACCATCTCCCGTGGGTTCTTTAGCCCGGGGCACTGCAGTCGCCACAGGATGTCGCAGACAGGCTAGCCAGAGTGCAGCTGGGGTTCCCGCTGAGATCAGGTTTCAGCGGCTTGGGGTGCCGGGCTAGCTGCTTAGGCTTGGGTGAATAGGTACCATCTGGGAGCAATGGGAAGCCCTCAGCGAGAGATTAGATGAGGCTCCTTAATCGAGGGCCGGATCCCTCACTTCCCACAGTGGGTCCAGATGAAGAGACAGTCCTTAATTCTAAGACTTTTATTTTCATCGTGTGGAATTGGGCCCCCCCACCCCTCTGGGAGGGGCGAGGTGGACATAGTAACTGGGAAGGGGCGTGGCTAAGTCTCTAGATGTCTCATTTACATGGAGATGGCTTGGGGCTGTGTGGCCATGCCTCTACCTGAGGAGGGGTGGTATGTGACCGTGACAGGAGCCAAAGCCTCCCGGGAGCATTGGCATAAAGTTTTCCCGACCCTTGTGGATTGTTCCACTAGGTCACCCAGATTTTATGCCTGTGCTCAACCGGGTGTCAGATTGCCTGTCACAGATTCCTGCCCCACAGGAGTATATTCAGGATACATATATGCATAAAAGTTTAAATTTTAAAATTGATAGTTCATTTAATAACCTGACCTATGGCACAGTTTCCTAGAAACTCCACTGTTGTCACATGACCTGAGTGATATCTCTCTCCAGGACATATTTTTCAGTGTTTGGGTGTAGGTGACTGAAGCTGCCTGCCTGAGGCTTCCATGCAGCCAGTCAACCAACAATCTACCTCAACCCCTCAAGGGGAAGTGGAATCTATGGGGAGAGGAGGTGGACAGCTGTGACCCTGAAAGCAAATTAACAACACTGGTGTCCTTAGAGAATTCAAAACCAATGCACAAAAATCAATTGCAATTCTATGTGTCAGTGGCAAACACTGAAAAATAAGACCAACAGAGCCATTGCACTTGAAATAACAAAAATTTAAATAAAAAACCATAAACAATTATAACCATAAAAGATTTTGCATGAAAGTCTACAAAATAGGGCTGTAAGAACTTAGGTAAGATCTAGGTATGTGGAAATTCAGTACCTACTCACATGTCAGAAGACAGGATAGCTATGTGGTAACTGTCTCAACAGTAACTCAGTGTAGTACCTATGAAAAGACACAGGCTCCAAGCATTAAATTGTTTTTACAGAGACAGAAGGCTTGCACTATTGACTTCAAAACTTAGAATCAAGGTAGATACCTTCCTGGTTTCTGGGTTGTATACAACTTTTATAAATATGCTGACTATCAGAGTTGCTGTGTTGACTCTCTGAAACATGTAGTCTGGGATGTTTAGGCAGAAGTGCCAGGTGGGTATTCCAGAGCTTCTCTCACCGTCCAAATAATGAGTCAACACACTGATCATCGGCCCACTGAAGCACACCTCCCTTGAAATGAGTTTTGTTCACACCTGTAGAGGTTCAGGGTGTCACCAACTGATACTTTCCCACAAATGACTATTTCTGGGTAGTAGAATCAAAAGACCATGTTTTGATTTTCCTTCTTATTTTATAAATTTTATGTTCATTATGTGAGGATGATAGGTTTTCCTATGTGAGCTTTTATTATGCAGACTCCCAAATCATTCTCCCTATCAACTGGGAAATACTGTAATGAAAGGCCTACAATGAACAACTCAGAAAGAGCAAGAGAGCTATGGAGACAGTTCAGTGAGTGAAGCTACTGCTATGCAAGCGTGAGGATCTGAGATTAAGTCCCCTGGACTCACACTGAGGCAGAGAGAATGAGCAGCACATATTCAATCCCAGCGCTCCTAGACACAGAGAGCTAGGAGAATCGCAGAGGCTCATGGGCAGCTTGATTCACATAGCAATGCAACAGACACCATGCTCCTATCAAAGTAGAAGGTGAAGATGGAGATCTGAGTTTGTTCTCTGACATCTATGCATGTGGAGTGTCCATGCTCACACACGCTCACACACACATGTACACACATACACACACATGTACACACACATACACACATACACCCAGGCATACAATACACACAGGAGCATACGTGTATGCACACACACATGTGTGTACTCACATGCACACTCACACGTACATGGACACACACATGTGCACACACATTCACACATACACATAGGCACACAATACACATGTGTGAAAACACACATGCGTGCACACACACATATACACTCACAGAAAGACACAGAGAGACAGACAGAAAGAGACAAAACAGAGAGACAGAGACAGAGAGACAAGACTGTGTCCCACTGTCCCTTTGAAGTCATACCCCCAGTCTATCAGTAACCTAGTAGGTCCCCCCTACGTCCTGACAGCATCATGCTGGGCCAAGTCTTCTCACTATATGGGCCTCTGTGAAACTTCTCAACTCAAGCTGTTACTGATTCTTTGCAATGAACGTCATCTCCTGGGGTAGAGCAGACATCAGAGTTATACTTTGCTGCCCTGCTGTGCTCTGTTGGTACAGCACTGTCTGTAGACTAAGTTGCAACACACTGTTTTCTCATCCTTGACGCACAGGTGATAAAGGTCGGATCCCTGGAGGGGTCACCTAAGACTGTGCTCTCTATGCAGGTTGCCTTCCTTCCATAGAAGTAGCTGGATATTTTCTATTCCTGTTTTCACTCGATTTTGATGTGATGTCATTAGTGTGGTCATGGTGGGTTGACCTGAGCTAGTGGAGGGCCAGGGCAATGTGGGATGGAGCGTTTGTGCCTGAGACATTGAGAGATTGAGGACCGGTTTTCTATAAAGGTACTGCATATGATGTGTATTGATTAAACCATCCAGGCTCAACCTTTCTGCCTGGAGTTTTAGGATTGGTGCTCACAGGACCTATAGCTGCAGAGATATACAGAGCACATTCACTCTGAAGTCACCTTGTATGGTGCAGAGGGAATTTCTAGTCCATAATGAAATGTAAATTAATTCCATATTCTTTGAGGTTCAAATAAAGTTCAGTGTGACAAAACTTGTAGGTATTTGACATGTAGGAACAATTTCTACTCTGTGAGATTCATAACTTCCATATTGCTTTTCCATCATTTAAAGTAAATAGCACTCCCTATTCTCTTGCATGTGACCAGGGCATTAGGACACATATCATAAGTAAACTAAAATGATAAAGTTTATAGTGCACTAACGTTGAAGGAGTATCATTGCATGGTCATCTCTGTGAGCATCTTTCCCTTGGGTGTCTGCCATAATTCATGGTAGGTCTTTGAAGTTAAAAACTTTTCCACAGTTTGAAAGGGTGTCCAGAGTGCTCTGCAACCTAAAGATGTGTACAGCCCTTTCTCAAACCTTCATCTGCAGACGTTTATGAAGATAGAAAAGACTCTTGGAAGGTATTCTGTGCACAAACAGATAAGGTGGCTCATGAGTGGAAAAAAATGTGATTTTGTAGAAGCTAAAAGATTTGCTCTTAATTTTTAAATTTTTATTTTCCATTCCATTTAACTTGAGTTAAGGTTGAAGTTTAAGGAAAGGTTTTTGTGATAGATTTAAGCACCACTATTTAGGCAAAGGGAGACCTCACGGAAGGTCAGCAGAACATGCCCTAGTGTGGCTCCGAGCTTCTTCAAACAGGCGCCTCTCTTTCATCTTTCATCTTTCCCATCTCTAGGCTGAAAATCCCAACACAAGTGTTGTTTGGAAATCCACCCCAAGTCTCTTTGTAGACAGATTCTTCCTCATTTAACTGTAAGAAAGTCAATGTCTTCTTTGTGGTTTTCATTTACATTGTATAGTATATACATATTTCATGTATATTTTGGAAGATTGAAGACATCTAGACCTTGGTAATTGGTTCAGGCAATTAAAACTGCATCTGACAGCAAGCCTACTCTTTTCATTTAAGCTGTATATAAAAACAGAGGGTTGCTGTGAACCTATGTAACAATTATACTCTCACCTGCCTCCATAGCTACCACATCCATGGCTGAAATGATAAAGGCAAAGGGATTCAGACAAGTGGGATGGTCCAGGGAAGGGAGCTATGAGCATCTGAAAAGGAACCTGCAAAGCAAATGTCTTCCAGGAGAGAACATGAATCCCACAAGTGACTTTTCACGAAGCATCCATATGCACCAGGCCATCTGATGTGACCTGACGACCTTTCTCCAGGGCTGTTCCTCATAGAAAGTAATTCCATAGGCTTTCCTTTGGGCTATCATGAGATGCACAGTTGAGTTGCCATTATGTTTACATGTGTGCGTATGTACATGTATATATGACATGTCTGGGTGTACATGTGTGTATGTGCGGTATGTAGTGAGTGTACAAGAGGGCGTGCCCATGGGTGCTCAGTGGAGGCCAGATGAGGACATCAGGTGCTCCTCATCTACTACTCTCTTCCCTGAAGCTTTATCAACAGGTCTCCCCCTGAACTTGATGCTCACCTTCCCACCTAGCCTGATTGGACAGTGGCTATCAGGATTCCATCTGCTTCCACGCCAAAGCTTAGTTTATAGCCAAGCACAGGGATGGGATGCCTGCTTTTTCTTTCTCCTCCTTCTTCTTTTTTTAAAAAAACAAACAAACAAACAACAAAAGACATGGTTACTGGGGATTTGAACTCAGGTCCTGACACTCACTGAGCAACACCTGCAGGCTTCTATGTTTGACACTTGTCATTTTTGTTTGGTTCCCTTTTAAAGGTTTGCCATGAAATTATAAATGAACGGTCATTGAGTAGAATTTGGAAGGTCTTGACCATCTACATCACCTGCACCTGTGATTGTGGCTAATTATCTATTTGAGGGATTCCACAGTC
Source organism: Uromys caudimaculatus (assembly GCA_028551405.1). Lineage (NCBI taxonomy): Eukaryota > Metazoa > Chordata > Mammalia > Rodentia > Muridae > Uromys > Uromys caudimaculatus. The sequence continues at coordinate 16,482,423 of CM052717.1, read as the reverse complement.
CTTCAAACAGTTTGTCCATTCTTTCTCTCTTTGTGCCACTTATCACAGTAACAGGCAAAGTCTAGACACTAAAATACACCAGCACAAAACTCATGCATTCAGGTAGTATTTACTCCACTGTCCTGGCCGAGGAGAAATGGAACCCAGATGATGAGACCTAAGTAGGTCAGTCTAGTCATTGGTACCAGCATGCCACCATAACTACTTTCTTCTCAGCATCCTTTTTTACCGTGTGTATTATAAAGTTATCATTTTGCTTATGAGTCTATTGGTCATCTGTCTGTTCTCCAGATTTCCCTTTGGTGCATCAATAATATACTATAAAAGTTGACACGATGGTGATTATGTTTTATGCTCAAAGATATTCAATATCTCACTGTTGCCTGTAATAACATCATAAAGTAGTCTTACTATGAGTTATGGTTCTATATTCATATTTTCTCTATGGTCTTTTGCTTCTTAACTACTACTTGTTTCTCTATATTTTAATTCACCACACACACACACACATACAGAGAGAGAGAGAGAGAGAGAGAGAGAGAGAGAGAGAGAGAGAGAGAGAAACACCGAAATAATCTGTAAGAAAATCGCAAAATCAATTAGTAAACACAGGAGCACATGGTCAGCAGCTAAACATTGCCTTGTGCTGGGCTGAGGATTATCCTACATGGGAAAGTTACCTGAAAGCAGTAAAGAAGGGGGACCCATGTGATCTTGGGGAGTCACTCCAAGAGTATGCATATTAACTGATCTACTGATTAATTTATGAGGTGGATTTTATCAAATAATCAAAGAGCAAAAGAATAATTAAAAAGGAAAGGGAGTAAAATTGAAAGACATCAATTTATATTTGACGTGAAGAGAGTGGTCCTTGACAGGGTTATCCACTAAAGGATGTGAGGGGAAAACTGGGTGGCCAGAGATGTGTGCAGAACACTGAGCTAGACAGTGTTCTCAACCTGAGAGCCATCAAAGGCATTTCCCAGTTAGGTTTGTGTTAGGAGAGACAGTTGGCTTTAGCTTCAAGAAGAGTGTACAGTAGTTAATTAGGCTCGGGACATTTTGAGTGTGGAATCTCATTGTATCTATCAGGTGCTTTAGGAAGAAGTTGGACCTCTGAACATAAAGTCAACAGACTCTCCAGCTGGAGACGGGGTCAAGAGGCTTTACAGCTGTGATGAAGCTAGGGGAGGGGATAACAGCCACAGAAAGGTGACAGAGAATCGAGGGAAATGAAAACAGGAAACAGGCTTTGTAAAACCGGAGCACACAGGGCACACACTGAAACGAAACCTAGGGACTGGAGGCAAACCTACCCTTTCCATCTTGAAACAAATGAACAGCAACATGTCTTTATAATTCATCATCTCCCTCTTGATTGTTTGAGGACCAGCACACAGAAGCCAGTGTCTGTGTCATGACCAGAGTTTCTCTTTCCAGCCATGTGGTAATTAATCAGCATCCTCCCTGATGGAAGTGAGTGGCTCATCTCTGAGATCTACCAGGGGTACTGCAATTGTCTTCATGATTTCCAAGATCTGCTTGAGTCAAGCTCCAGCAGGGGTACTGTGGGCTGGAGTCGACATGTGACATGTGGCCACAGTAGAATGGGGGTCAAAGAGACTTGTGGCGCCTTTTCCTGGCAGCCTAGATGCCCGTGATTGGTGTTCATATTCTGAGGAAATGGTAAATGTGCTTTTAACTCTTGTTACAAATAACCCATATCCTCATTGGTCAGGACTAGAAAAGAATCATGGCTTGAAGCCATGACTGGAGAACAACTTGGACTTAGAATTAGTGGCCATGCATGCCCATGACCTATTCTTTCAATCTCCCGTCATCTGGGTGATTCGCGTGGCCATACATGACCGTGACCTCCTTTAAATCTCCCATCACCTGAATGATACGCATTCCGCCCTATTGGGCCATCTCCCTAGTGGGCCTTCTGCAAAGACCTAAGACTATTCCCCAAATATGTTGTACAAACAGCTTCAGACTGAAGATCCTGCAGAGTGAATGTCTCAGCTGAAAAGATGTGGCCATTTGAATTCTGTGTTTACAAAATAGCTTGAATTCATTGTGATGGACAGTTCAATCTTTCTATTTTCTCTTCTTATCTGTGGCCATATGCAATACCATGCTCCAGAAATATAAGTTTATGTACTCCAGGCTTCAAGTTGCTCAAACAGCAAATCCACTTTACTTCTTCCTGACTAGCCCCTATATGAACGAGCCCTGCTCTACACATGTGTCTGTAACCACCTCCAGTCTACCAGTCAGAAACTATGTAAGGCACTGATTCATGGAGAACTAAATACTCATGAGTATTCACCAGTAGGGGAAAAATTATTAGAATGGCATAATTTTAAAATCATAGCACTTAGGAAGAACAATAAAAGCAATCTTAATCTTCAGTTATTTAGAAAGATACATATTAATTCTAGCACAGTGTATATCAGCTATCTCCAGTGTTTGTTAATGGGCCATCTGAGGACTTCATGGCAGTCTTACACTTGTATGAATAAGATTTAGTCCAGTGAGATTCTAGCCTGCCACAGGTTAAGATTATATATATCACATCTCAGGCATGATCATGTGCAGAGCTACTTGGAGGAGGTGTAGCTTGTTCCCATCACAGGCAGCAAGACATTCCGTGAGCTCCAGAAAGCCCAGTTCTGCCAAACATCTGCACACAGAACAGGTCGGTGGTGAAGCTTTACCCTCTCTGCTTCTAACTTCTGTTCATTCCTGTGGTCGTGTGATGTGAAAGTTTGCAAGGTTTTCCTTTGTAGACTCCGCTGCCTTCGGTTCACTGCATTGGTTTATAGAGTTCAGGCGAACTTACCCTTACAACTTTTGTGAGAATTTAGAAAGTTCTGGGTAGATTGTTATATCGCTTTCCCTTTCTCCAGACCTGCCCGGGGAGGGAGGGTGATCTTGCCCTCTTGTAGGATGCGCTGGAGAGGTAAGCACGGAATGTCAACATCAAGGGATGGGTTAGCCTGCTACTGCCCTAGGGTGACTTCTTCCTGAACATTTCTGAAATGACCATGAGGTTTTGCTGCGATCCTTTCTGTTAAGACTTTAATTCCAGTCTCTGCTACATATTTTAAAAGAGAAATTCCCCTTCTTTTATTAAAATGTGAACACATTTGAAGTTCAGATAGGTACTGGGTTGGTCTATTAGGTACTCCTTTTCTATGTTTTTGATGTTACAAGATGTCATCACCAAGTTCAAAATATAATTTACAAAGACAAAGAAGCAGTGCCGGTTAAGAGAATCATGAGAATGAGTTTGGATACCACAAAGTACCAAAGGCAGGAGTCACTGTCCTGAGGCTGAGTGCACGAAAAGACTCCATGAAGCAGGTGGTGCCTGATCCTAGCTTTGAATAAGAGTCCTGCAAGCTTTGTGTGTCAGAAAGACCAGTCGAGGCAATTCTGATAGCAGAGCATCAGCATGAACATGGAATAGGGAAACATGACCTTCTATCCCATCAAGAGCTTAGTCCACTCTATGGGAGGCTGGCACATGACCTTCTATCCCATCAAGAGCTGCATTCACTCCGTGGACAGCTGGGTATCACCTGAAGGCTGGGCAAGAGAGCAGCACCATGGGAGGACTGTGAGACAATGGTGAGGAGGGTGAGGAGGAGAGAAGGGGAAACTGGGTGCTTGAGGAGGTGGTGCGCACCGTAACTACAGAACTGAAGTGGCAATGTGAAGAAAAGAAAGGGCATAGAGTCAATGCATTTGGTGGATAGAATGGGGTAACTCCATGTAATTCATTAGATTTAAAAGGTATTCATGGGGGACCATAGAGTGGGTTGAGAATGGGGACTTTGAGGACTGCTGTGGAGGAGATGCTTCATGCCTTGGGTTCTAGATTGGTTTAGGAGGTGAGAGCTAGGTACTTCCATGGGCCGGGCCAGGAAACATGGTTGCTTGAGCAGAGGAGATTTAACACATGCTAAAGGTTCTCTTCTCTTCCTGAGCTTGCCGCTTGGTTTGTGGTTCCTTCCATTCAGCTCTGCCACGTTCCTAATCAGCCTTTTGTCCTCACATCTGAAAGCCACAGGTTTGCTGTCCTTCTTGTCCTTCTTCTGAAGTGGGGTTCAGATATGTAAGAAGCAGGCAGACTCCTGGTCCAGAGATAGTCTAGAATAAGCCTAGTGCATAAAACCTCTCTGGATAGTCCCTGCTCATGTGGTAGAGAGGAACCCTGCAGTCTTTAGATGGCATCGCTGTTCCTACTCTATTTCAACCCAATTGATACAGTGAAAGATGGATCTGTATATGACCTGCAGGGGTCAGGGAATACAATATCTTCAAACCTTCAGCTACCAGCTACGTGTCAAGCTTTGCAAATGTCTGCTTGCTTCTCACCTCTATACCACACTAACCCCCCACTTCTTTTTTGGCCTGTTCATTGTCTTATGAGAAAATGTCGTGTTTTCCCATTATTTCCCTGCCCGTGTCTTCATCCAGTTTGACTCATCTCCTTTTCACTGACTTCCGTGAGCAATATTTAGTCTCTGCTCCAGTCTTTCCGTCAGGTGCACACCTCCCTCTCATCCCAAAGGACCACAGCACTGACATGGAACGGAGCAGTGAGCAGAGTTCTCACTCGACTCTGCCACTGGCTGGGTGCGTGGTCCTTACCTGAGGGCCTCCATCATTGTCCCATTACTTAAAACATTCATTTAAAATTTCGGTGAGTTCAACATTTGTTTTTATTCTTCTGTTCTTCCTTCCTTCCCCTCTCCCTCTCTCCCTCATTCCCTCTGTCCCTCTCAATTTCCATCCCTCCCTCCTTCCTTCTTTCTTATCTTCTTCCTTCCTTCCTCCCTTTCTTCCCTTTCTACTTGTCTCGTATATGGTGGACTAGGCCGGAAGTCAATGTCTAGATAAAGGCCTTCACCCTCTCATCCTCTGCCTCACCTTCTCGGAAGCTGCTGTTACAAGCTAGTCCTCCCACCCCAACCCCACACACATAGGTTAAGCAGCCACTGACCAACCTGCCTTGTTAGCCTTGGATCAAGATTCCGGTCAGTCTGTCTCTGGTGTGGTGGTTTAAAAACATTTCTTTCCTTTCATCCCATAATTTAGATCTGTCACTTTGGAGAGAATGTGAAGCATTTACATTTGTTGATGGGGCCATAAGTATTTACAGTTTCCAATCTCAGATGGGATTTTAGTCCTGATCACTTTTTTTTTTTTTTTTTTGCAGTTTCAACTTTAGATTTATTGCATTTTCCATAGTTACGTCATTGAGGCTATTCACAATCCAGAGGGACTCAAGGGGCTGCACTGTAAACTGTTAATAATAAATATTAATGAACATCATGCCCGATAAAACCTGCAGTCTGTACACATACACCCATGCACCCACACAAAATGGGACTTTTCACCTTATATGGTTACTTTTAAAGACCGACTCTTTCTTTATCCCACTTTGTTGGCCTGCCAAACACAGAGTACATTTACTTTAAAAACACCAATTAAAAATATTAACAACATGAAAATCTATAAACTGTGGTTTAGAGCCAAGGGCACATAAATTGACATAGATTCAGATAGAAAGTAAACATGAGAGGAATAATAGAAAGTCATACATCATCCAAAAGGAAACATGAACAAAAGCCCTGTGGTGAAAGCGATCTTCCCTCCGTCCAGACTCTGCTGACTCCTTCTGCACAGTACAAGTGGGTGGGAAGGGGACTAATCACATTTTTTTGATCACATTTTTAAAATGTTTCTATTTATTCCCCCGAGTTACCCTGACTTGAGTTCATCCCCAATTCCTAAGCCCAGAGCTCAGAATGACCCACTGTGCTCAGTAGGGCTACTGCAGCCAACAAAGAGGAATGGTGTACCTCTCTGTCTTGGAAAGGAGTTCCTGCCTTTCCTCACTCCCACAAAGTTTCTTCCCACAGGGTGAAAAAGGTCACACACTTCATTGCGTTCCATGCAGTCCTCTCCCTTATTCTGTGAGATAGGATATTTCACTCTTCAGAGCTAGTCAATTAGGCTAGGCTGGCTTGCCAGCAAGCTCCCAGGACCCGTCTGTGTCTTCCTCCCTGGCCCTGATATTACAAGTGCATCCTATTACCTCTGTATGTTCACATACACACAGAGCACTAAATTCACTGCAGATGACTTGCACATAGTGGCTCCAGACAGATTAATAACCAGCGTTGGGGCTGGAAAGACCTCCTAAATAAAGCCAGCAGTGATGAGCCCCAGGCTCCAAAGCCCAGACCCAAAGTCATCATTAAATTGCGCATGTCACAAAAACAATAGAGAAGAGTATCAGGGAGAGATCTGCAGGGAGGAGTGGCCTAGGCAAGAGCCAGGGAGCTTAAGAGAGGTTGGGGTGAGAGCGTTCAATATACATAACATGTACATGAAATTGTCAATGAAGGGGGTCTAATTGAGAAAAAACAGGAAATTTATTCATGTCTGGACTTCTGAATATTAATCTTTTAAAATGGCACAAGCAGAAATGCCATAAGCGGCGTCAAGCCGGCCGCAAACCCTGTAAGCTCTTCATGACTTGCTCAGGTTTTGAGGGAGCTTGGGCGTTTATCTGCTTGTTGTGCTTGAAAAGGTATCCCGGTGAAAGCGAGGCTGCACACAAACGTGTGAGCCTCCTGCCGCAGCCTCTGGAGTGTTTGACAGCTGTGTGCCACCGTGCCCAGGTGTGATCCACGTCCCCAGCTGTTGCTGTCACTGTTTAAGGACAATCAACCCCAGCTTTCTGCTCTATTTTTAGTTCTACTTCTTTACCTCTGTGCAAAGTCAGGTGTCATTGAAACAGTTTTGTTTCTAATCTCAGAAATCTACTTTTAGGTAATTAGGTAATGAATGAGACATTAGATTGAATTTTCTGAGAAAAAAAAATTTGCCTGGCTTAGCTGGCCCCTGAGTAATATGAACTGTCAGAGCTCTCCTTCTCTCTCTGATTATATTAATTATCTCTTTTACCTTGCAAATTTAATGTAGAACAAGTATTTTATCTAAACTTGAAGAATTTACTAGAGGTTAAGAAGTTATATCACCTTAATAAAAACAAGAGTAACAGAATTACCCTCCAATTTCTCGCCATGAAGGTTAATTCTGTAACATCTCCCAGATCTCATTTCTACTGCCATGGGAAGGACAGCACAACCATGCTTTCACCTCACCCGGTCCTGCCAGAGCAGAGGCGGCAGGACAAAGGCACATGCGCATACACAGGAGGGACGTCTGGTGTGACTCCGCACCTCTACATACTGTGTTATTTTCCAGAGAAAAGCTATCATTTGAATCAGTCCTTCCAACTGCCATAATTAGCGTCCATTGTTAACTTGACATGCCTGGGAAGAGCGAACCTCAACTGAGGAATCCACACCATCCGATTGGCTTATGGACATATCTATGGAGGAATTTTCTTGATTACTAATTGATCTAGCTAGCCCTCCGTGGGTGGTGCCGCCCCTTCCCAGATGGTCCTTGGTGGCACGAGAAGCCAAGATGAGGATGCCACGAGGATTTGAAAGCTCCTCTCACCCTGCAGTGAGCATAACTGGGAGGAGAAAACAAAGACGCAGGCAAGCCACACTTGGAGAAAGCAATGCAGTGCTGGCTATCAACACAAGAGAAGAGGGAATCCAGAGGCGATTTGTTCGCTGTGTTTTACCCCTCTTGTTCAGAGCAAGACAATATCAAGGCTGGCCTCAGGCAGGCACAGACCTTCCCTCTGAGCCTAGACCTCGGGGGGGGGGGGGGGGAGGGGGGGGTCTAGTGCTTCTAACCATCCATAGGTGGCGCCGGTGGACCCAGTTTGTAGCACAAGATGCCAGGGTCATCCCTCTGAGTTCAGAGTGGGTAACCTTGGTACACACAGCCCGGTCTTCTGCAAGGTGTATAGAGATCACTGTCGTGGACCGTCCCTCTCTACCCAAACTCCAAGGGTGCCCTGAGGAATCCCAGGGCGAATGGCCACAGGAACTAGACTCTGCAGAGAAACCCCCAAAGATATTATTTCAAGTGTCAACTTGGCAGGATAAATTAAGACCTAGAAAGCTAAAACACAAAAACAAACAAACAAACAAACAAACAAACAAAACAAAAAGAAGAAAACCACACCAAGCCAAACAATCGAAAAGCCATTTCTTTTGGTTATGCTCGGGAGGGATTTATGAGGGAGACTGTCACGGGAGTCTCAACAGATCAGGTAGAGAGAACCGGTCCTCAATGTGTGCAAACGCCAGCCAGTTGGCTAGGGATGGATGCCTAGAGAGAACATACAGCTGAACTGGCTTATCTTTTTGATATCTGACACTAGAACATTTCTCCAGACTCTAGCAGGCATAGCAGGAGTGGGTCCCCTGCCTTAGGTTCTCAGGCTTTCAGCGTCAACTGAGAACCACACCCTAGGGCTCACTGCTCTGCGCCCCGTGGACTTGAACTGAACCAAGCCGCTGGGTATAGAGGCAGAGCGGTGGGACTTCTTCCCTGTCATAAGGCATGGGCTAAGTGTCCCCACCTACCATGCATTCTGTCTCCCTGGAGAACCCTGGCACATCTTTATGGTGCTACCCAATGGAAGTACGGGGGAGGCTGCTTGAAATGTCGGCATACTAACTCCTACTGAATTGCAAGTTATTCTCTAGCATTCTGCTTTAGGTTTGTTTTCTCTGTTGGGGTTTGGTCTTATCTGGGATCTATTTCCCCTTCATCACTTCGCATCTCTCCTCTTGAGAGCAGGCTTGCCTACATCTGACTCACGGTCGTATATTGGAATTGTAACTTGTTTGATCTCACAGCCCATAACTGGAGGTCAAGTTTGCTTCCACGGGAATCACATCCTGATATTAACCCTTTCTAGATCAGTACGTACAGTTCAGTGTTCTGTAGTGTTACAGATATTATCTCCCACACAGCAGCCACTGTTCATGAGTGACTGGTACAATTCAAGAATTAGATGGTTAAGTTTGCTCAATTTTAACTAAAACTTATTATATTATTAGAAATTGAAATGTTCCAGGGTTGATGGCTACCTAACAAGCTTGCTCAATTTTATATAAAAATTTAATTATTTTATTGGAAATGTAAATGTTCTGGGGTTGATGGCTATCTACTGGGCAGGAAAGTTCAGAGTTAAGATAAAAAACACGTAGCTGATAAATAAAATGAAAATGGAGGTAGTATGAAGCAATACAGGGATTGGCTGATTTGAGTCAAAGATAATCAATTATTATTTTAAAAGTAACACAATTCCAAAGTATAAAACTGTGTGTTCTAAACTTTGGGAATGCACACATCTGTTCATAGGGTGGAGAGGAGAAACGGTTGAAGAGATGACAGTGTCTAACCCTGCCGATGGCCAGATCAATCAAGTCTGATTGTGAATCTGAGCACACGACAAAGTCTGACTCCTAAAAAGACAGGAAAGCGAAGCAATAACACACACACACACGCACACGCACACGCACATGCGCACGTGCACACGCACACGCATGCACACACACGCGCACGCACACACGCACGCGCACGCGCTTGTGCACGCACGTGCACACACGCACACACCATGTGGTGTTGTGTTCTTGGTGTCTGGGTACTTCTCAGCTACAGATGAGCCCAGCACACCTGCCAGTCAGGTCACACGTTGTAGCAGCTCACAGAGGAGAGTCTGTGGTAGGAGGAAGCCAGCCATATTTGAGGACCTTTTGCATGCATCATCCTGTCACCTATATCTCAGTCTGTAGCAATTCTTTATCCTACATGGGCGTCTTCTTGACATGGATTTTCACAGAGCATCATCAGGCTAATACTCCCCAGGATGCTCAGTAATAATGACTACATACCTAGAATGTTCCACAGATGATAGAACAAACTCTTGGGAAATCTGGTGAATTAAAGGAGGATCTAGTTAAAAGGTTTGTTCTACAGCAAGTCCCATCGCAGAAGCTTTTGAGACCACTTAAGCATCACAGTAAAATTAAGGCCTATGAACACCCTCTTTAATTACTGTCTAACACAGACATCACTGGGCACAGATAAACGTCAGTTCATTTCAAGCTTTCATCTCTGGAAAAGTTGAATCTTGTTCTAGAGGAAATGAGGGAAACAGCAACCCCCCTCAGAAGCCAGGCAGACACACCCTCGGGCCTCACACCATGAGACACAGGAATTATTCTAAGGCCCAGTGTCTTCCACACGAAGCATTTATTCAACATACAGTTTGTGCATGACACTGTTGAGTATATGCTGTACTGTAATGTTACAAAAATCATTCAGCATTATGCCTCATGATATCCCTGTGAAACAACTGAAAAATACATAAATATGAGGTACAAAATAGCTGTTCAAATATATGTATGAAATCATGTAGCTTGATGAGACATTTTTACCTAGAGGAAAAGAGGTAATGTCAGAAATATCTTGATTTTTGAACTAGCCTCCATTCTTGCCCAAAGTTAGAATAATAAAAAAAAATGCAGTATTTGGGTCTGGTAGCTCAGTGGTTAAATCACTTTCTTCACAAGAGTGAGGACTAGATTTTTGGATTCTTAGAACCCATGTAAATGCCCAACAGGCAGCTTGGCTTGTCTATAATTTCAGCCTCTATAGACAGAGACAAGGAAAGTCCCCAAAGAAAGCTGGCTAGCGAGATTAGCCATATCCATGATCTCTGCATTTGATTGAGAGACCCTGCCTCAAAAATAATAAATTGGAGAGTAGTGGAATAAGATTGCTGACATCTTTCTTATGCTTCTACACAACTCCCCTCCCACATGTACCATACACATCCATATATGCACCCAGACTATAGACATAAGTGCACACACACACACACACACACACACACACACACACACACACAGGTAAAGAAGAATAAAAAGCAAAATACACAGTATTTGTAGAGGGGTCTTACAGATGTTAGAATACAATGAAGAATATATTGAGTTGAGAATAGTCCTGTGTACTAAGATAAAATTTAATAAGCTCTGAGATTTAAAAAAACTCAAGACTAAAATCTCTTTTTGATTAGAGTTTTAAAACAGAGCTAAATGGTATTTTATGACTGAAAGTGCATGATCGGTGCAGGAAACAAATGTTGTACCTGCTAACAACCCTTGCTTGGAGAGTCGGAATGAAGTATATGGATGGCCTTCCTCATCTGTCCACACTAAGATGGTGATATTAGCGGGGAAATGGCTGGAATGACAGGTCCTGGAAATGAGGCCTTTTGAGTAGTAAGGTGCCTCCCTGCGAGCATATTCTGAGGGTGGGAGGTTTGTAGAGAGAGGTGTGTGTGTGTGTGTGTGTGTGTGTGTGTGTGTGTGTGTGTGTGTGTGTGTGTGAGAGAGAGAGAGAGAGAGAGAGAGAGAGAGAGAGAGAGAGAGAGAGAGAGAGAGAAATGTAGAAAATAGGCATGGTTGGAGGAAGAAGGTCACTGAGGGGAATGATATGTATGCCTGCCAGAGACCTTCCCAGCATCACAAGTACTGAGGTGGGACACAGATTGATGACCTATGGCTTTGTAACTCTCTTTTACTGTTATGGGGCCAGAGCTGACAGCCTCTGGAAACTTTACTCTTTCTTACTGTTCTGTGCTGATAAGGGCTGGCTTCTTACTCCAGAGCTCTCTATTTGTGCTTTAATAAGCTCAGATATCATATATATACACACATATATATGATCGATGGAGCAGAGACCCAGATACCACCAGATTATTTATCTCTTTCCTTCTTGTATACCTTCTTAGACAAAAGTTATTTATAAAATTACCCAAAAGGGGAGTTACAGAAGGATGTTGATATTAAGTTCAAAGCAGTGTTTCATTTTATAGGCTCATTATAAGTTCAAAGCAACAGTTTCACATGACCTTGTTTTATCACAGTGCACACCTCTGACTTCATCCCTGGACCCAACCTAGAATGAATGTTTTTCCTTAATCACAAATCTGTTCCAAGCCTATTTCTCTTTCTAGTGTAATTGTGAAAGCTCATCATATTTCTTATTCTGCAGACTTTGCTTAATATTCTATAAGGAGTGGGAATATTCTAGTCTCTTGATTCTGACTTTACTCTATCTTTCTGGCCAAAGAATTAAAACCATCTCCTAAAATCTTCTTTGTAAAAATTATTTGAATCAAATCAGGAATTCTATAAAATCATTAGTTCATCTATACAGCATTAATTCATGAAAGTTCATTTTCATGTTGATCCGCAGGAAATCCGCCCAATAGGGTGGGCTAATGCTCAGTAATCATTAGTCTATATAGTGTTAAGAAAAGGCATATCAACAGTAAGAAGCAATCCTGGGATGAAATCTCCGAAGGCCCTACAATATAGAGCTTACCTGTCACAGGCCAGGCAAAAATGGTAGGCCATCTCCAGAAAAGTACTTATTTGCCTTTTTCCCTTTCTATATGGACACACACACACACACACACACACACACACACACACTTAAATAAATATATAATATAGTTGATTGTCACTTGAGGTAAAGTTTGTTTATGTCTCCGCTCAGCCACACTCAGCACATCCAGGAGAAAATCCAGGTTTCCATTTCAGAAGCCATTTGCTTTGCTAAGTTTCCTTCCTCTCTGTTCCTACTTCCTTCACATCTCCAGAGTACAGCAGTCTTTGGTTGTTTACAACCTACTTTTACCAGGGAATAGGATATACATTTTCCTAATGGAGATCTCCAGCCAATGGTGCTGAGATGGTAGCATTTGCCACCCTGAATTAACTAAGTACTTTTCAAACACACGGGTTCATGGATGAACTCAACCTCCACCACTGCAGCTATAGAGACAGTCTGAGATTAGAAACTAAATTCTCCAGTCTACTTAGTTGACCAGTCTCAATATGCAGTCTGTCCTTGAACTCCTGGCAATCCTGCTCCTGCCTCTCAAGTGCTGGGGTTATAGGTCACCATACCTCATTACATAGCTTATGAAATAGGTTTGTATTTATGTTTTATGAAAATATACCTTTGTGGTTTTCTCTGTACAGTTACAGCCTCAGAGTTATTCTTTCTTCAATAAGTCAGCTCCTTCCTGGAATGTTTCTTGGAGCTAATTGGCTTTCTCCCCATAAACACTTGAGATAAGGAAACAGTAATGCCATAGGTCCCCAGAGTTGTTGTTTTTATAATTAGAAGGTTTTTCTCTTCTTAAATTTTGATGTTAATAGTTCAAATTGGTACATAGCTATTCAACTTTTTCTCTTGTACATTTACTGAATTTAAGCAATTTGTTTTTCTATTTTATATGTTTCTTTGTATTTATTGGCTCAATACTCAGCCTGACACGTTCTCTGCATTCCATTCATGTCTTCAAAGGTCTTTAGTTGACCTCTTATGCCTTGTTTCCAGTGGCAACTACCTTTTCCCAGTCACTGTGCTCTTCCTTACCTTTCCTCTAATCTTATTATCTGTGTTTATATTTTCTAATCATGGAACATTTATTGAATTGATTTGCTATAGTTGTATTCTATTTACTATCTAAGTATTACTTGTTAATCTTTGTTATAGTTAAATTTTTATTTATTTTGACTATAATCTGTTTTTCTTAGCTTCTTGGTCTAGAAGATTTTTTTTTTCATGTATTTTGAAATTCTTTCGTTAGATTCGTGTGTACTTACATTTTCAGAACTTAGGTGATCAGTGGGAAGTCTTATCCACTCTGGTAACACTCTTCCCTCGAGCACTCACTACTGATATTCAGTACAGCGAGTGTATAATTATAATCTTCACAGTGCCTTCCCTAAGACTTTCTTACATTACAAGCACTGTGATATTACTTTATTAAACATAGCTTTTTGAGTGTTCAGTTCATGCATATTTAGGACCATGTCAAATCACACAAATAAATAGAATTTTTACTCCACTCATACATAGCTCTTGTCTAGCTGTGTGTCTGAATTCCATGTTCTGATGAAACTTGTAAACTTGATCACATTAGTTGGAACAGACGTAGAACTTCTAAGTTTGAGGCATGTGTACTGAGAGCAACAGCAAAGAGGTCACATCTCCAGGGCAGAGCATAGTCGTGCTCATTCAGGCTTCTAGGGACATGGTACTGTTCATCTTTTTAGTTATACGTGCATTAGTCCTCATTTCTTTTATTATAGAGATTATTCCTCAGATGCCGAGTCCTTCTATGTATCTTAAACAGGCTCAGGTTACAGGGTGCCCATTCAGTCATCCAGAAAAAGCTTAGAGTATCAACTACAGCACTGACAAAGTCCCCTTTGTGATAGATATGCCACTTATGCATTATATTTGGAAGAGGGTGTATGTGGGGGGCTGCCAGCCTGTCAAAGCCCTTCAAGTTCTTCTTATTCCTACTTGAACTTCCAGCCCAAGCAGTGTGCTTCTGAAGGTTTTATGATCGTATTGCTTATGTTGAATGGCATGTTAGAACAATCACATACCTTACTGTTTATGTGCAAAATACATTTAGAATGCATCATCTAGGTATTTTTTATGTATCTATGTATCTATCTATGTATCTATGTCTGTATCTATCTGTGTATGCATGTATGTATGTATCTATCTATATATCTATCATTTATCTATATATTATTTATGTATTTATGTATCTATCTACATATCTATATATCTATGTTTCTATGTTTGTATCTATCTGTGTATATATGTATGTATGTATTTATCTACCTACCTACCTACTTATTTACCTACCTATCTTCATTTCTCTCTTTTATGCTATGAAAGCTACTCTAATGGTCAAGTTCACGTCATCATATGGCTTAACCCTCGTGTATTTACTCACAAGTTAATGACTTGTGTTGTCTTACTTATTTTATTCTTCGTGGAAGTGTTTCTGCATCCGTTGATAAAATTTTATATTTCCTCAACCATTAATGTATTGAGTGCTCTGTCTTCTGATTATCATAATTTCAAATGTGCTATGTATTATAATTCATCTTTTAGTTTCGTCTCCTCTGCATCTCTGATTGTTTTCACTTCGACGTAAGCATTTGTTTTTGTTACTTACATTTTTACCGTTCCAGTTCAAATATTTTCGTGACTTCGATTTCTGTGCTTTTTGGTCTTCTTGTGAGTTATCTGTTACTAACTCCAGGCTCATTTCTCTCTTAGTTGCCCTGACTCTTCCTAGGAGGCTTCAGGCTGTAGAGTTAGACTTTGCTCTTTTCAGAGCCCTCCCTTGCTTCTCTTTCTTATGTTTCATTGCTACATTTTGGACACTGCTCCCTGGCCTCTCTTGTGTAGGTGGCTAGTTATTCAGTGGTGTATAGATAGCTGCCTAGCCTAAGGGAAAAACTGTTGTCACTGCTCACACTTCACTTCTGGCTTTGTCTTCTCTTTCTTGGCTTTTTAGACAACTAAGCCTCCCAGCCACCTGGCTATTTTGGTCTCCTCCTTTATAAAATTTCTTGCTTCTTTAAGGATGTTTCCCCAACTCTTCATGCTTATTGTTCATGGTTCCTAATAGGCTTTTAAAAGATAATTATTATGGTCTAGAGAGACAGCTCCGAGGTTAAGAGTATTGGCTGCTCTTCTAGAAGACCCAAGTTCAGTTCCCAACATCCACATGGTGACTCACAACTGGAACTGCCTTTAAGTCAGTTCCAGAGGAAGTGACACCCTCTTCTGGTCTCCACAGCAATGAATGCATGTAGTTCACTTACATACATGTAGACAACACTCACACAATAGAATAATTAAATAAAAACAAATTATTAACTTGCAACAGTTCTCATATCTTTGTCTAGTGTTTCCAATCACTTATTTCTTTTTCCCCTTTTAAAAATTATTTTATTTATTTACATTCCAAATGTTGCCCTCTTTCTTGGTCCCTCCTCCCAGAGTTCTTCACCCCACTTCCCCTCCCCTTTGCCTCTGAGAGGGTGCTCCCCCACCCCCTCCCCGTATCCATTATCAAACTCCACCTCACCCCTCCATCATTCCCTTCCCTGGGGCTTCAAGTCTCTACAGGATTAAGTGCATCCTCTCCCTCTGGGGCCAGACAAGGCAGTCCCCTGCTACGTATGTGCTGGGGGCATTGGACCAGCCCATGTATGTTCTGTAGTTGGTGGCTTAGTCTCTGGAAGCTCTGAGGGGTCCAGGTTAGTTGATACTGTTGTTCTTTCTATGGGGTTGCAATCCCCTTCAGCTCCTTCAGCTCTTCCCCCAACTTTTCCATAGGGGGCTCCAACCTCAGTCCAATGGTTGGCTGTAAGTATCTGCATCTGTCTCAGTCAGCTGCTGGGACAGCCTCTCAGGGGACAGCCATGCTACCCTCCTGTCGGCAAGCACAATATGGTATCAGTGATGGAGTCAGAGTTTGGTGCCTGTGCATGGAATGGATCCTGAGTTGGGCTAGTCACTGGATGACCTTTCTTTCAGTCTCTGCCCCATTTTTGTCCCTGCATTTCCGTTAAACAGGAACAATTCTGGGTCAAAATATTTGAAGGCAGGTGGGTGGCCCAATCCCTCCACTGGGAGCCCTGTCTCTCTACTGCAGGTAGTCTCTTCAGGGTCCATCTCCCCACTGTTGGGCATTTTCAGCTAAGGTCATCTTCATTGAGTCCTGGGAGCCTCTCACATCCCAGGTCTCTGGGACTTTCTAGAGGTTACTCCTTCCCCACCCCCCACCACTGCATATTTCCATTCATTCTCCTGGACCTCTTTGCTTATCTCCTGTCTCCCCCCGTACCTGATCCTGCCCCCCTATCCCCTGCCCCCCCTCTCCCACTCAGGTCCTTCCCTCTCTCTGTCTCCCATGATTATTTTGTTCCCCCTCTAAGAGGATTGAAGCATCCTCACTTGGGCCTTCCTTCTTGTTAAACTTTGTACGGTCTGTGACTTGTATTATGGGTATTCTGTACTTTTTGGTTAATAATATCCACTTATCAGTGAGTACATACCATGCATGTTATTTTGGATCTGGGTTACTTTGTTTAGGATGATATTTTCTAGTTCCATCCATTTGCCTGTAAAATTCATGATGTCTTCATTTTTAATAGCTGAATAATATTCCATTGTATAAATGAACCACATTTTCTGTGTCCATTTTTTGGTTGAGGGACACCTGGATTGTTTCTGGCTTCCAGCTATTACGAATATGGCTGCTATGAACATAGTAGAGCACATGTCCTTGTGGTATAGTGGAGCATCTTTTGGGTATATGCCTGTAGTGGTTATTTCTGATTGTCAACTTGACTATATCTGGAGTGAATTACAATCCAGAATTAGAAGGCTCAACTGTGATCTAGATCTTGAGACTGGAGGACACAAGTTTCAGATGTGGTGGTATGCATACCTCTTATCTGAGCCACACCTGCTGCTGGAGATCTACATAAGGACATTGGAAGGAGGAAGATTCAATGTTCTTCACCTGTGAGCCTTGTGGGACTAAGCGACTGCTAGATCCTCGGGTTTTTATTCACAGCTACTGCTGACCATTGTTGGGGAGTTTGACTACAGACTGTAAGTCATTAACAAATTCCATTTCTATATAGAGACTACCTGTGACTCTAGAGAACCCTGATTAATACAATGCCCAAGAGTGGTATAGCTGGGTCTTCAGGTAGAACTATTTCCAATTTTCTGAGGAACCATCGGATTGATTTCCAGAGTGGTTGGACCAGTTTGCAATCCCACCAGCAATGGAGGAGTGTTCCTCTTTCTCCACATCCCTGCCAACATCTGCTCTCACCTGAGTTTTTGATCTTAGCCATTCTGATGGGTATAAGGTGGAATCTCAGGGTTGTTTTGATTTGCATTTCCCTGATGACTAAGGATGTTGAGCATTTCTTTAAGCACTTCTTGCCCATTTGAGATCCCTCTGTTGAGAATTCTCTGTTTAGCTCTGTACCCCATATTTTTTAATTGGGAAAAGATCTTCACAAACCCTATATCTGATAGAGGGCTAATATCCAAAATATATAGAGAACTCAAGAAGTCAGACTCCAAAAAAAAAAAAAAAAATCAATAACTAGTTTCTAGTTGTTGTGTTGATCTTGCTCCATTCTTTGTCTCATATTTTTAAATTTACCTTGTTCATTTTATACATGGATATAATGTATTTAGATTGTGTACATCTCCATCTCTTTTATCCCCTCCCACTCTTTCTAAAGCTTTCTTCTTCCCAAGCCCTCTCCTATTCTCTCTCTCTCTCTCTCTCTCTCTCTCTCTCTCTCTCTCTCTCTCTGTCCTTCTTTTTCTTTTTCTTTTTCTTTTTCTTTTTTTTTTTTTGTGATGCATAATGTTATGTTGTGCTCGAAATGGTAGGAAAAATGGGAAAGCTGGCAAGCTGGAGTTTCTCGTCACTAACCACTGATCTCCAGATGTGGGTTGTCCAGCCTTCTGTCTGAGTCTCCATCGCTGGAGCTGGAGCCTCACCATGGTTTAGTGCCCCACCTTCAGCCTCAAGGTGTCTGCCTGTGAGTTCAGTTCTCACAGGAGACCTCCTGCACATTTTCTCTGAATAAACTGATTCTCCTCACGGTTCCTTGCTTAGCTCCCAGGAAAATGCACGGTGATTCTTTATTGTTCTAGAGGGACAGCACCACTCTTGGACAGGCCCTCTGCTGGCTCTAGTTCACTCTGGGCTCTCTCTGCTTTCCTGAGTTTGGTTATGCTAATCTGTGTGGCACTTCTCAAGGGTGCTGGACGGGAGAGAGTGAGATGTACTTTATTATCTTACAAGTCCTGCTCTGATTTGTGTGCAGACATCTCTTTTATATGATGCTCTTACCACGTCTTTTCATCTTCGTACATACTGACTATGCTTACGAATAGTCTTGATCTATTTTTACAATCATTTCTTTGTAGTATATTGAGTTCAGCTCTACCCTTCTGTATGCTGTCTTTATGTATGAAGATTTGCATTGATACCTTTGATTCCTCCCCCATGAAATTTCCTGTGTTTCTGTCAGGCAACAAAGGTAAGGGCAGCCGGTTTCTATCTTCTGAGAATTTGAACTGATTTTGTTTTCTATACCAAACTCATATTGGTTCCTGGGGAATCAGAATGAGCACGTGTGACAGAGGTGCTGGAGGGATGGGCAAGCCTTCACCCTCGGTGAACTCTGACTTCATTTGTTCCCTAAGCCATGTGAGCAGGCTACCCCAGTATCCATGTATTTTCATCTTCACTGAAGCTGATCGCAAACCAGTGGCTTAAGTGAGGAGAAAGGCTTCCCCCAAGGCTCACACATTCCTTCTGCAGTCTTCCACTCAGTCATGTCCTACGAATATCCAGTGTCTCAAAACCATTCAGATGCCTTTTTGCAGTCTTGACTATACTAAGTAAACCCAGATATAGTACATGAATCTCTCTTTAAATGTGTGAGTATATATAAGTATGCATTTATATATGGGGGCGTGGGGGTGGATATTTAGATATCCAAATAGTTTAATTGTGTCTGCTTGCCTTCAGTCTGAATGTGGCTGGGTAACACTGTCCTGTTCAACTCTTACCATCCACAGTACTTTTTAAAAGAGACTACACACAGGACTGCCTTGATTTAGGAGAGGTAGACCACGCTAATTTGGCTTAGAGGTGAGTCACATTATGATCCAGTCAGTCCTGACCCCTCTACAAGGCTGTTACACTCATCCATGACTTTTCCACACAGGGCCTCTTAGCTGACATATCATGCATACCTTCTTGTGAGCAGCTGGGGTGCTATGCAGGGCCAGAGCACCACACAGATTCCTGACAACTTGGAATTCCTGGTAGGCATAGTGTGTGACTTGCATACATAATGACCACAGCAGATGAAGTTGTCTTAGCCTGCAGAGACCCTCAGAAAATACCAAACCTCATAGTCTTCTAATTCACTCTTGTCCTGATATAGTTCAAAGTGTTTATAATGACTGAAAAATTGCTAATCTATCTATGTGTATTGTACCGATTTCTCCCCTGGAAAGGAAGTCTGGAGTGTACATGAATAATGGGAAGTTAAGTGAGGCTGACTGGTATAAAACTCCCTGTATAGACTGCAGTATCATTCAACCTGCAGTAAAATGTCATTTCTGAGTCCAGACCTTGGTACAGAAGGGCATACCCTGACGCTTAGCACACAATTAATGAATCCCCGCCCATCACCAAAAGCATAAGTGTGGAGGGGCCTTGAAAGCTTCAATTTGGGCAAGATTAAGTCCTGTGCTTGACATGATTTTCTATCCTTACTTCCCAGAAGAATTATGTTAATATAGATTACCCACTACAAACCTAAGGCCTATGCCTTAGAAATGTAAGAACATTTTAAATGTAAAGGCAGTGGCTCTTAATTTCCAGCACATATGTATTTTGAATAAGTTTATGTACTTGAGAAAGCCATGTTATATCTTGACTCAATAATCAGAGTGCCTTAATAAAGAAAATTATATGCCATGCAGAGCCACAGAAAGCCATCTGCAGAAGAATTACTTTGAAAGAGAGAAAATGAATGATCCGCTGTGTGAAATGCATTCATGAAATAATACAGCCTTAAGAATCTTCAAGCCCTCTCATTTGCAGGTGGAATAATAAAAGTCTAAGCTCACAGAGAGAAGTAAATGGCAGGGACTGGGTGCTCTACTATTCCAGTCACGTGTCTTCTCTCTCCAAACCTCCTGGGAAGCCAATGATGAGCTGGTGTCACAGCCCTTCCCGTGATGGCCACCCTCCACCGGCACACTAAGAATACATCAGGCTCTTTGGTCCCATAAATTGACATCTTAGTGAGGCCTTAAACCTATTCAAGTCGACCCAAAAGATCTTCTATATAGAAGCTTCCTCCCAGCCCCATGTTCCCAAAAAGACTCAGACTCAAAATATATTCACAAATACCTTGGCCATATAGCTAGGCTGTTCTCTGACTAGATCATAACTTAAAATAACTCAATTAGTCTAATCTACATTTCTGCCACGTGGCTGGTTACTTGTGCTCAGGGACCATGTGTCCATCTTTTCACATCTTCCTGTGCCTTGCTCGATCCCAGAATTCTTCTTGCCTCCCAGATGTCCCACTTTCTATTCTATCTTTTCCTATAGGCCATAGGTTTTTAAATTGATAAACGATACATCCATACAACACCCAAGATAGTCTCTCTACACTTCTATCCTGAGACTCTACTGGAAAATTAAAATTAAAGCTAACTGGTAGCCCAAACACCAACAGTTAAGGAATCATGACTTGTAAGTCATGTCAACAGAAAACAGAAAACAAAAGCAATATGTTTAGGAACCTGCCCAAATAAAAACACAATGAGAACAGGGTATGGTATGTTATTTACTCCATGTTTGCACAAGACAGGATGCATATAGAGTGCCATGAAGTCCAGCAAGATCTGCCATAGCATCTGCCTTCACTACACTGTAAAGGGTGCTGGAGTAGGAAGGCATGTATGTGTCTTTCTCATGCCCTCTTTGCTCTGTTCACACGTTGCTTTTGTAACAACTTGATTTCAATTGCTGCTAGCACTGTAATATGCTAACCACGGAAGCCAGCACGGTCACCGCGAGTTCTGAGAGCCTTCTATCTATGTCTACTATGTGAATGACATGAAATATCTCAGGGAGATCGGAAGGTGTTCCAGTCGGGAGCCACCATTCCTTCAGACATGTGAAGACGCAAGTTAGTTCTTTCCCTGGACCCTCTCTGAGGTGGGACTCATGGCCAGGTTCTGTCATTTGCCTGTGAAAAGTTGCCAAGCCAACCACCTATGATAAATGTTATTTCACCAAAATACATGTGCTTGCGTGGTGAGGAGAAGCTGCCTGTACAAGGGATGCCATAAAAATGTGCGTGTAAGCACACTTCTCTGTGTAAGTGTGTGAGCACACTTCTCTGCTCTTCTTTTAGAAGAACCCATGGTCTCACAGTCTGTCACAGCTGCAGATAATCACTAAGTTTCAAGAGTGTCACACTGCTGTCTTAAGTTGCCTAGCTGGGAGTACCATTCATACTGGAGTCTACGTCTTTAATTTTTTTCTCAGTCAAACCTGTTTCTTTAATAACATATAGCTTGGGAGAATGGGAGTTCAAATTACATTGCAACTGAACTATTTGCAGGTTAAGGTTCTCTGTGTGCTTTGAAGTAGTACCGGGAACAACAGGACATGCATGCAAGCTCCTGCACCATTGCTGTGGCACTTGAGCTGAGATGCAAACCTCAGACCACCTTTCTTGTCTTTCACTGTGCCATCCACAGTGATATTGAGCACCAAGATGATGTCTCTATACGTCTTAGTGTTTGCAAACTGTTTGTTGCAAATGTGATTTGCAGCACCATTTAACCCCACAATTCTTCCTGGTGGCTGATAAGGGACATCTATGTGGAACATTCAATATCTTCAAAAGTTGCTCCGGTCATGGATTATACAGTACCCTTTACTTCTGGAAGTAAAGATGCTAGAATCTTTATGCCTAAAAAGATTAGACAACCGATTTCCAACCACATAACCAATTCAGAAAACCCCTGTGAAAAATGTTCCTCTAGAACTACTTAATATCAAATTATGTACTAGTCAGGGTCTTCCAGAGTAACTGAAATGTGTGAGTGCATGTGAGGACTTGAATATGTGCATGTGTACATCTTCACATATGTCTATACAAAGTAATGAAGTAGGTATAGGGGATTGGAGAGTTTAAAATCCAAACCGCTGTAGGCTAGAGTCCATGACTTGAATGAACTCATCAGCATGACTTTAAGGTTCGGAAAACTGGGGAGCCCAATGGTGTAAATCTGAGTCTGAAGGACAGAGAGGGTGAGACAAGATGTCCCAGCTTAGGCAGAGAGGCAATAAAACAAGGACAAGTTCCTTCTTCCTCTGATTTTGTTTCACTGAGACTACCAGCTGACTGGAAAACCAGCACACACAGGGGAAAGCCTCACCTTCCGGAGACTGTCAATCCAAACGTTCATCTCGTCGAGGAGATAGGAACATCCTCCTAGCTATATAATCAGAAATGCAATCTGGTTTCTTTGTGTCCAGTCAAGTGGTGCTCAAAACTCATCAACACCACAGGGCTGTTAATTAGGAAGTGTCCCTGAAAAGCAGGGGTCCATCCCTGGTTCTGATCTCTTAGAGTAACGCAGCACGAAGGACTTGAATTTAATGATCGCCCCCTAATTTTCACCTAAGCACAATAGTAGCCTAGTTTCTTAACGTTTTGTCTTGAATATTCTTTTCTTCCTTCGGATATGAACACAGCATTTGCTAAAACAAAGGCCCAGTTTTATCCCGATTAGAATTTCTTTCTGCAGTGTGACCATTCTCATTAGCTCACTGCTAGTTAATGAAAAAGACAATTGCAAATTCACTCAAGTGATGATCATGAGCTTCAATATTCAAGCACTCTGCGCTTGCTTGAAATGAAATTCCCTTAAGAATTTATCTCCTTATTCCTCTGTGTGTGTGTGTGTGTGTGTGTGTGTGTGTGTGTGTGTGTGTGTGTGTACATGTGAGTTTATGGATGCATGTGTCCTTGTGTGCACATGCATGTGGAGTGATAAGAACAACCTTGGCTTTTATCCTCAGATACATCCTCCACCTCCTTAGAGACAGGGTCTATTATATGCCTGGACCTTGCTAACTGTGGTTAGCAAGCCATGCCAGGATTTTTATATGGGTACGGGAATTAAACTCATGTCCTCATGCCTACAAGGCAAGCACTTTACCGAATGTACTGGCTGTTTTTTTGTGTCAACTTGACATGATCTGGAGTTATCACAGAGAAAGGAGTTTCAGTTGAGAAAATGCCTCCATGAGATCCAGCTGTAAGGCATTTTCTCAATTAGTGATCAAGGGGGAGGGCACCTTGTGAGTGGTGCCATCCCTGGGCTGGTAGACCTAGGTTCTATAATGGAGCTAGCTGAGCAAGCCAGGAGAAGCAAGCCAGTAAGTTACATCCCTCCATGGCCTCTGCATCAGCCCCTGCTTCCTGACTTGCTTGAGTTCCAGTCCTGACTTCATTTAGTGATGACTAGCAATGTGGAACTGTAAGCTGAATAAACCCTTTCCTCTCCCGCTTGCTTCTTGCTCATGATGTCTGTGCAGGAATCAAAACCCTGACTAAGACATCAAGGGAGTTATTTCTTCAGCCCCTCCTCTCCCCTCTTCCTTTACATCTTCATAAGGTTCTTGGGAATGGTGGTTGGCTTCTATTGTATAGCCAGCTCTTTGGAGTGTCCATGATGACACAGCTGCCCTTCTACAGAGCATGACATTTCTCTAGTTCCTACAATGTCATATATGTTAGAAGCAACACATATGTGCTTCATTCTAATTATATCCTAGTTAAAAAGAATTTTTTCCAGTATAAATACAGTGCGGTCATGTCTGGACAATAACAACTCAGCTCATGTTCACTTTCAAATTGCCTTTACATGCATAGACATTTTTGGCCTCTAAAGTTGCCTGCTTTCATGACAGAGTATTTCATTATTTTAGGAAATATTTTCATTTAGCAATATAGGAAAGACATTGTAGATGAGACTACAATTAAACACCAGGAGAACAGTGAAATATCAGTCGAAACAAAGGCAAACATACAATCATGAATCTTGTAGGTCTTCCCAAGCAAACTTGAATACAGACAAAGGTCTTATCGGAAGCCCTGCCCTGTTTGTCCCTAAGCCCTGTTTGCTGTAGTCCCTAGGAACTGGGATCACGACAAATACATATAGAATAGAATTCATGTGTATTACAAAGAGTCTCCATAGTTTAACCAAGAGTTAACCTAAATGCACGCGCACACACACACACACACACACACACACACACACACACACACACACACCACTGAATTGCATATTCCAGGTTATTATAATTTCATGTGGAGACATAGCATTCATGCTGGGGACCAAATTTGCCAAAATATCAGCAGGAAGCACAATTGTGTGGATGTATAACTAACGTAAGTGGATGCTACTGACAGGTGTGCCTCTAACTGCGAGCAGCAAGATGAGTACAGCAGCCTTCTCCTCACATGGCCTTTTGTTTTCTTCCTTGATTCTGTTCTCTGGTTGTCACTGGGACCATCCACACTATTTCATGTTATGTGCTGATGTATAGCTACTCAGTCATCAGTTCATCTGCACTGTGCACCACGTCACTGCCTCCATTTCAGGATAGCGGGGTGTGTCTGGCCAGGCATACTGGGAATGGTGGTCCCCCTGGGCTCCCCGTGATAGGTTTATAGCAAATTTTGCCAATTAACTGGAAACATTCCCCCCAAACCCTCCCATTATATCATAACTATACCTGCATTATGCAGAGAGAAACAATTCTACACTTTAAAAACAGTTTTGAAACTATTTTATATCTGTTGCTTGTGGGAGAGGCCCAGCATGCCGCAGTGTGCATGCAGAGGTCAGAGCACGACATCCAGGAGTCAGTTCTCGCCTTCTACTGTGCAGGTTCTAGGGCTCAGTCTCTGTCAGGCTGAGTCCATGATCTTAAAGATTCAATTTTACATTCTGTGTGTGTGTGTGTGTGTGTGTGTGTGTGTGTGTATGCCTGAGTATATCTATGTGCACCACCTGTTTGCAAGTATCTTTAGAAAGGAGCAAAGGACATCAGAACCTGGTGACCATCAGAGTTACAAATAGTTATGAACTCCCCAGTGTGGTACTGGGAATTGAACCCAGGTCCTCTCCAAGAAAAGCAAGTACTCTGAATTGCTGAGCCAACTCTCTAGCCAACAGGCCTGATTTTAATTTTTAAAACGCACACTTATAGTCAACTTATACTGCAAAAGGCTCAATCAGTGGATGAATAGGACACAATTTTGAAGAGTTGCAGAGCTTTTGATTAAAATCATCATGGACTTTAATGTTTGATGCACAGTAGAAATATTGCATCAGGACGGTGATGTGTTATCAGTGTGTGTGTGTATGTATGTGTGTTATCACCGTGTGTGTGTGTGTGTGTGTGTGTGTGTTGCGTGTGTGTGTGTTTGTGTGTATGTATGTGTGTTATCACCGTGTGTGTGTGTGTGTGTTATCACCGTGTGTGTGTATGTGTGTGTATGTATGTGTGTGTGTGTTTGTGTGTGTATGTATGTGTGTTATCACCGTGTGTGTGTGTTTGTGTGTGTATGTATGTGTGTTATCACCGTGTGTGTGTGTGTGTATGTATGTGCGTGTGTGTTTGTGTGTGTATGTATGTGTGTTATCACCGTGTGTGTGTGTATGTATGTATGTTATCACCATGTGTGTGTGTATATGTGTGTGTGTTTGTGTGTGTGTGTGTGTGTGTTGTGTTATGAACTCCATTGGCTATGTGGAAAAGAAGGATGGTTTTGAACTCTAGATGAGATAATAACTAGGCCAGACCTTACCCTCAAGAGAAATTCAAGGATGGTCTGGCATGTTATTGTAGAGCTTAATAGGACCAGGTCCCTTTGCCCTGTAGTCCTACAAGAGTAAGCCCCTGTACTGTGAACCTCACGGGCAAGGTTTAGTCTCCAGACCTTCTTGGTAACCAAACAAACATGGAGTTTGAGACACCCCCACGCTTTTCTCAGTTGGGCTTCTGAAGAATCTATGCTCATGGGCATATGTTTCAGTGGAGTTGGGCTGTAAGCTTCAAGCTACTTTGATATTGTTTTTACAGATTTAACACTACGATCAGCAAAGCACTCTGAACCCGGTACCCTCTGGGGGAAGGAGCCAAGGCCAGTGGATATCCACTGTGTGCATGCCTTGAGATTGCTTCCCTCCCTTTATCATCAGAACTTCTAGAGGCTTCTCTTCACATGGGGATGAAACAAGCATTGGGGAATGTTAAACAGGAATCTGTACAAACAGGAATCTTCGCAGCTCCGAGGAAAGTGGAAGGAAATCTCTCTTTCTTTTTGTTACACGTACACAAAAGTTTTCCATCGACATATAACTTTCTGTTGTTGCTAGTCTCTGCAAGCAATTTATTAATTCACTAACATGTTAAGTTTATCTGTAATTTACTTACAAATTGATTAGTCAAAATACTCATATTGCATCCTTGTTTCTTTGTGCTAAAATGAATTAACGCTATAAGGGAGGATGCTTTCTAAAGCAATTGTCTTGTTTAAATTAGGCAATAAAATTGGATTTCTTAATAGCCATGCGATAAACCCAGACTGCTTTATAATCTGCCAAGTGTCTTCACATATAATACTGTATCTGATTCCCATGCTGGTTTTGTGGACTATGTGTATTTGGTATGCCTGGTTTACAAAAGTAGATCAAAGAAGAGAGGGTAAGACATTCGGTTCTTAACCTAAGGCTGTGCTGATGACCACGATGTACATTTTGAGATTTTGAGTGACAGCAGCTTCGTCTGTACCAGTTCTTAGGGTGTTGTAGATGCATCACAACATAATAAATATTTCCTCTATTTCCTCCTCCTCCTCCTCTTCCTTCCAATTCTGCTCTTCTCCTCTTTCTGCCGACTTCATTCCTCCCTCTCCTTTCTTTCTATTCCTTCTTTCTTCCCCCTCCCCGTGCCTTTTCTTTCTGTCTCTCCAATTCTGTGTGTGCGCACGTGCCTGTTACTGTTGGTGTGGGGAGATGCTTATGAATGTTAGGCATCAATGGTGGGTGACTTCCTCAGTTCCCATTCACCTGCTTTTTTCTTTCTTTGAGCCAGGGACTCTCACTGAACCTGAAGATTATCCATCAGTTAGGCTTACTGGTCCATGACTCTCAGAGATCTCACCCATCCCAGTGCTTCTGCTACAATACCAGCAGAAGGTGCTGAGGAAATGAACTCAGGCCTTCGGGCTTCTGCAGCAGGTACTTTTCTGAGACATCCCTTCAGATCCTATTAAGGCTTCTTAAATTGATCGCCCATGAAATCACTGGTGTACACAGATGCTCACCAAGAGACTGGTACAAACTGAGTAGTCTAAATTCTATTGGTTTTTTTTCTCAGAGAATTTCAGTATGTGTATTTATGTGTACAAAGTATCCTCCACCTCCATGGGGCTCCTGTGTTTGAGCACTTGGTCTCTAAGTGGGGGGAGGGATGAGTGTCTGAGGGGATGAGTCTTGAAGATGCTGTCTCTCTCTTGTTCCATCCCAGCCCTCTGCTCCCTGATTCACTAAGCTACGAAGGGTCTTCTCCACGTGTTCCCACTGCAGAGAACTCGGTCATGCCATCCCACCTTGATGAAATGACACAGAGCCAGAATAAAATGGGCTGATCCTCTCTCAAGGCATTTCTATCAAGTCTTTATTCAGGGCAACCAGAAAACTCACTAACACTAAAACTAACACATACTTCTTCCCAGATCACTTGTTTCAAAAGCTGTGTTGTAACAAGTGGGGCTTATGAGGCTGACTGTGATACGTGCAGAGACCACCAGTGTTTCTAGTGGAGTCCCCACATTCCCTTCTCTCCTCTGGTTGACCTCTCAGCCACACACATCTCATTGTCTATTCCCCTGTGTGATCTGCTAGTGCCAAACACATCTGCATTACAGTTTGTATCATGATTAAAGATTTTTTTTCATTCTATTCTATCTTCTGCTTGCTTCCCATCTATCAAATATATACTTAGAGGGACACAATTCATTAAGTAATTTTAATCTTAAATTATCTTAAAGTAATCATAAAGAATTATTCTTTTTAGCGAAGTTATACCCCTTATTTTTAAACGGCATCCATTTTGGACAAGCATTGACTGCAGCAGCTATCATCGATCTGCTAATATTTGCTCACCTCCTTTCTCTGTCTTTTCTACTTCATGTCCTATTGTGATATCATGGTACTTCATTTAAGAAGATTTTTCTTTTGTTTATGTATATGTGTGTGTATCTGCGTGAGTATATGCCACATGTATGTTGTTCCTACAGAGGCCTGAAGTGGGTGTTTCATATCCAAGAGCTGGAGTTACATGTGTTTGTGAGCATCACCACACAGGTACTGGGTATAGAACTCTGGCCTTCTACAAACACAGCAAGCTCTTCCTGCTTTCTAGATTCCCATGATGTCAGCATACGCCTCAAAAATCAGCCCTTGGGTTGCCCTATAATGGTAATATTTCAGTACTTAGAAGATGGCTCAGTGGGTAAAGGGGATCTGCTGCCAAGTCTGGGGACCTGAGTTTAATCCTTAGGACTTACATGGTGGAAGGAGAGATCTGATACTGTTAAGTTGTCCTCTGTCCTCTGACCATCTCATTTGAATATGTACATACTAAATAAATAAGATAAAAAGACAGTATTTCAGAAATAGTTCAGCTTTTCTGTAGGCTTGAGTACAGAGCCAGACTCTGGAGGTGGGAACCAGAATCAAAAAGCTGTGACACACACTGGCATCGTAATTAATTGGTTTATCCCCTGTGGTGACTGTGGTGGTGTGAGACCTGCTGCAACCTCCGTGGGACCCTAAGTAGGTACTGTGCTTGACTGTGCCAGCAGGAATGATAGTGACCCACTGTAGGATGGATTCCTCCTGGGGTGCACTGGAACACTTACAGGTGAGGAAAGGCAGCCTTAGATCTCAGCTTAAGTCAGGGTCTGAGATCCAGGGAACCATCATCACGACACTGATAAAACTCTTATTTATTATTTAGCTAATACCACTAAAATAAAACATAAAATTAAATCATATGGGTGAATGGAATGTGCCACTTGCATTGTACCTTGCCAGCTTTTTTCTGTGAAAGATGGGCATTCCTCTGTGAGAATGGGCTTCTGATATTCTAGACATGTGTTAGAACCCTGATGAAACTGGCTATCTTAAATCCCGATTTTTTTTCTTGATTACCTGTCTATTGATGAGAACGAGGTATCTATGTTCAAGTTCCTTTTTATTTGGCATTACTCCTTGTCTGTAGAAGCAGCTTGAATCCTGTGTCCCAAAATCCTGTGACATCTTCCCTGGGGCAGTTGTGAATGGTGTCTTAGTTTGGGTTTTATAGCTGTGAAGAGACACCATGACCATGGCAACTTTTATAAAGAAAACCATTTAATTGGGGCTGGCTTATAGTTTCAGAGGTTTAGTCCATTATTTTCATAGTAGGAAGCATGGCGACATGCAGGCAGCCATGGTACTGGAAAGGTGTTGAAAGTTCTACATTAAAGAGGACTATGTGCCACACTGAGTTTAGCTTAGGCATAGGAGACCTCAAAGCCTACCTACACAGTGACACACTTCCTCTAACATGGCCGCACGTCCTAATAGTGCTACTCTCTGTGGGACAAGCATGAGTCTATGGGATCCATAACTATTCACATCACCAGAAATGGGATACTATCTAGCTATAGGACATTTTATAATAGTGTGACAGAAGACCCATGAATAGGTCCTAAGGATAGAGCCTAGAGGAGGCAGGAACCTTAGTTGTGGCCAATTTCATGGATACAGTCATACTGCTGGTGGTTATGATAGCTATTGCCCTGGTTCAGTCATCTGGACTTGACTCTAACAACTTGCTTCACTGGGTGACTGAGGCACGAACCCTACCATCACTTACGCTTAATGAGGTCAGAGCTTTCCTAGTATGATAGAGAAGAGGGAGTCTAAGGGGAGACAAGTACAGTTCACTGGATTTACAAAATCAGAGCACATATGTCTGCTGCCCTAAGAAATAAACTTTAGCAAAAAGGCATAGAAAGGGTGAAAGCCTTAAGACATATACTGACATATACTGTGAAACCAACAAGGGAGTCCACATTTTCCCCCTAGCAGATCTAGAATATTCTCTAAAAGTGACCTGCTATGAGAGTGGACAAATTTCAACAATTGGCTTTGTTTCATTTTCATTTAAATTGGAGTAGATTTTTAGTACATTCTGACTATGGTTTTCCCTTCTCCAGCTCACCCCATATCCTCTGCTCTTCTCCACGCACCCAAATCTTCTCTCTCTCTCCCTCTCCCTCTTTGGGATATAAACAGGCATTCAAAAAGATAATAAAATAAAATTATATAAAGTGAACCAGAATAGGACAAAACAAACAAAGAGCCAAAAGGAAAGCTCAAGAAACAGATGCAGAGATACATAATTCGCAGACAGAGAGATCCTGAAAAAACACAAGATTAAAAACCAGAATATATACACAAGGACCTGTAAGGTGTCAAAGAGAAGAGAGGGCTGGGGGGTCCTGACAAGATGCTATGATCCAAAAAACCTTCCCGAATGCCATTGAGTTCATTTTGTGTTGGCCATCTACTGTTGGGCATGCAGCCTGCCCTTAAATGCAGTTTGTATACCGGATGAGACTTTGTTGGAGAAAAATATTTTTTTTTCAGTTGCAAGAAGTATCAACTGGAGACAGCTATGTTAGAGATGTGGGCTTTGGTCCAAGGCTCCTCTCAGCACTGGGGACTCATCAGGCCGAGACCAATGTAGTCCTTGTGTGTTGCTGCCACAGTCTCAGTGAGGTCATACGTGTGTGTGTCCCTTTGTGGTTAGAAAGCCTTGTTTCCTTAATGTTCTCCAAGCCTCTGGCTCTCACAATCTTTCTACCTTCTCTCCTGCAGAGTTCCCTGAGAAGAGGAGATGAATGGAGAGATCCCATTTAGGACCAAGTTTTCCAAGGTCTCTCACTCTCTGCATCTTGTCTGACTGTGGGTTTCTGTATTTGTTCCCAACTGCTGAAGGAGGAAGCTCCTCTGATGTCACATGAGCAAGACACTGATCTATGAGCTGTAGTAGAATGGCTTTAGGAGTCATTCTGTTACAATTTCCTTTAGTGGAACAGTAGCAGTACTTGGTATTCACCTCGTTCACTGGCCTATCTACTCTTGGCCACCAAAGCAGTGTTGGTGATGGGTTCAGTCTCATGGAGCTGGCCTTAAATTCAATCAGATATAGGTTGGTTACTCCCACAAGCTTTGTGCCACCATTGCACCAACACATCTTGCATGCAGGTCACGATTATATCAAAGGGTTTGCATCACGGTTGATACTTACCTTCCTCCTTGGGTAGCATGAGGAGTACTTCCTGTACCATAGACACTAATCATTATGGATGAAGGCTCAAGGTAGGCACCAGCTCGACTTCTACATTTTTAGTCAGTTGTGTAAGTCTTGTCTTCAGCACTAGGATCTTTCCATTAGTTTGTGGAGAGCAACCTATAGCTTCAGTAACAGCCTGAGTTGTTCAGGGATTCCCATGGTAACCCTTCTGCCAACAATTAGATTCAATGTAACTCGTTTACAATACCGAAGTTTCATTTGGGGACAAGGGATATTCATCTGGGACTCCATCTTCCCTATTATTTGGCAATTTACGTTAGATCGTCTTCATGTATGTGTATATTTTAGGAACCTTTTACCATTGCTCTATAACATGCCTCAAATAGCCCTTCCTCATCTCCTCTTCCCTCCCCAAACCCTGTTTAGTCTTCCTGTTCCAGCTCTTCCTCATCCATCTATTGCTATCTATTCTATTTCCCTTGGGTAGGGAGATCCATCCCTCCTTCCTAATCACTGACTTTTCCCATTTTGTAATTTGCTGCTTTGTCCAAATGATAGTGTCCTTTACCTTACAAAAGCTTTTTGGTTTCATGAGGTCCCATTATTAACTGCTGGTCTTAGTGTCTGTGCTGTTGGTGGTCTGTTCAGAAAGTCTTTTCCTGTGCTGCTGAGCTCACGACCAGCCCCACTTTGTCTTCTATCAAGATTCAGTGTATCTACCCTTATGTTGATGTCTTTGGTCCATTTGGAGTTGAGTTTTGTGCAGGGTGATAAACACGCATCTATTTGCATTCTTCTGTGTGCAAACATCTAGTTTGAACAGTATTATTCATGGAACACGCTGTCTTTTTCCAGTGTGTATTTTTTCTGCTTTCATTATCAAAAGTCAAGTGTGGATTTATGTCTGGGTC
This sequence comes from Uromys caudimaculatus, assembly GCA_028551405.1. Lineage (NCBI taxonomy): Eukaryota > Metazoa > Chordata > Mammalia > Rodentia > Muridae > Uromys > Uromys caudimaculatus. The sequence goes on along the minus strand of CM052717.1, from coordinate 16,449,621 downwards.
AAGTCAATTTAAGTCTGTTTTTATGCTAATACCATGTTGTTTCTATTACTATAGCTCTGTAATATAATTTGAGGTTGAGAATGATACTGCTTCAGCAGTTCGTGTATTATTCAGGATTGTTTTGGCTATTCTGGTTTTTTTGTGTTTCCATATAAAGCTGAAAACTGTCCTCTCAAGTTGTGTGATGAATTGTTTCCAAATTTTGATGGGATTGCATTGAATCTATACATTGCTTTTGGTAGAATGGCCATTTTTTATTGTATAAATCCTACCAAACCCAAACCATGAGCATGTGACATCTTTCTCTATTCTGGTATCTTCTCACTTTTTCCAGTGCCATAACGTTTTTATTATATAAGTCTTTCACTAGCTTAAAGTTACCAAAAGATTTTTGTGGCTATTGTGAAAGGTATTGTTTTTCTAATTTTTTCAGTCTACTTGTCATGTGTCATTTAGGAGGACTACGATTTTTATGTATTAATTTTATATTGCTATATTGCTGAAAGTATTTATCAGCTGCAGGAATTCCCTAGTGTTCCATTGTCCCATAAGTTTTGGTATATAGCTTTTTAATTTTCATTCAACTTTTAAAAAAACATTTTGATTTCTGCTTTGACTCATTTTTTTCATTCATTAGTGAGTTGTTCAGTTTCCATGAGTTTGTGAACTTTCTGGTGTTGTTGTTGTTGATATGAACTTTAATCCATGGCGATGAGAAAAGATGGAAGGTATTATTTTAATTTTTTTATATCTGTTGAGATGTGCTTTGTGTCCAAGTATGTGGTCAATTTCAGAGAAAGTTCCATGAGCTTCTGAGAGGAAGGAATATGCTTTCATCTTTGAGTGAGATGTTTTGTAAATATCTGTTAGGTCTATTTGGTTTATGATGTTATTTAGCTCTAGAATTTCTGTTTAGGTTTTGTCTTGATGACATGTCTATTAGTGAGAGTGGGTATTGAAATCACTGTATATCACTGTTTGAGGGTCAATATCTAATTTTAGCCATACTAGTTTTTCTGTTATAAATTTAAGGGCCTTTGAGTTTGTTGAATAAATGTTTAGAATTTAAATATCTTGTTGGTAGACTTTTCCTTTGATGAGTACATAGTATTCTTCCCTATCTCTTTAGATTTGGGTTTGAAGTCTATTTTGTTAAATATTAAACTGGCTAGCGTTGGCTTCTTTCTTGGGTTCATCTTCTTGGAGTATTTTTTGCATCCTTTTACCCTGAGGTTATGTCTATTCTTGATATTGCAGTGTGTTTCTTGGGTACAGCAGAAGATGGACTTTGTTTTTACATCCAATCTGTTAGTTTATGTCTTTTTATTGGTGAATTGAGATCATAGGTGTTAAGAGTTATCACACAGCAGGGTTTGTTTATCCCATTTGTCTTACTTGGGGTTTCTATTGCTGTGAAGAGACACTGTGACCACAGCAACTCTTATAGAGGAAAATATTTTATTGGAGCTTGTTTATGGTTCAGAGATTTAGTCCATTATTATCATGGCAAGCAATATGGTGGCACACAGGCAAACATGGTGCTAGAGAGGTAACTGAGGGTTCTAAATCTGGATCCACAGGCAGCAGGAAGAGACAGTGAGCCACTAGCCTGGTTTGAGTTTCTGAGACCTCAAAGCCTGCCCCCAGTGATACCTCCAACAAGGCTATGCCTATTCCAACAAGGCTACACCTCCTAACAGTACCTATCCCCATTGGGTCCATTTTTATTCAAACTACCATTCTATTGTTTTGTTGTGGTGGTGTGGGTCCCACCCACTTTTGCTTTGCTGGTCTGAGATGATTTATTCTTTGGTTATTTTGGATGCAATTACCCTCTTTAGGTTGAAGTTTTTCTTCTATCACCTTTTGTAGAGCTGAATTTGTAGTTAGATACTGCTTAAATTTGGGTTTGTCATGGAATATCATTCTTTCTCCATATATTGTAATTGAAATTTTGCTGAGTATTGTAGTTTAGGCTGGTATCTGTGGTCTTTTGGAGTTTGTAATACATCTGTCCAGGCAATTCTGGCTTTTGGAGTCTCCATTGAAAAGTCAGGTTTTATTCTAATAAGTCTGCCTTTATATGTTACTTGGTATTTTTTCTCTGAAGCTTTTAACATACAGTCCTTGTTCTATATGTTTAGTGTTATGATTATTGTGTGTTTTTCTCTGGTCCAATCTACTTGGTGTTCTGCATGCTTCTTGCACCTTGACATACACCTCCTTCATTAGAGTAAGGAAATTTTCCTCTGTTATTTTTTGAAGATATTTTCTGTGCCTTTGACTTGGGTTTCTGTTTCCTCCTATAGAGTGTACAGTGTTTGTGACTTTCCAGATAGGAAATACTTCTAAATCCCTTGTTTCTAGATATTGGGAGTTGACACCCTGGAATGGGAATGAGCCAGAGGTGTGGGAGGCATAATAGGGAGCATAGGAGAGAGGAAAGCTGGGCCTGCCATGAGGATCCGTGGCATCTACAAGGAACGGATGAAAAAGGAGGACAGATCCCTGAAGGCAGTCTGCTACAGGACTGGGGATGAGACTAGGGATTTGGGATTAGAGGATGAGAGGAGTGAAGACTGACTATATGTTTCACTGTTTGGCAAGAACAGGGTTTCCAGGGAGAGACTGTCATTGCTTCTGTTAGCAAGGTTATCCTCCAAACATTAACCAGCCACCTCAGCCTCCAGGGTGTTGAGATTATAAACTGGTACAATCACATCCAGCTCTAAGAGTCTCCAAAAATCACAAATATTAGAATCACCTTTAAAAATATAAACAAAGGTACAACTACGTATTGAGACAGAGCACGTCCCAATGTGGTAGGAATCCAAGCTGCTGACCGCCCATCAGGATGATGAGATTAGTGTAGGGTAGCCTGAGACTGGTTTTTGAATTGATAAATTTTGCATAATAATTGCTAGGTAAACCCTACTACTATTATTTGGTTTTATTATTTAGTTAAAGGTGCTCCAGACAGACTTAGCTATAGCTACAAGACTCATTGTCAATGTTGATTTCTATAAGAAAAAAGAGACTTCCCATCTGATAATAAAATAACGAAGAGAAAAAGATGATCTAGGAAATGTTGGGCAAATGTCATAGGGTTACTGCTGTGATGAAACACTATGACCAAAAGCAACTTGGGAAGGAAAGAATTTATTTTGCTACACTTTCACATTACTGTTCATCATAGGAGGAAATCAAGGCCAGAACTCAACTAGGAACCTGGAGGCAGGAGATACTGCAGAGGCCATGGAGGAGTACTGCTCACTAGATTGCTCCTCTTGGCTTACTTGCTCCGCCTGTCTTCTTATAGAACTCCTTACCACCAATCTAAGGATGCACCATGTATAATTGTCTGAGCCTTCTCCTATCAATCACCAGTTAAGAAGACAGGCTATAGCCAGATCTTATGGAGACATTTCCTCGTTGAGGTTCCCTCCTCTCAGATGACTGTAGCTTGTATTAATACATAATATACTTACATAACACTGATGTCAATTATAAACACCACTAGTAAGCAAAGGGAGGGGATAAATAAAATGTATTTTCATAAAATCTACCTTTTACATTGTGGTAGAGCAGCTAACAATTAAACTTATGATTGGACTGAAGACAAGATTCCCAGTGTGGTTATGAAAGAGGCCACCAAGGCAGCCCACCAGAAGCAAGGATGAGACCAGATGGAGAGTGCCTGGGTGGCTAGGGAGGGTGGCATGGTTGCTTCCTCCCTGTGAGGAACTTGGACTGGCCAGAGATTTAAAAATAAAATTTTAAATTGTGTTAAAATATCTAGAGGCATGAAGTCTCATACACAAAATAATGCGGTCATTATTTTGATGTCAAAATAGCAGGGGCAGTCATAACTAACTGTCTCTATGCCTCTCCTGTAACAATTATACAAACAGCAACTTGTGTATAACACAAGCCAAGGCAGGAACTCGAGTCACTAGTGTTCTCATGCCTGAATGGTAGGTGTGTGAAATGTGTCAAATGCTCTCAGAAATGACAACTACTGAGACGAATGGTAAATTACACCTGGTGTTATATCCATTTTTAGGGTTGTATGCCTAGGAGGAATAAACACACATAAATGAGAATGGCCACACAGTTTAATTCACAATAGCACAGAATGGAAACCCCCCCAAATGTCTCTCAGTCAGAAAGCTATAAACACACTGTAGTGGGCTCCTCCTCAACGACAAATGCAAGAGCCGTGCTCTGTATACAAGAGTGCCTACTCCAAACCTGTGGTGATAGGCAGTGCCAGGGACTTTCTACATCAGTGGTGACTTTTATATATTGATGTGGGTGCTGGAAATGTGGGTATGCCATAGTAAACATTAAGGGCCAAACACCAGATTTGTACATTTGACTTCATATAAATTATACCTTGATGAATAAAACATCAAAAACAGAAAAAATATTTTGTTAGACAAGTAGATAGAGCCCTGGAGAATTTTTTGCCGTGCGTACTATGTGTGTGGTGTGGCATTGTGTCTGCGGAGGGGTCACAAGCCATGAATATGCAGAAGCCAGAGGAGGGTGTGGGTCTGCTGCTCTCTCATTCTTCACCTTACTCCCTTAATATGGGGTCTCTCATCAAACACAGAGAAAGGCAGCAAATCTCAGCAATCCTCTTGTCCCCCATCCCCACCCAATTCTGGGGTTGCAGGTACATGTGCAACCATGCCTGACTGTTTTAAATGGGTGCTGGAGATTTGAACTTAGGACCTCATGCTGATTCTTCTCCAATAAGTTCTTCAATAAATTCTTATCATACTTAACACAAATGATAACTTCTAGACTCCAAGACAAAACAAGAGATATTGATGTCATATCCATATTCTCACAGTGACAATTTGATCCCTGGTGAAATGGGAAGGCATGCCCATACCATTGTCCAGTCAGGGAATGACAGTGTGCTTTCTTCTTCTTCTTCTTCTTCTTCTTCTTCTTCTTCTTCTTCTTCTTCTTCTTCTTCTTCTTCTTCTTCTTCTTCTTCTTCTTCTTCTTCTCCTCCTCCTCCTCCTCCTCCTCCTCCTCCTCCTCCTCCTCCTCCTCCTCCTCCTCTCCTTCTTTGTCTTCATCATCTTCTACCCACACTTCCTCATGTCCATTAAAAAAAAAAAGTTGCCTTTGTGCCAAACTTTATTTCTGTATTAAAATTTAGAAGATTCGTCAGGATCCATCCTGCTTATTAGAAAATTAAAACCATTTCCCAAATCCCTTCAACAGACAATATTTCAAGGTGCAGGTATCTGATCAGTTAGGCCTAGATAATGGAAAATAGCAAAGTACTTGGGCTGAGAATGACAGAGTAAAGACTGTCAGCCAGTTATAGCAAAAGGTGCTATTCTTTTTCAACCCTGTCTCTTCTGCCAAGAGACTCATTTCTACTCATGTTATTCAGATCTACAGATGGGAATGGTCATGCCATGAGCTTCATCCTCAGAGTCCTCCCAGGAAACTGAGTCCATCACTCAGAACCTTCCTCCTACCCCCATTCCAGATGTCTGGGAATCCTTCTCTTGTCACCTCACTAGTCCCTGAAGGTTAGATCTCTGAGTGTGCCTCAGGCAGAGTGTGCTGTCAAGGAACGGGAATCTTGTTCTTGGTTTATAAGCTGTCCCAGCACATTCTGGTGGCTTTGCTTTTGAGACCCCACTACACTTGAGCAGGTGTCTCCAAAGGAAGCTGACATAGAATTCTGGCCAGATGTCATCATGATGTTCTTCATCCCAGAGATGTCATGAGGAAAATATTATTTTTTTCCTTGGGATAGAAAAAATGTAATCTGCTGCCTGACACCCTAGCACCACGGTCCTTCTGTTCTAGAGAGACGCCTCCAAGTAATGCAGTGCCTTACATCAGTTGAAAAATTAGTTCTGACACCCTATTTTCCACGTTGGAAATGGTGAGACAGAAGAGAAAATTAACCATGAAGATATAGAGGAGGAATAACAATGAGGATTCTTCTAGAGCAGAAATGTAGAGCAAAGACCTCAGCTCATCTCTCCATGATCCTAGTTCCAGAGTCCAGCATTCTCTTGGCTGAGCCCTCTGTGTGTTGTGGATTTCAGTTCTGTATTTTGTTATGTCCCTTCTTCCTCCACCAAGGATCTTCATGTAGCCCAAGTTGTCCTCAATCTTATTCTGGAATTTCTGACTTTTCTGCCTATCCATCTCTCAAGTGTTGGGATTATTAGCTTCACCCATGCTGGGTAAAGCCTTTACCAATGATTGACAGCACCAGCTGGGCTATTAGGGAGCTGTATCACAGATGCAGTATGGGTTACTGCCGAAACTTTCTGGTGTATCCCACAAAGATTGTGAGCTAGGTGAGACTTGAAGTATTTGATTGTGAGGTCAGGGGTCAACACCAATCCAGTGCCATGTAACTTTACTGTACCCAGTTAACTGTAACTGTAAAGTTCCAGGGTCAGTTTTCCTCCAAGGCACACTTTAGATGATATGGCTACTGGGAGAGCTGGAAAATGTGGTCCAATCTTGTATGTGTTAACTCACTATTCATGGTGAATACAACTTGGAACAGATTCCTGTGGACACTGAAGGTGACCATGAGGACGTTAACTCTGTTTCCCGGGGCAGAGCATAGTAGTTTTCTGGAGGTGGGCTTGGAAAGGTCTAACTCAACTGCTTCCATGTCCTATCTCGAAATATGCTAAGTTCTGCATCTAGAGGACTGCCAGTCTGAGAGCAGCGGAGTGAGAAACAGAAGGAGAACCTACAGTCTGCCTGTGACACGTTCATTATAAATAAAACTGAGCAATGTTCTTCCAAAGATTCCCAAGCCATTGAAGACTCAACTTTCATATTGTCAACCTGGACAAATGAGGACATAGATGGTACCCAAGAGAGACTGCAGATGCCCACCTCACAGCAACGCTACAGAAAGCAACCCTTGCTGCCTTCAGAATCATAACAGTGCATTTCAAGTTAATAACACAACTGCTGGTGTAAGGATTTTCAGCATTTGCAGAATATACTTTGTGACATTAGAAGTAGAAAATCATGCTACCTGCTGAATCACTAATGGCTCCTGGTTTCCAAATTCCAAATGCAAATGTCATGCCTGTATTCCAATTGTGAAGCTAATTAGAAGCTGTAGGGTTCTGGTGTTCAGTATCTGAAGGTTCAGAGGACTAAATCCCATCCACAGAAGATGGTTCAATGTTGCTGTTCAAAGAAAAAAACAATCTTTTATAAATATTAAATAAAAACACCATTTCAAGACAATGTAAACTAGATAACATGAAAAATGTAAAAACAATGTTTAGACAATGGCTCTGTAGCTATTTAAGCAGAAAATATATCTATTGTGTTTGTTTATTGTGGAGGGCAGCGTGCATGTTCTGTGACACATCTGTGGCAGTCAGAGAACTACTTATAGGTAGCCAGCTCTCTCTACCTTGTGGGTCCAGGGATCATCCACCTTGGTAGTATGCACCTTTACTGAACCACTAATATATTTATTAGATAGTTATTTCTTAAAGATGTATCTAGGGCCTGGAGAAAAGGCTCAGCCACTAGGGCATTGAGTGATCTTCCAGAAGACCCAGGTTCCATCCCTGGCATCTATGTGGCGGCTCACAACCTTCTATTGTACCTGTTCAAGTTGATCCAATGCCTTCCTATGGCTTCCATGTGCACTGCTTGTACACAGTACACAAACATATGCAGGCAAAACACACACATGCATAAAAATAATTTTAAAAATTAAAAAAATGGTTCTATACATTTTATATATGCATACATAAAATATTACTTGTGTTGTCGTCTTTGGCTTTTATTTTCTTACATTTGAAGTAAATGATGAAGGACTAAATAACTATCAACATTTCTGAAACTGGTTTGTATAGCAAAAAAATATAAATCTCGTTTCTGTAATGAAGAATGGTTCTATTCCATTCCATATTTTTGCCATTGTGGACATGCATACAATTTAAAACAGCTAGTGGTGGCATGCAAGACAATTTAGTTATGACAGAATATAAAAGAGAAAATCTACATTACCTTGTGTTGATGAGTAATCATGATATTAATGCCTTGAATGACTGCCTAATAGATAATTATTTTTTATGAACTATTTTTAAAGTTTTTAAAAGTTTATCGGTCAGACAATGTCACATAGCAAATAAATCGTTATTCTAGATTTTTAGAATAATTGCTTAAACATAGAGCATATGATATACCAGAAAATACAAATGAGACAGGGTGTTGTGAATATATAATATTTAACACTTATATCCATATTTACAAGGAATTGCAGAATTGAGATAAAGTCTACTAAATTGTGCACTAGGCAACTGTTGGCTTGAAGGGGAATTTGCATGTGTACCCACACAGCCATGTATGAAGAGCGCCAGTGTAAACACTGGACTGGTTGGCCAAGTGTCAAGAGCCTTGCTTTTTTCTCTCCCTGTATTTTAAGAATATTCCACATACTGTAGTGACCATTTTTCTTATACATGCCTTTTTAGAGGAGAGTAGGACTACAACACAGAAAAGTTGGCAACCAATGGGGTAAAACCAATTATTTCTATGAAGCAATTTTGGGACATACTGTGAAATTGATAAATATTAAACATTTGACCAGTGCTTTTCCTGCTGTAAAATTAATTATAGCATGTGAATAGGAAAGATTACTATATGTCTCCAACTGAAAGTAACATTTAGAGAAATCTCAATTAGTACATACATTCCTGGAAATAATTCACATATTTTAATCAAAATTTTTAATATGTGCATAGTTACTTCCCTACTTGCTGATTTGCAGACATTTATCCAGAGCAAAAAATAGGCCACATGCATCATGAGGCTCGATATAAAGATTCTAATAGTAGGAAAAACATAAATAACAAATTATATTTCTAGAATATTTTCAAGATAGGTTTATGTTAATTTTTAAAAAAAAACAACCTCTCTTTGCTGATTGAAAACTATTATTTTTGCTTATGCTGAGTGGTGTTTTAATCCATTACAAAATTTTGTGACTATTAAGAGGTGAAGAAGATTCCATTTAATTGGAATTTTCCATAAGTTCATATTTTGATTTATGGTACCTTTCTCCATTGCTCATCTTTTAAAATGGGTATACAATTAAGTATAGGAACTAAAGCCAAACATAAAGTGGGTGGTTATATCCTAACATCTGCTCCTTTGGAGAAAGCACATGGGTAGTAGGGTGAATATGGTTGATATCCCAGGCTGAACCTACTCCTCTTTTCCCGCTAAATGGACCCAGTACCATCCTTCTTAGTTTATCTTTCTCCCCATAGATTACTGCAGATCTCTGATCTCCTCAGAGAAGCTTCCCTGTGGACAGTGTTTAACACAAAAATCCAAAACTAGTTCAGGTATGAAGAACTAGTGTTCGCGGAGGGCTCAGTAACAAATAGAAGCTCTATCTCACACCCCTTCCCCAAGCTTAAGAATCATTCTGCAAGAGGGGTTGAGAAGATGATAAGAACCAGAGGTCAGAGGTCAGGAGGACTGGAACAAACACTATCTTCTGGAAATGACAGGACTGTTGCAGTCATGAACTTGTGTGCTTACACGCACAAGATCAAACCGGTAAACATGAAGGGCAGAGACCCCGTGAGCCCCTAACCCTGACTGTGGTACTATAGATAGTTACTGGTTTCCGAGGAGGAGAAGTTAGTTTTCTTTGTGAGTGTGGGCCCTGGTAGGTCGACCATACAGTCGTGGGTGGCCCAATGCCCAGAAGTGAATGGATAACAAATCGGAGTTGATAAATTGTTAAATTCAAGAAACAAAGAGAATACAAATTAAGGGCACTGTCTAGAGAGTGGGGACGGACCTTAAAAGAGCAAGGGCTGCAGCCAGGGTTGAATATGATCAAAACATATTGTATGAAATCCTGAAAGAGTTCATGAAAATATTTTCTATTGCTGCAGAAATGAATATAGGAACCAATATTCTACAGTTACAGCCTCACTTCTTTCCCTAGATACTAACTTGCCTTTCATGGCCGGCTCTCCAGACAGTGACTTTATAATATAACGTAATCAAACCAACCCAACATTTCTGCCTCAGAATTTTGAGCCCCTCAACACTGCAGAGATAGGATTATGTTGCTTCTGATCACTGAGAAACGTTAGAGGCATTTATATTTTTAATCGTGTATGATCAACAGAAGCATGGAATAATGTAAACTGAGGTCTCAGCATGTAAAGGACCAAGCTGTGACGGATCCATGCCTGAGAAGAAAGGGGCAGTCAGAGGGTGTGCAGCACTTAACACAGCAGCGCCATGCCAACCTTTGTCTTTGTCAACCACAGTTAATCATCCCTGAAGGGCTACAACCCAATGTGACCTCTCCCCTTCCAGGAACATTGTTGCCCCAAAGAGCTAGGTACAGTTATAGGAAAGAAGACTGGCGCCTTCAGTGGAGCCTGCATAATAATACATTGACTCTAAACTGTCTTCCAAAAGCAAAATCTAATCTAGAAAATAGCCTAGGAAATGAAAGCTTTTATTTATCACAAGTTACTGCATTTGTGTGTGTGCACATCATTACACACACACACACACACACACACACACACACACACACACACACACATGCACACACGCACTAAAGATTATATGAATTGTGATTTTCATGAAAAGGAATGTCTATGACTTCCTGGGAACACTATTTCTGGGTCACATGACTGTATTCCATTGAAGCTAGGGACAGAAGCTACTCTATGCACTGTTCTCTGGTGAAACCTCATCATGCATTAGTTAGAAAGCAAAGGTATTTACTTTAGAAATTTGAGAAGTCTATTCACATCTTCCTTCAGTTTAGACAAATATCATGGTGAAATGTTTAAACTGACTCTGTGCCAACACTGTGTTATTGTTTATTCTAATATGAATGAATCCTCTAGGCCCTTAAGAGGTTCCTAACGACATCTCCTTCACAGATGGCACACATCTCTCTCCACTCGTGTGGCAACAATCACCCACAGTGCACCATGCGGCATTTGGTATGAAGTAGGACTCATACCTTAACCTAGTCCAGTCTTGCTCACATAGCCGTTGCTGCTGTGTTGAATCTCTTCCACTTTACCATGTCACTGACATAGTGTTTGTGTCCTGAGTTATTGCTACAGAGCCACATAGAGAACATGGAATGTGCAAATATACCCTCCATTAGCCTTTGAGATGAGGTCATCCTGTTGGCGCACCCAGCCTGTGAAGAAGCCTCTGTGACTAGGGCTCCTTCACTGAAGCTTGAGTTTGGACATCAGATGTCTGACTACAGCCATGCGAGGTGATGTGTTGCTTGTGTTTTGAGCTGAGACAGTTTCTTACCACAGCAAACCAATGCATTTTCAACTGTTTTCAAGTCCTCTAGTTGTCCACAGAAGACTCCATCTTCATCGTGGAGATTTGGAGGGCACAACATCTTAGGTCATTTTGCCCACCCTGCTTTAAGTTTTCCAGTGTTCCTATTGTCCTCAGAAAAGAAGCCTAGTCCCTGCCCATGCTAGTTACTTTCTGTGTTATGAGCCCTGTGGTCATGGTCAGCCTTTCCATAGCTCTTTCCTGCTATGTGCCTGTCATGTAGGCCGCTCGTCTCTCCAATGCCTGCTTTTCCTTTTCTGTGTTCTCTTCCCATACTGCCTTCTTGGCTGAACATGGCTGTTGGGTCTCACGCCTCACTCCCCGAGTGATGTCTGTCACACTGAGCAACCCCCCTGATCTCAGCCCCTACTCTTACCATATTCATATGTGTATGTATATATATAAGATGTATATGATGAGTATGCATATGTATATATCCATACACACATGTATATATACATATTGATACATCCCCATATATGCATATATGTGGATATATGTGGATATGTATGTATATATGGATATATGTATTATATGTGTGTATGCATTTAAATGTGTACAAATATAATATATAATATATATATGCTTGTGTATATATAATTTGCAAAGCTGTAACTCCCCTTTACACTTTATTCTTTAAAACAAAACAAAAAAAAAGATTTATTTTATGTATGTGAATACACTGTTGCTGTCTTCAGACCCACCAGCAGAGGGCATCAGATCCCATTACAGATAGTTGTGAGCCACCATGTGGTTGCTAGGAATTGAACTCAGGACCTGTGGAAGAGCAGTCAGTGCTCTTAACCACTGTGCCATCTCTCCAGCCCTTCACTTCATTCTTGTTTATTACTTTCCGTAACTGACCTGTCTATTGACACCCCAAGCAAGAGCAAGAAGATCAAGCCTTTCTTTGGCTCTGCTCAGCATTACAGCCATGGTGACAGGATCCAGACCAGTGTGGGTAGCAGAAAAGATACTCAATAAGATTAGTGGAAATAAATATGGGCAACATGTATTCTGCTAATTCTCCAAGAGGGAAGGTCCTCCTGGAAGACTCAAACAAAAGAAAACTGTTAAAATACTCCTGCTGGCCAACCACCCCACGTTTACCAACTTAGGCTGTGGGTTCAAGGTACATGAAGCCACATCAAGCAGCCTCATGCCTTCTGTGTGTTGAGCCATCTCTCCTTTGTCTCTAAGAAAGGACAGGAATGTTGGCCTCCTATTTCTGCAGGACACACCATGACACTGTGCCTTTCTTAAACCTGGACCCCTCCTACTGCAGGCTCACCAGGCAGGACCATGGGCACAACCACTCATTCTGCTGTACACCTCACACCTCAGAAGAATAGTCTGTTCTTTCTGATGCTTCGCAGCTAGAGTGAGTGGAAATGACCTGATGTGAGCTCAATGGTTCGCTCACATCATAGAGATCTGAGAGCCTTATCCTGTCCCGCAACTGGCATGAAGCACTGGTAACCCCACTGCTGTGAGAGGAAACAGCACGGTATTCTTTGCCATCGGACAACTTAAACGTCCTGGGGCTCACTCACGTATGCTCACTCCATTTCCCACCGCTTTCCACGCTCTGCATTCCTTACAGTTAGAAGCGGTTCACATCCACTTTCACCATAGCAGAAAATATGGCCCCAATCAAACCCTCCTGCCACCCACCCCACAGTAAAGGGCATTCTTCATTCCCAGGCAGAGCATTTTGTAAATTGGAAGTGTATCAGTGACAATTATCAAGGAATGGTTTCTAAAATGCTTTCCTTCCTGCACAGCCTGGCAATCCTTCTTTCAAAAAGACATTAGCCAAAAACGAAGCTCCGGAAATGTCACTTGGAGCAAGCGATTGAATTAATTTATTTGTTTTACGGTATTTTACGGTTAGTCATGTCAGAGACTTTCCACTTTATTTTTTGCCTGCTCATTTAGATAATGCTCTATCTGCCATAAATCCCATGGAGGCTGAATACAATATCTTCTAAATATACCCTGCTAATAGTGGCTGGCCTAACTACTCATTGCAGATTTCATCCAAGCACTTGGATTTCACTCCAAAGGTGGCATTTTTGCCAGGTAGAACTAGCAATGTACAATTAATCTGCAAGTAAGGAACGGAAGCCTAGTATAAGGAAGATCATAGCTGGTGAAGTGCTTCTTAGTAGGACATTGATTAGATGGGGAAAACATAAAGGAAATGCCCTGTTCTAGCCAATGCCTTTTTTTCTGGGCTCATCATTTATTTTTGATGGGACAGGGAAAACCAACAGAAGAAAAAGAGCCCTAAGAGAAGACACAAGATTTAGAGTGCCATTATTCACGTGCTCAGGAATCCCACAAAAAATACCAAACTCAAAGCTATCATATATATGCAGAGGACCTGGTACAGACCCACGTTGGTCCTGCCCTTGCTGATTTGGTCTCTGTGGGTTCATATGAGTTTTGATCAGTTGATTTAGAGGGCTTTGTTCTCCAAGACTTAGTTTTTATGTGCAAGAGATGTGGCCAGTTGCGACTCCATTTCCAGTCTCCCTCAGTATTTGGAGACTTCATTAGGAGAGTCTTCAGTCCTAATTTAGGACTGTCTTCTCTGCACTATGACTTAGGAATTTGACATTGCACTAGGCTTCCACACTGCCCCTCAAATACCCTCCCATTCTAGCTGGCTCTGGCCACATTTCCTCCCTTAGCTCTACCTCTCCGCACGCTCCCCACCTGACCCTCCTGTTTCTGCTCTCCGTGCCCAGTCCATCCTTCCAATCACTCCCACCCTTAGAGAACCTTGTATCCCACCTAGTCCTTTCCCCTGGGGCTATGGATTATGGCTTGTTTACCATGTACTCAACAGCTAATATCCACATATAAGTGAATACATACAGCTAATGTCCACATAGAAGTGAATATATACCATATTTATCTTTCTGCTTCTGAGTTACCTAACTCAGGATTGTTTTTTTCTAGTTTCATCTATTTGCCTGAAAATTTCATCGTGTCATTTTATTTGACAATTGAGTAATACTCCATTGTGTGAATGAAGCACGCTTTATTCATCCATCCTTCTGTTGGGGGATATCTAGGTTGTTTCCAGTTTCTGGCTATCACGAATAGAGCATGAATAGAGTGGCAATGAACATGGCTGAGCACATTTTGTTGTGGGAGGGTGAAGTATATACTCATGAGTGGTGTAGCTGAATCTTGAGGTAGATCGATTCTCAACTTTCTCAAGAATATCTCCCAGCAATGGAGGAGTGTGCTCCTTTCTCCATGTCCTCACCACCGTGAGCTATGACTTGTATTTGTGACCGTAGCCATTCTAACAGATGTAAGATGGATTCTCCAAGTAGTTTTAATTTGCATTTCCCTGATGGCTAAGGATGCTGAACCTGTCTTTGTTTCTCAGCCACATGAGTCTCCTCTGTTGATAATTGCCTGTTTAAATCTTCACTCCATTTATTGTGTAGTTGGGTTTGGTTTGGTATCTAGTTTCTTAAGCTCTTTATATAATTTGGATAGTAGTTTTCTATCAGATGCAGAGTTGGTTAAAACTTTTTCCCATTCATTCTGTAGGCTGCCACATTGTTTCAATGATAGTGTCCTTTGCCTTACAGAAGTTTTTCAGTTTTATAAGGTCTCATTACTAATTGTTGATCTTAATGGCTTTGCTAATGGCGTTCTGTTCAGAAAGTCTTCTCTTGTGCCAATGTGTTCAAGGCTATTCCCCACTTTATTTTCCACCAAGTTCAGTACCTATGGCTAACCACGCAACATTATTTCATAAATCATTAATATAAATGTTTATTTCTAGTTGATAAATGTAAAATCATTTGATAAAATGATAAAATCAGTTGATAAAATCATTTACATTTCCTTATCCATAAAGCAGTGGTTGGTGTCCCATCAGCCTGAAGAAAGTCTTGTTCATAATTCCCCTTCCACTGCTGAGCAGAACAGTCCCAGAGGCGCATGCTCTGTCGTATGGGTTCCTACCACAGCTGGAACACCCTTTTTTGATACTATGTGTGATGGCTAAGATCTCCAGCTTGGACCAAATTTACATTCCTTTCTGAGATGTTTCTTGGACCAGGGACCAATCAGTTCACTGCTGTATTCCAACCCGAGGCATGTTCACATGCTCCCTGAGCGTGTCCACTCCTGCACCCCGTGGCCCACATTTGCATATTTTCTTCATTCTGTAGGTACTGGCTAAGTGTGTCTTACATGCCAGATGTGAGCAAGGGTCCAAATAATGAGGTTGTAGCAATGATTGCAAGAGATCAAAATCCAGCCTTCATTATAATCTCTTCCCAATGTATCTTTATCCTCTCAAAAAAGCTCCTACGCAAAATTCCTGAGTTCCTTAAAATGTACCCCTGAAATGCTATTAGAAACTGCATCGTCAAATGTGAAATATAATTTGGAGGTAGGTGACATTTTAAAATTTATCATCTGACTGTTTATGTTTTATGACCCTCTATTAAACTCCTGTCTTTTTGTGTATTTGTAGGTTATTATATATTGTATTATATGTTCTACTTATGATATTTAATTTTCTAATATTTTAGAATAGACTCATCTTTATCTTATAAAATAAAGGAAATTTTCTTTAATACATGTCTTGGAACTCTATGTGAAAGACCTTTAGGAATAAATTTTCACAATGAAATCAATAGATAAAATCATTTACATTTCATTTTTTTGAAATCTAGAACTGTAGAAACCACCATATGTTATTCTTAGTTTAATCAGCATTGTTTTACTTTGAATGAGACTAAGCAGCCACTTATCTCTGACATGTGTGCTATATTGCTGACACCTGTACTATATGTCTGATGTGTGCTATATGTCTATCTGACACGTGTGTTCTCTGTATGTGTTGTCTATCATATCAGTTGCCTCTGAGCAGGTTCTGACCTCTTCACATATGATATCCACGTGCTCCGTATTTCATATTCAATGAGGCCGCTTCTCCTCCTCTTCTTCCTCCTCCTCCTTCTCCTCCTCCTCCTCCTCCTCCTCCTCCTCCTCCTCCTCCTCCTCCTCCTCCTCCTCCTCCTTCTTTGTGTGTGTGTGGGGGGCAAGGTTATATTTATTAAGCAGGTGACCAATTAATTTCTACCACAAAAATTTCATATACACAAAATTCTGTATATATGGAATTCTGCATGTATGGTTCATATTTTTTAAATGTTAAAGATTATGAATGAAGGGTGAAGGCAGAAGAAGTGCACCCCACACTGTCTGACCTTGAGGGCATTTTTGACAACTCAAAGGAGATTCGCACCCTTCCGCTATTGCCACTATCTGCTTCCCCGGCAGGAAAGAGCTACTCACCTCCTCTGAAGATTTGTCTTTTCTGGACATGTCACATAAGAGAATTCTCGGTCTCCTTTCCCACAGTAAAATGACTATTGTCCCACTCTGCAACATTCACGATCACTGGAAACTATAAATCCACCCTATAGCTTATCTTCCCCAGTTTGGGAGGTAACTGAAGTCCCTTTAGGATCAGGGAAGAGAGTTTTATCTTTTTCACCTCCTTTGAGTTTTCCTTAAACACAGCCATTCGAGACAAAAACTTACGAAAACCACTGTAGCAGACATAAAAAGAATGTTCTGACTCAAACCATAATGTGCTGACAACCTTGAAGACACAACGATATGAAGAAGTCTCAAGAATCCTTGAGCTCTGTGGGTTCTCCTATGTGATGATGTCACTGCTCACTACATTTCAGGGGTGCTTTTTAGGGAACTCAGGAATCTTACCTGAGAGCTTATGTGAGAGAATAGAGATAGACTTGGGAGGGGTTAGAATGAAGGCTGGATTTTTATCTCTCACGACCATTACTATACCCTCATTATCTAGTACACAAAGAACACAGTACACAAAGTAACCTATTTAGGCTCTGAACTATAATCACAATTTTCCAGGAATCAGGCAAATTATCATATTCTTTATTGATTCATTAACGTTCAAAATTTGTAAAAAAACAAACTTTAAATCTTTTTTGCTTTTCTCTTTAATTTTGTTTATAATTTTCTACTTGGGTTTTTCTTAAACAAGCTTTACATTTGAACTTTTAACTAGCTTATGGTTCTAGTTTATGAAGGACAAGCTTGGTTTTATCTTTTTCAAGTATTAAGCTGGTGCTCTCAAACATGCTAGTGTACCAAACTTTATCATTCCTCTCACCCAAAGGCAGGGCCTGTGATGGTGTGAGTTTCTGCATCTCCCTGTGTCTGCCCCACATTGAACTGTAAACTATTCACGAATCACATCTTCATAGCCATAGGATGGGTGCTCATCTCACTGCATAACTGTCGGAACTGTGGAAATGTTTGTCCTGTCAACGAGGCGCTGTGGTCTCAATAGTTTCCAGTTGAGCTGAAAAGCTCCCCTTTTGTGTTCCCATGGGCATTGCACAATGCACTCAAACACTGCCACTCCTAAGCATGTTGATGTATACTTCATATGACACAAAAGTCACCATGATCAAGGGGGAGGAGCTTGGGTTCATTCTTATGGGTCTGTTTTGTAGGAGCCATTCACAATTGTCTACTTCTCTGATCCCCCTACTCAACTCAGGTAACTCACCTCATCTGAGGAAGGGTCTTGGATGCGTCGGGGAAGCCCCAGAATGGTGGGTAAACATCCCAAGTGTGATACTGTCTGTGGCATCATTTCCCACTGCTCTTTCTGACCCTTGTATCCCATGAATAGAAAAGAGTTAACGATGTCTACCTGCCACCCATGTTCAAGGATTAGAGAGAAGTGTCACTGATATCCAAAATGTCCTCCATCTTCACCTGGAGAAGCATTTCAAAACTCCTGCCAGCATTCCCAGGACTGCCTTCCCACATAGACTTGCACACTTCTGCACTTGTCTCCCAAAACCCTCTCCAAAGGCCCGCATGGATGGGAACATTAGTTACCTGAACCCCCCTCGACTCCATCTTGATTTGAAGTCTATTCACATTGAACAAATATCCAGACCAGGCCTTGGTTCTTAGTTCACCTTTTCTTCTCACTTTATTCCGTGCTGTCAGCTCCCACCCTATTCCTCTTCAAGGTTCCTTCCACTCCACAGATGTGCCTGATGCACACCCCCTCGTATTCCTATTTCCCTTGGCTTCATGTTTCTGATTCTCTGAACACACTGCCTCATCTCCTCTCCATCCCCCGCCCCCCACCCCCCGTGCCCCATTGGTTCATGAATTCTGACTGGGCAGCAGGAAGCTCCAATGAAAGGCTTCCTTAATGCCACAACCTGGTGACAGCAAGACCACTGACCAAAACAATCGACCTCTCTCAGTAGCTACAGAAAGGGAAATGGCATTGTGCACATCCCTTGAGGATCACATCGGGAACGCGTGACGATGCCATGTGCTTATGTAACTCTGTTTCCACTCTCAGTTTCTATTCACGGCATTAGCTCTTGCTACAGCTGCTTTTCCAAAGTCCGGCCTGCATCTTGGTGAACAGTACAGGTTCAGTTAATATTTACTGAATATTTATGACCAAAGAATCATAGTATGTGATGTGAATCCTCTTGGTGGCGTCTCCCATGAGTAGGGGAATGTGACAAGTTCTCGGAATGTAACTGAGAAATCAAGTAAATCTCTGGTGCTACCAATTAAAGCCATCCACTATGTCGGTGCCTCAAACTAGTTGTCTTGCAATGCTTAGCTGTAGCAGGCACCTCAATAAGAATTAGTGAGATCATTAAAAATGATTAAAATTATGTGTGGCACCAACATCATAATTCAAACCCCTAGCTATTTGTTTCAACTACAACAACTTCTATACTTATTAAGAAACATATCCCTCAATACTTTAGAGCTAGAATTTAGGAAATATAAATTTACCCCATGCTCAAACCTAATAAAACATAGCAATTGTAGATATATTGATTATTTGATTCATTCTTTTGAAGGATGATAATTATATAAGATTGGGTTTGATATTTCTATACCTACTTCTATATAGTATCTGAATTTTCTGTATTATCTTTTTAAAACCATGCCAGCTTCCAAGGAGAGACATTTATACACATTGTTCTTAATTACACCTACTGCTCAAACTTCCAAGTAACTATAAATAGTTAAGCATATTGATGAATACATTTTTTGATTATCTAAATAAAGACTTTACTCCACAACCAACTAAAGTGTGGGCTCGTGCTCCTTGTCAGTTGGGGGGTGTATGTGTGTGCTGCCTTTGGAGAACAGAAAGGCATGATTCTTGTTTTGTATTTGTAGCATTTCAAAAGCTTCTCAGGATATAATTGCACTAAGAAAACGTTCCCTGCTTCATTTCGACATATTTCCAATCGTGTGCTTATTGTTTGATATATTCCTATGTAAAATTACCCCATCCTCCAAGCAAGAAAAGGATGCGAGTTGGCAATCTTTTAAATTGGGTTTACTTTTATGGCAAAGCGCCAAAGCGTGTTAGTAAATGGCCTGCTCAGATGATCATTCCTTAAGGTTCAGATGAAATATTTTAAAACCATACAGCAGATGAACCAAATCTGAAACTCAATTATCTGCTTGTTATTTTAGAAGTGAAAAAAGAAAATTCCAAAGTCTGCGTTAGAATAGAACATCTTTTGAAAACACACTTACTGTTGTATTTAGATGGGCATTTGCTATCTCCCAGGAAGTAATAACTTTTGTCCTAGTTGGGCTTTGTGGCTGTGATAAAACGCTCGCAAAAACCAATGTAAGGGAGTAAGGGGTTTGTTGGGCTTACAAATCTCCAGCACAGTTGATCACTGAGGGAGATAAGACAGGGCAGGAATTCAAGCAGGACCAGAGGCAGCAACCATAGAAGAATGCTGCCTACTGTCTGGCTCTCATGGATTATGATGACGTAGTTGTTTTCATGTACAACCCAGGATGCCCTGCCCATGTCCATCAGCCCATCCTGATGGAGGCGATTCCTCAGTTGACAGTTCCTCTTCTAAGATGACTCTAGCTTGTGTCAAGTTGACAGACACTAACCAGCACAGCTTTCAACCTTTGAAAAATGCTAAAGCATTCTACACTCTACCCACCCACCCCGCACCCTGTCCTACTGCCTGTTCCCTGTATGATACAAACTAGGATGCTTCTATAACTTTTTGATGACTTAATAGGTTTCAAAAGAGCTAATTTTTGCACTCTTCAGAATGGCATTAATTGTTGAAAGTAGAGCGGCTTTGATGAATGTCAAGTCTTAAAAATCATCTGAAAATGTCCCGAGTGCTTGGTGATGATCAAAGCAGAGCCAATCTAACAAAGGACAAGTACAGTTTGCCTTTCACCACAGCCAGAGATGCCAACTGCAAACTCAGACCTAGGTGGACATTTGCATCTCTCTACTGTACACATTTTTGTTTTGTGCAGTCTTTGACACTAAGTCTCACATTGATCAGGCTGACCTTGAACTCTAGAGCTTCTAAACTCTACTTCCTAAATGCTGGGATGACAGCTGTGATGGTTTGTATATGCTAGGCCCAGGGAGTGGCACCATTTGGAGGTGTGGCCTTGTTGGAGTAGGTGTGTCACTGCAGTCCTGGGGTTTAAGATCCTACTCCTAGCTGTCTGGAAGTCATATTCTCCTAGCAGCCTTCAGATGAAGCTGTAGAACTCTCAGCTCCTCCTGCACCATGCCTGCCTGGATGCTGCCATGTTCCCTCCTTGAAGATAAAGGACTAAAGATCTGAACCTGTAAGCCAGCCCCCATTAACTGTTGTCCTTATAAGGGTTGCTTTGGTCATGGTGTCTGTTCACAGCAGTAAAACCCTAACTAAGACAACAGCCGAACCACATTTTGGGTCTGTCTTACATAGTCAGTTGTGGAACTAGATGCCCGACAACGCTGTCATCTTATTTTATGCTCATTCACATCCAGGGTACTGCCTGACTCCTTACTGTTAATATGTAAAGCCTTTTGAAAGTCACTTCCCAGGCTCTATGCTGTTAGTGTCTTCTGGAAGCAGCTTTAGCTTCTTTACAATTCTGTAACCAAATTTCTAAAAGTTTCCCGAACCGATGACGACCATTGCAATACACGTTTCCAGCGGTTCTTATAAATAAGATTGAACCACACACACACACGCAGTCATAAAAGTGAAGGGTCACACACATCTGAAGTCAATGCCAAGAAAGGGCAAGCCTCTGCATATGCAATCCAAGAACAGCAGCTTGCTGAAACTCCTGACATCTAAACCTACAATGCCCATAGCTACTTCCCTTCTGAAGATCCGTTTTTCCTTCAAAGCAGCCATCCGCTCTTTGATCACGGCCTGCAGCCAACTTTGCAGGGCTGACCATCTTTCCAGGGGTGGGTGAGGAGAAAAGGTCAGAGAAGCAATTTGCTGACTATGGACATCAGGGTAATGGTGGGCTCAGCTAATCTTAGCAGCAGACAGTTCATTTCTAACAGAAGGCCCAAGTCCCAGAGACTTGCCAGGTTTGGGGGAGGATTACTTTGCTCCTCCCCCTTTTCTCTTATGTTTCTATGTATATGTAGGGCATGTGTATGGGAAGTACATCTGTCCGTGTACACGTGGGTGCACTTGCATGTGTGTATATATGGGTGCACTCACGTGTGAGTGCGCATGAACAAGGGTGGGTGTGTGGGCGCCAGAGGTTGACATCAGGCATCTTATCTACATCTCACTATTTTATCAGCAAGCTCTTGCAATAAAAACCAGAGCAACCCTTTATGTCTAGACAGGCAGTTTACCCTGTAGATAGCCCTCCTGCCTTCTGAAGCTGTAATTACAGGTGTACCACCACACCCACCTGGCATTTAGGCTCAGAGGATCGGAACTCTGGTTCTCTCGATTGCCTGGCAAGCACTTGTAACTACTCCGCCAGCCCACAATGGTTTTTCACCGTGTTTAGATATAGTCCTTCGATTATTTAGGGGTGGCATTAGCTACAATGCAGTGAAGTCTCAATACCAACAGTACTCAACTGAGGGAAGGGGTAGCCATACAAGAGTGAGCAGTTAGTTAAGCTGACCCATGATAGAGATAAAACAGCTAAGAAATGAAAAACAGTTGCTATTTCCCAAGAAGAAACTGTCGAGTTTTTTTTTACAAGCATTATTTAAGTTGCTTTCAGGAAAGCTAGCCACTTTGGATGGTAAGAAAAGAGGCCTTGTTTTCTAGATGAGCCAACTACCTTTCCTTGGCAGAAATGGTAAAAGCCAAATTTTGCCACCCCCTTCCTCCTAAGGCTGCAGGGTTCCAGCCTGTGGGTCAGGCAACACTTACACGGTGCTTCCTGGGTTCTTTAAATGGTTCATCCTGGTGCAAAAGCAGGATTCGAACCTGGTGCTCTCAGATCCGGAGATGGTCTCATAGGGAGAACATGTCTGTCACCTCCCACAGCAGGCTCATTTCTGTAGAGAATGGAAAGCTGAAGGTCCCTTCCATGTGCCGGGGATTCCATGTGCTGGGGACTCCGTGTGCTGGGAATTTGTCCTCCATTGTCACTGAGGTGGCTTTGATTGCTATGTGATATGTTTCCTCTGGAAAATGAACAGCTGACCAGAAACAAAAACAACAGCCTTTGGCTGGGCTTGCACATCCACACTAACAGAGGTTCCATTACCTCAGTGCACACACACTAACTCCACTGAGGACAGAGAGCAGTGTGATCATTCATGAATAGGATGCCTTTGAGGTAATTGGTCCCTCAGAGTCCCCAGCATTCCTCTCTCATTCTGTCCCTTTTCTTAAAACTTTGCTTCCTTTCATTTTTCTATACCTGTTAGTCTTCCTTGCTTTTAGTATGTCAGTTTGCAATACTGTAAATATTATCACCTGAGATAGATGTACCCATGTGTCTAAATGAGAGCACACACTGTATATAATGACCCCATATACTAGGTCTGCAGATCTGGCCCATTTTATCATGTCGTAGGCTACATATGCTTATATGGGAAGATTATTGGTATTGGGGAGGCACACGTAGGAAGGATATATATATATATATATATATACCATGTACATACCTGAAACCCGTAGTAGTCAGAAGGGGACATTGATCACTAGGAACTGAAGTTACAGAAGTCCATGAGTCATGATATGGGTTCTGGGAACCAGTCTGGCCTCTCTGCATGAGCCACAAGCACTCTTAATCACTGAGCCATTTATCCAGTCCCGGGGTCTATAATGATTAAGTGAATATGAACTATGGAATCTTGGTTTCAGGGCAACCCATATATAGATTCTAAACAGTTTCTATATATTGAAACAAACCTTCAAAATGTTATGATAATTAATTGCCTTTCATTCATTAATCTCAATGAAGCCTATATTATCTATTATCCCATTTGGTTATTCAGTTTTTCTCTTAAGTGTAAAGAGAAAAAAATGAATTATTTGGCAGTAATTTTCCTTTCGCCGTGGGGGAAAGTGCACACATGAGGTGCTGGATAGTTTTATGTCAACGTGACGCGGCTAAGAGGAACCTCAATTGACCTAGCTGTGGGGCATTTTCTTAGTGATGGATGGAGGAGGGCCCAGCCTATGGTGATGGCGCCGTCCATGGCAGGTGGTCCTGCATTCTATTAGAAAGCAGGCTGAGCAAGCCATGGGAAGCAAGCCACCAAGTAGCAACTTCTTCCTGCCCTGTCACCATGGCCTCTTAGCTCCTGCCTTCAACCTCCTTCCCTGTGTGAGTTCCTGTTCTGGCTTCCTTCACTGATGAACTACAATGTGGAAATGTAAGCCAAATAAACCCTTTCTTCCCCTGCCTGCTTTTATTTCATTGCAGCAACAGAAACCTAACTGAGTCACATGGCCTTCTAACTTGTCACTTATACTAAATGAAATGCAAATTAACAAGAAGGGCTCCACTGACCCCTGCGGATGTGGTGCTGTTCCTGTCCCCTATGCCAGCTCTGTCTACTCAGCCTTCTCTGTCTTACACAGTTCTCATTCCCCTCTCTTGCTTAGCGAAGAGCTGATTTGCAGAAGTCCTTTGTCTTGGGGTTTACGTCGGCTTGGGGTGGGAATGTTTCTGTCCTCACTGCTCCCATTTGTCTTGATATCATCCTTCTCCTTTCAGATAAAGGCCTGAAGGGACACAGACTAGGAAAGCAACTGGAAACATTGTGTGTTCCTACCTGGGCAATCTCTATGCATGCTCTCATCCTTAGGCCCAACCTACTATGAGCAATACCTCCTGGGAAAGTAAGCATTAGTTTTAGAAGGGTGAATCCTCAGATCTTAGCTATTGTGTATGCCAGTGTTAGCGTGCGACACACACACACACACACACACACACACACACACACACACACACACACATTAGCTTTCTATAGCTGCTGCTTCAACTTCCTTTTTTTTTTTTTTTTTTTTACACCAATTGTTTGAAATATTGTCGTGTCCGCGTGATCTCTAGCATGGTTAAATGCCCCACACATAGTGGTTTGGGTCTGCTTGCTCCTTATGCTACTTCCTCCAACTAACGCTATGCATGGCCCTGTAACTTCATCATTCACTCCTGCATTCTCACTTTTAAGATTTTTAAATCTTCTTTTTAATTATGTATATGGGCATTGGGATGATAGTATGAATGTTTGTGCCCATACAATCCAGAGAGATTGGAGCCCCCAAAGCTGGAGTTAGAGATGGTTGTTGGACATACTTTCTCTGAGTGCTAGCAACCAAACTGAACTGCTCGGCAAGAGTGTTACATACACTTAACTGCTGAGTCGTCTCTCTGGCCCCTCTTATTTTCTTGCAACACTACAGGAAATGCTAAGGGCATTGCCTGGAACCTCAACAAAGCCACAGTTCCGTGGGTCCTCTCTTGTCCTCCACACACTGAGCTACTGATGAAGCTGCTTGCCTGTCCAGAAGTCTCTGCGGCCTCTCTTTGGCATCTGGACCTCTCCGGAAATTAGTAATAAACAGCATCACACACTCAGCTGAGCTACCTTGCCTTTGTTAATGCTTTAAGAGAAGAGAAGCAATCTTGATTGGGGGGAGGGGAAGAGAAGGGGAGAGGGGAAAAGAGGAAGAAGAAGAGAAGGGTTAGGGAGAGAGGAAGGAGAGGATTAGAAGAGCCTCCCAAAGATAACAGTAACAATCCTACAATGATAAATGAAGTTTCTTTTCTTTTTTTTTTTTTTTTTTGATACTTTATTTACATTTCCAATGTTTCCCCTTTTCTGGGTCTCCTCTTTGGAAACCCCCTATCCCCTCCCCATCCCCACCTCTATGAGGGAATTCCAACTCCCACCCACCTGCCCACCCATCCCCATATTCCCACCTTGACATTCCCCTTTACTGGGGCCTCTAACACCCTCAGGCCCAAGGGCCTCTCCTCTCTCCCTGATGGCCATCAAGGTCATCCTCTGCCATATATGCGGCCCAAACCATGGGTCCATAGATGTGTATTCTTTGGTTGGTGGTCCAAACTCCAGGACGACTGGAGGGGGGGGGCGGTCAGGCACATTGACGCTCTTGCTCC
>CM052717.1:16356794-16414925 GCA_028551405.1 Uromys caudimaculatus | reverse complement strand
GTCCCTGTATTCTCAATTGTTAATTGTTATGCCTGTGGCTCCAGGCTAACAGGATATAGAAATGTTTGTTGCTTCCTCACCTGTCGTTCCAAAAAAGGCAAACTGCCATGATGAAGGTCACATAGATCTCAATGCCAACTGGATGAATAAGGAGTGTGGCCTTTTGCATAACAAAGAGCTGAATGTTAGAACTATGACAGAATGACCTGAAGGACAGAGGCAGAAGACAGAAGGAAGACAGAAGGCAATAGGGTGGTAGAGCAGAGAGCAAACCACATGGAGAGACAAAATTTTGCAGAAGTTAGGTTAAGTTAGGGGCTGCTGAGGGACTACCACAGCAAACAGGTCAACAGCCTTACACTCTACAGATGTCTCTGTGTCTATCTTTGGTTAAACCACAAACAGGACCCCTAAAGTCCTGCAAGAGTTTGTGGTTATCTGTGGGCAAAGGGGTGAAGGAAGTAGGAGCTAGAGTTTGTTCATCAAAGGTACAAATTTTCTCATAAACAGGCAGAGTGCTTGGAGCTTATGGCATAGCAAGTGACTACAGTCAATAACAGCATTGTATATCTCAAAAAAAGCAAGAAAGTACATTTCAAGTCTCCCTAAAAATTATAGGTTATCAAGATGATGGATATGTTAATTAGTTTGATTTAATCATTCCATATTGCACACATATATCAAAGCATCATGGCATCCTATAATGTATGTTATTTATGATGTGTCAAAAATAACGTAGGCATCTCTACAGTCAGAGGAGTTTGGTTCTCAGAGCCCCTCTGGGGACCTAGATCTGTAGGTGCCATGGCTTGTCTATGAAATTCAATAGCATTTGCATATAGTATTACATGTTACCTTCTCAGGTGACACGGTTTCCTATAAGTGCTGTAAAGTAGCTTTCATATTAAATACACAGACTCACAGGGCTATGTGGGTTCAGCCATGATATTGTTGAAATGCTTTTGACTTGCGGGTGGTTAAATCCATGGATGTGGAACCCACAGTGTGAAGGGGGAACTGTATAAGCAAAAATAAATATATAAGAAAAATGGTATTTGTACTGAAAACATGATGGCAATGCTGAGAGGCAGCTGCCTCCACACCTCTGGGCTTCTATACGGAGGTCCAGGTTGGGAACAAAAACTTGACTGAAGTACAGAACCAGGGGAGTAGATAGGACCATCCAGTCAGGATAGTGAAGAAACTGATGTACCAAAAAACCCACCTAACTGGTGAGGGACAGAGGAAGGACCTGGGAAAGCAACCATACAGGAAGAGTGAGGGACTCTGGCATCCTGAAAGCCAAATGAAGACGGAGCGAAGGCCGTAAAGACGTGCATCTGATGTCAAGTGCACATCAAGTCAATGGGATGCTGTGAGGATGCTAGGAGCAACAGGGCCGGGGGGGTCTGGATATCTAACTCTTTCGAGAAATTTAACTCCAAAGAACAGTTACAAACCAAACAAATAAATAAACAGTATTAGGACCCAAGTGAGGTTTAGGTAGCTTTTTTATAAATGTGCAAGAGATGGAGACTACAAAGACATGGGGCAACTGATCACGCAGGAAGGGCTGACAGGGAAGTGGAAATGATGCCCTTGAACAGACAACAGGTCCTGACTTAGGGTACCCTGCCCACATCCAGGAACACAGTGGGAGCTCAGTGAGAAGAAAGTGAGTGAGTGAGCAAAACTCAGGGCATCTGGACTTTCAGAATTAGTAGGAGAACTTTCTTATACCCACCCCCACCCCCATACATACATATGAGGAAACAAGACCATTAGCTGACAATGAGGACAGTTTGATAATGATTGAGTTAAGAAAATATGAGGTAAGCCGGGCAGTGGTGGCGCACGCCTTTAATCCCAGCACGGAGGCAGAGGCAGGCAGATTTCCGAGTTCAAGGCCAGCCTGGTCTACAGAGTGAGTTCCAGTACAGCCAGGGCTATACAGAGAAACCCTGTTTTGAAAAAATCAAAAAAGAAAAAGAAAAGATGAGGTGTTCATCTGGGAGGGTGGGGAACCTATGACCCCAGAGATGGCATGTGAATAGTTGGATGAATGGTCTAGTTTAGTCACTTTTTATTGATTTAAGGTGGAGACAGTGAGCCTGGTAGGTGCTCTCCTCAGGCAGGTCACCTACCACCATAGGCACAAGTTGTCAGGCACTATGGTTGGGCTTTGGCAGGCCAGGCTGCACAGACTTATAGTTGGAGGTCACTCTGTACTAAAACATGAAATACTTCAGGTCCTCTGTTGTCACTATTAGGATGGTTTTGGACATTATATATATATATATATATATATATATATATATATCATGACTTTTCAAAGATGGAATATCTAGCTAGTTGCTTGATGCATTTTCAGCAAACACTTGCTAATTTTTAGAACCCTATCAGAGGCCACAGGGTTGATGGAGTTTGCCAAAAATGATGGGTCACTGACAGGAGGCTGGACTCTGAACAGGAAGCCGTGGTAAGAAGAGAATCCATTGTCTGAAATTTTACAACCTCATTGATGGATAAGACACAAAACAACGTAACGGATTTACCAAGAAGAAGGCATACAAACAAGCTCACTCTAGGAGATGGCCTAAGATTTTATCAAAGCAAGGTGCTTGACTGAGTTAAGAATCCATCATAAAAATAGAGGAGGTATTGTTGACAGGATTGAAAGCAGTAGGAGTCAAAACATGTTTTCTCTTACCCATAACCTAGCTTCATCCCGTTATTCATTCATTCATTCTCTCTCTCTCTCTCTCTCTCTCTCTCTCTCTCTCTCTCCCTCTCCCTCTCCCTCTCCCTCTCCCTCTCCCCCTCCCTTTCTCTCCTTCTCTCCCTCTCCCTCCCTTGTTTTTCCAGACAGAGTTACTCTGTATAACCCTGTCTATCCTAGAACTTGCTCCAAATTCACAGAAATTTATCTGCCTCTGTTTCCCGAACACTGGGATTAAAGATGTGCACCACCACCACCCTGTAATTATTCTTAAGGCAGTAAGACAATGGTTCAAATCTTGCTATTACATCACCTTCCAAATAATGATCTACTTATTTAAATTGGATTATACAGCTGGGAGATGACTCTCTGAGTGACGTACCTGACTCACACATAGAAGGACTCAGGCTGCAACCTCCCAAATCCATGTAAAAGCCACACGTGGTAGCATGTGTCTATAATCCCAGAATTCCTACAGTAAGGTGGATGGTAGAGATAGGAGAATGTGACTCACGGTCCTGCTGGCTCAACATGCACAGTGTAGCATGAACAACCTAGAGACCCTGTCTCAAGCAGGGTGGGAGGCAAAGACCGTCTTGTGTGTGACATATGACAGCTATATCCTGAACTCATCCATGGACAAATACAGACACCTATCTACACAAAATGAACAAATAATTAAATGAAGCTTATCATGTATGTTTACAGTAAGTACCATGTTCTTCATAAGAATTATTCATTTTGGGGGCTGGAGAGATGGCTCAGCATTTAACAGCATTGCTTGTTTTGGAGGGGACCTGGGTTCCCTCCAAACACCCACATGGTGGCTCTCAGTCATGCATAAGTCCAGGGCCAGAGGAGCTGGAGCCCTTTTCCCACTTCCTTGGGTATCAGGCACACACATGATGCACACATGTATTGGCACAGACAACATTCATATGAGTAAGAAAGAAAGAAATAATAAAGAAGAAACCTTTGTTCTCTTTGAATGGCGCCTTGGGTCAGTTATTTGTAGGTATATGTCACTTTGGCAGAATTGTATCATCAGTCATTTATGGGAGAAGCACTCTATAATGTCAGTCTGAAGATGGACTTGTAAAGATGGACATGTAAAACCTAGGGCAGTTTCTCCATACTGACCCTGCTCCACCCAAAGAGAGGTGTGTGTGTGTGTGTGTATTAGGTGTCTCCTGTTTAGCATCTCTGCTTCCTTCCTTGGAAGGCCTCATGCTATGGCTTCTCACATGCTTGCCATAGGAAACTGACCTTCCCAAGAGTCTAAGTATCTAATGCAGATTTTAAACCATGAGTAAAATCTAAAAGTAGCAGACACCCTTATTTTCCATAAATACTGATCAAGCAGTTCATAAGTAGGACACAGGTAGAGTGGATTCACACAAAAAATAAATGCTTGACTATAAATGACAGAAAGAAGCTGACCTTAGGTTTTAACATGTACCATTTTATTATACCTTGTTGTATTAGAGTTGATACTAGCTGCCCACTACTTCATCTAGCTGCCCATGATGTCACATCTATTTAGATTCAAATCTAAATCCCAAGGAAAGTTTTGGGTCTTTGACTAAAACACTCATGTAAAAACTCAGTGACCCTTCCATAGTGAACTGTGGCACAATGGAGATGCTACATGCCCGTTGGCCTCACAGATACCTCCCTCGAGTCTCTTATAGAACACACATGCCAACTACACACACTGCTGTCCCTGGAGAAATGAAACGAGTGTCCACACTTGTTTCCCTGGCTTATAAACTGTGACGAGTTTTGGCCTGCTTTCGGTAGCCTCTGTTTAGGACCCTGTGGCCTGTGCAAGTTCCTCTGCAATGTTTTATAGCATGGGTGCATGTCAGTGTTTCATGTGTGGAGTGAACTGAGACTCAGCTAGGTCCAGAGGAGAACAGGGTGAGTTAAATCAATCAGGCAGATTCAAGCAAGAACCTCTTCTCAGAACTGAAATTTCCAACAACTTTTCTAGTTCCCGAGTAAGACAGAGAGCATAGCCCTTCACGGTGCTTTAAACGTGTTTGTTGTTACATGATTGGCTAGCATGCAGTGACACAGTCAGGGAATGGGACATTTATCTCTTTGAATAACTTGAGTGGCTATGTCTCTACCAGCAGTCACTGCCTTCTGTATATGATCTGATAATTCGCCAGAAAGATGAGCCCTTCCAGGTATGGCCCAGGTGAGGCTCAGGATATGCCCTCAGCAACTAGATCATTACAGAGAGCCTTGCAGAGGGAGGTGACAAGCCAGTGATGGCAGGTCATGCATCATGCATTCACTGGCGGTGAGGGAGTCTTTTTTTTTCATGTGACTGATTTATCACCAAGAGAAGCAACATCCTGGGTGATGGAATTTATACCACGATTTTCCATAGCTCTCACAGATACAAGGATCTTGTCACAAAAGTCAGGAGCAAAGGAGACTGGCTGACAAAGGCAGTTGGGAGAACTGTGCTCTCTCTCTCTCCTCATGCTTAGGAATGCAGAAAGCATTTGCCTAAGGAGCTCTGGCATAAATTCAAAATACAGCATGTCTGGTAATTTCAATTTTTAACAGCCATGTCCTTAAAGAGAAGCAGGGCTGGACTCAGGGAAGAGAAGGAAGGTAAATTTCGGATGCAAATGACATCTAGCGGTGGCAGTCTAGGGAGAGCATGTTAACATGAAGACACCCTTCTGCAGAGGAATTTATAGTGGGTCATTTCAGGCTGTTGTCTGTTCTGGGAGAGTTCTCCATGCAGACCCCAGGAGTGATGAGGACACTGTCTGAGTGTCAGTAAAGGGTGTCCCGTGTTGTCTTTTCAGAATTCGCATTGTTAAGCCTAGTTTTATTGTTCACACAAAAACTGCAGCTGTTGGCTCAGGACACTAGAAGATGCTTGCAGTCAGGGCTAATTAGCCGAATTATGACGCCTGGGATGAGCCACAGCAAGCATGCAGGAAGCTGAAATACTGCCCCGGAGGAAGAGTAGCCATGCCCTCTGCAGGCCAGAGCGAGGTGTGGCTCTGAGCCTTCTCTGGACCTTCCAGCCGACCAGCTTTTAGATCACTGAATAGTAGGAACTGTCACATAAGATTCAGGAACACATGAAGCACACTGGGGACCTCCATCAAGGCAAAGCAGGAGGAGGTTGAGCAGAGGAAACCAACCACAGAGCAGGGTATTCAGAAGTCTTATAGGTACTGTCAGCGCATGCTCAGCAAAACAACAACAACAAACAAAACCACCCCTCGTAGAGAACAGAGTTCTACCTAAACCGCAGCAGAAACGAGCTCAAGCAAGGAAGATGACGGTAAATGAACCTGGTTTGATATTTAAGTAATTGGTAATGAACAATATAAGTTAATAAAATATTAGACATGTATTATCAACCGAAACCAAAGCAGAAAGAAATACATTGTGAGCCCAGTGAGGAAAGTAACAATAATTGGCTAAGAAGCAGGTGGCTTTCTCTGCTCTGTTTAGGAGGTTGAAATGGAAATTTTAAGTAAAGGAAGCCACTCTGCCCCTCTACAGTCAGGTGTTCAAACAGAACAAGAGACCCTGCAGGACACTGGAAAAACTAAGAGGTCCCTCCTGTGTCCAAAAAAACCCAAACCAGGGTACAGTCCTCAGAGTTACAGGAGAGGGTGTTCTTGGGAGGCATTTAGGTCATAGAATCTGCACCAGGTGACAGAGTGACGTAAAAACTGAGGAGAAGCCAAGGCTGATGCTGGTGTGTGCTGTCTGACTTGGGCTGGGCTGTAGAGGAATGGTTATCTTGAGGAAGAACAGATATGAGAGGGGCTACCGGTCAGGACATCATTTGGGTTTTCAATAGCCTAATTTTAAATTTGGTGTTTTTGGGACTACTGGGTGTGGTGGTAGGCATCTGTGAACCTCAGCATATAAGGTCCAGAGGCAGGAGGATCATGGCAAGTTTGAGACCAGATTGGACTACATAGAAGACCCCATCTCAAAAAACAAAATAGACGAAATGAAGCAAGTGGCCGGGCTGTGAGATGGATGGATTTGCTTGGTAAGGAGTTGAGTTATACGGTACAGTGAGCCATTAGATAACAAGACAGAAGAGAAAGGGCGGAATGAGGAAACAGAAGAATTTCCGCTAAGGATCTGCACCCTTCCACGTGGATAGATCTGCCTTAGCTCCCCCATGTCTCTGGGGAATTGTGTCCTCCACTCCTGATGCCCGAGGGAAGGATAACTCCCTGGCGGTGGCTTAGCACACATCTTTCCCACAGATTGGATCAGTGTCTACTTCATTTCTCAAGAACACAGATTGCCCCCAGTGCCTGACTCTGTATCACATCCCTCCACAGCATCCTGTTTCTCTGCTGTGAAACAGGGAGGTCAGAGTAATTACTTACCAGGATTGCTGTGAGCATCAACTGAATTCATTCATCCAGGGGCTTCCAATAATGCCTAGAACAGAGAGAAGGCTAATTTAGTGGGCTTCCAAAGACAAGAAATGTACAAGTTCACCTACTCTGGACCATCCAAGGCCGTGTGCATTACAGGAAGTCAATACAGAATCCTCTGTCAAATGCCACAGGAGGAATGCCTAGGATATATGCTGCTATTGATCTTATGGCCGTGGAGTTAACACAATTAATTTAACTGTTTATAAGATGAGTACTTTTCAGATTTATGCATTCAGTGGGAATGTTTAAAGGATACTTTCTTATACTGGTTAGTGAATCACCAGCACAGAGAGCCTGTGTAACTGAAGTACTACATTGAGCATCTCAGATAACATTCCACGGAGAACATTTATCTGAAATTTTACCTATAGTTAATTTTAGAGATTATGTTGGCAATATTCAAATGCTTGTGTATTTCAGACAGGATCTTAGTATTGAAATCCAGGCTGGTCTAGGACATAGGATCCTCTTGCCTCTGCTTCCCAGGTGCTAGTATCATGGATATGAGCCATTTTGATGATATCTTAGAAAACTTGCATAACACAGTTCTAAGGAGCAGGCTGTGTGTTGATTTTTGTAGTGTTGTCTGGTTTTGTTTGTGTTTTTTGTGGTGCTGAAAGGCAGGTAATGACATGGGGTGTTAAGCACAGCCCTCTCTTCCTCTGACCAAGCTAACCAAAACAAATATCTGTATGCTTCCCTAATGCTTCCTTAGGACACATTTCAAGATACAGTATGCATTTATTATTCAAAGCTTTTGGCTTCTGACACTGAAATTTCATCTTTTTATATGACTTTCATGTGTTTGATATTATCATTAAAAATCATTTTGATAAATGGTGACAAAACCACAAACCTTTTTGCTCTTTTTAAAAAAAATAATATGATATAATATTTCTAGATATTGTGAGCTGTGTTATATATTTGTCTTCTGTTCTTTTGCCATTGAAAATGACTGCATATACATAAAACATACCATGTTTTGACAATTCATATGCTTCTCTCTACTCCAGTTCTTCACGAACATAAGGATTTTAAATCTACGAAGTTTAGTTTTCAAGTCCTCTTTTATCTGTTTTCTAATGTTTAGACAGCAAAACTCATTCTCACTCTTTTACATATTTAATCTTCTACTTTACATTTATCTATTTTATTTCATAGACAGAGTCTCACTGTGTAGCTCTGGCAGGCCTACAAACACTATGGAGACCAGATTGGTTGTGGATTAACAGAGATCCCCATGTCTCTGCCTCCTGAGTGGTGAGATTAAAGATTTGCTCTATTTTACTTTTTATGCAACATGCTCAGGAGGTTTTGTCCTTCATGACAGAAATCATCAGCTGCCCCTCAAAAGTTATTATTACATCATGGGCTTCTCCACACATGTAGAGAATTCTCTTCTCCAACAGAAAAGCAAAGGAAAAGAAGGAAAAGAGATGGAGGTAGAGGTGGGGAAGGGAGGGGTGGGGGAGGTAGACATGGGGAATCAAGGAGGTGACTTGCAAACCCAAATGTGACATGGATGCCAACAAATGCTCCTGTTACAGCTTGCCCAGGGGCCACCAATGGTCATTCAAACTTCCTCCCTCCCTCCCCCTGAGTCTCTATCTCTTCCAGCATCAAACACATTCTGGAGTCCAATAGCAACCTCCCAGGCCTGTCTCCATGTGCTCTGTCTCTGCAGCAGCGGCATCCTTACCTCCATCTCTGTATTGGCAGAAGTCAGTTATGTGCTATCCTTGGCCGCTCTGTCTGCCAGGTTCTGATTCTACACTTTTAGCAATTATAGCTTCTGCCACTGTTGTTTTGAGACCAATACTTCATGGAAACTAGTATTTCCCACATGGCAGTGTGCAGATATAAGCTGTCCTGAGAAAATTCAGATTCTTATAAAACTCTTAGATGTGTTTATACCAAGTTCCATTTGCCCTAGGTTAAGTTATGCTGCTTTGGGTGTTGAACTTTCATTAGCATAGAACAGAGCAGCTTCCTCATGAACTCTCTGGAGACAGCCCCTTCCCGTCTTTCAAACAATGACCTCAGGAGGATACCTCTCCTCCTTTGTCCTGTTCTTGGCTCTGGGCACAGAGCAACTGCTAAAGTATTAAAACATATCTTTCAATGCTCAGGAATGCAGCAGACACAAAAAGATGCCTGTAAATTTTTAATTAAAACTAGGAATTCACCCATCTGCTGACACCAAACCCAGACACTATTGCTGATGACAAGAAGTGCTTGCTGACAGGGGCCTGGTATGACTGTCCACTGAGAGGTTCTGCCAGCTAATACAAATGCAGACCATCAGACTGAGCCCGAGGATCCAAATGGAAAAGCTAGGGGAAGGACTGAAGGAGCTGAAGAGTTTGCAACCCCATAGGAAGAATAATATCAACTAAGTAGACCACCCAGAGCTCCCAGGGACTAAACCACCAACCAAAGAGTATACATAGAGTGACCCATGGCTCCAGATACACATATAACAGAGGATGGCCTTATTTGGTACCAATGGGAGGGGAGGCCCTTGGTCCTGTGGAGGCTTGATGCTCCAGTGTAGGGGGATGCTAGATGGGAGTGAATGAGTGGGTGGAGGAGCACCCGCAAAGAGGCAAAGGGGAGGGGGATTAGATGGGGGAAAAAAAGAAAAATAAACTTGGAAATTGTTGATGTAAACAAATTACACAGACAGAATATCTGAAATTTATTATTTTATACATTTCCCTACTGTGCATGTGTAACTAAGAGCTTATATGATAGAAAACTTTTGCTTTAGTTTTAGTCGGTAAATGTTTTTAGTGTGAATGCTGTCTGATGATACAATTATGAATTAAAAATGTACTTTGTATACCAGCCCTACCAAATGTCCTAGCTCAGGGGTACAGAAACTCTAAGGCACTGGCTTTTTTTTCTCCTGGTCACATGACAGACTACAAGACACATTTCACATTGCCACTCAAGAGTATAAAAGTACCACATGTGGCCTGAGAGAAGAGCAAACTTCACAGCTCATAGCTTGGTATCTACTGAGTAAATTGCAATTTTTACCCCATGTTAAAAAAGAGAAAACAAAACAAAACAAACCCAAGTGGAACCTGAGACCAGAGTTAAGTCAGAGACCATTGGTATAGCTTCCTCATTTAATCAAAGCTAAATCTTTGGAAATCACCCTATCTCGTTACCCATCTGGGGATGTCTTAATACCAACCTTTCAGTTACATGTACACAGTAATCATTTGGGTGAATGTCAGTCAATTTCTTTAGGTTTTATAGACATTATGACAGCACACACCAGGCATTACCATAACACTGTGAGGACTGTTGCCAAGGACCAGCCTCAACTTGGAAAGGGGTTCCTGAGAGTGGCATAACAAATAACTTGAAGTTAAAATGTGGGTTACAAACTGATGGATTCTGTTCTGCTTGAGACAGCTTTCTAGATAGCTTTCTCTTGAGACGGTTGTCTTTTGCTATTCTAAAAATTCTCTGGATAGCTCATCTCTTGCAGACCAGGTGCAGTCTTTTATCTACATATCAATTCAGTTATCCACCCCAGGTTACCTTTTGATTATCCCATGAGTCCAGCATCCCATGACCCCAGCCCCCTGATTCTTAGAAAGAGACAGCAAACACATCTTCTTCTTTTTTTTTTTAACATTGCAAAAGAATTCAGAGATCTGCCTGCCTTTGTTAAGCACAAACAATAAGCTAGCTGGGCGGAACTCTGCCCTGAAATTACCATTCCTACTATGCCTGGGTCTGGACTTAAATTCCCTCTGTCCCAGAATGACCTTGAACTCAGGACTCTGTCTGCCTTTTTATCTGCCTGTCTTTGTATCTTTCTGATAAGCTGACTCATAGTACAGCTGCCTCTGTTCCTTTAGATCTATGAAGCTCCTTATACAATTCATATTGCATCCTTATATTTTGCATAATTGAGAAATTATATATTTTGAACTCATATTTTTAGAGTTCTTTCTCATAGCCTTAAGGGCTCTCCTGGAGGTCTCAGCATTTACCTATTTTTTTTTTTTTTTTTTTTTTTTGCTGAGACATTAGCCACACCCATTTCCTGGACTCCTGCTGTCTCTGATTCTCATGGAGTCATTAACCTTGGCAGGAAGAATATTTCCTGAAGGAGGAACATGAAGTAATCATGTCCAACAACCATCTACACTTGTAGAGGCCCATGCCCTGTCAGGCCTGTTCCAGGGGCATGAATCATCTCATGCCATCTCTACCATGGCCAAATCAGACTTGGCAGGCTATGACTCTTAATGAATACATTCCTTTTGGGACATACAGGGAAGACACACAGCAAAACACAAGAGCACTTGTGAGTATTGATATGTGTAGTCTTGCAAGCTACTTGGAAGGCCGTGAGAAATGAAAGCTTGAAAGTCACTTAATTGAAAATGGTGAGGAGGACGGACCACAGATAAGGATTCTTTGATAATTCACAATGACCTTGAAGTGTAGCTTACTCTTTAGGATATGGGAACTGTGTGAAGGAAATAAGGACTACCCACAGCAGTTATGTACCTTCCTGCTGTAACAGCTTCAATGGTGAGCAGCAATCAAGAGCTTAGCATCAGATTGGAATAATGGCTGTACAAAACCAAATATTTGTTACTATAATGTCTGCATCACAATTAAAACCCAATCAACTCAATCAAACCTGCTATGTCAGAATCAATAGCTTCTTTGAAGCCACAGTACCATTTAAATATGGTTAAGATTCATATGCAGAAATTTGGTCAGTTTAATTAAGCCTCCAACTTTCTCAAATGGAATTACAAAAAGGTAAAATTGTGTTTCTCATAGAGATGCAGTACACTGAAATCACAAACACTGGAAGGCATTTAAAAATATTCAGTCCTGAGATACTAAGGACTCCAGGCATACTTAAACAGTCTTCTGTTGTCTTTTTATCCCAAAGATTTGTGAATATGTGTGAGTCACCACCAGTAGCAACTATAGGCTTGATGAGAGTTCAATCCTCTATCTCCATAAAGCCAGTTGCAAGTGACAAGGGGTAGTAACTTTTCCTTGAAGTCTTCTGAAGTATTTCCTGCCAACTCAAGTGCTTCTGGGGTGAGCTACTCCATAGACACATACTGAACATAGTGACAGTCACATCCTCATGGTGGCACCTGGCTCATCTTTGCTTTTGCATTGGATTTTTTCAGAGTCCTTTCTGGCTTTACCATCTCAGACTACACTGAAGCTCTTACAAGCAAGGCAGAGATGAACTCAGGCATGTGGTGAGATCCCAGCACCTATTTCTCCCAGTACCATGAGTCAACCTGCTCAATACCTCTTTCTAGACTTTTAAAATCTTCCAAGCCTTACTCTAACACTTTCTTGTATTTCTGTTTGATGATTCCTTAGGGTTGGTTTCTTGATATTTCATATATATATATATGTGTGTGTGTGTGTGTGTGTGTGTGTGTGTGTGTGTGTATGTACATGTATATGTATATGTATATGTATATCTCAATGTTTGGTTGTGTGCTGTTTTTGCTGTGGGGACTATCCTCATCTTAGAGTAAACACCTCTGTGGATGCACTGTGTATCCTGATTCCAGCCATTAGGATCCAGGATTGATGGGCAGATATTGTGGACACAATATCTTCCTTCCCAAGTGCCATACTGTGTTCCTAGGCCCAGAGTCTCGCCTTTTGTTCTATTGTTTGGCCCAAACCAGATGTATAATAAGTAGCTCTGACCAGAACTGACATAAAGCAACCTAGAGGAGGAAGAATTTGTTTTGGCTCATGTGTTATGATACAGTCCATCACCAAGGGAAGGCATGATGAAGTGTGAAGCTGCATGTGACCAGGAAGCAGAACAGAAAGTGTAGGTTCCCTGCCAGATCTCTCCTTTCTGTATTCAGTCTGTATTCAGTGGAACTGTGGTCCACGCTATAATACCATAGACCTTTATTGTGGTTGTCTTTGTTCAGTTTACCTCTTCTGAAAGCTCTTCACAGACAAACTCAATGATATTGCAATCCAACTCAATCAACATCAAAATGAATGGTTACACCAGATGAAGGGTTAGGGTGAGCACCTAGAATGGGCATCCCACTTCCTTATCTTGCTTGTATGTGTATGAGGCCAGCCAACACTGCCCTGTTCTTGTCCTATGCTCCTGGTTCTAGGTTCAATCCACACACTTGTATTATAAGAGTATCTCAATGTCTCCTATTCTCAGATGTATTAGCCATGTTTTCTTTGTTCCAAGGTTCTAGAACAGGATAGTTTCTTTTCCAATGCCAGTGTTCTGATGGCCTTCAGCATTCTAGGTGACTCATAGGAGGAACACTTCGATTTCTGCTTCTACCTCACTATGCCCTTCTCTTTTGTATTTGTCAAATCTACTTGAGCCTGTACATTATATCTCCATACACAAGGTCTTTACCAGCTATGAATAAAAATACTGAAAGAAATCATGTTTGCATTGAGCACATGCAGACTTCTTCCCTCTAAATATCCTGTGACAATTATTTCCACTGCATTTACATGGCATCAGCCATTATATGCAATCTAGGGATGATTTGAAGTATATGCTTGAATTGAGCATGTGCAGGCAATATATGCAAATACTATCATTTTAGAATTCCACATCAGTATCCTCCAATCGAGATAGATACCACCCATTGTATCAGGAAAGGCACGCATTAGGAGTATGAGGTAGCTGACTGTATCGTGACCACAATCAGGAAGCTAAGATTCAACAGGAAGTGGGGCCAGGGTTTTAAACCCCAAAGCCTGCTTCCAGTGATCCGTTTTCTCCACCAAGCCTTGGCCTCTCAAAAATACAACCTTCCAAACCAACACCACAAGCTGGAACCAAGTGGACCTGTAAGGGGCATTTCTCATTCAAACCACATGGGCAAAATAATCAATATGACCCCCAAGAAATTGAATAAACAAATTATATAAGAATGTTTCCAAAAATATTTTTCTATCACAAATAGACTGTTTAAATGAGGAATGGATTAACTTGTGCAAAGATACTATATACATGTGATATATTACTAAGAAAAATCAGTATTATATAGCTAATTATATATGTACAATCAATACATCCTCTTAATATTTTTCTGCCCAATAGTTAACATATTCAATAAACTTCAATTATTAGGCTGTTTTTTCTCCCCAATCTTAAAGCAATTTATACTTTCACTTAAATGGAAAACAGAATATCATCCAATAATAATTACATCATATATATATCCTTATTGATCTGTAAGCAATGGTGTGGCAAAAATCACTCCTCTGAAAGACTTCCTGAGAGCTCATAGTCGAAGTGGGTGCCGCCTTAGCTCTCTGAAAGGGTGTCTGTGCCTCTTGCTCACTGTTAAGCTGCTGTTTGTTCTCATTCTCAGCTGATCCTCCAGAAGCACCTCTTACCAGCATGACCTTTGTTCAGTGTAATCTCTAATATTTTCCCAGTATGTTACAACCTTGACCTGTGTCTGGTTACCTATAGGACCCATCAGACTGCATCATCCCAGCACACCAACTGCTAGAGACACAAAAGTCTTCCTCTGCAGTAATTTGAAAATTGTTTGAGTCTATAAGATCCCCAAATGGACATCCTAATATTGATTACTAAACAGAAATGATATTTGATTGTTCTGCTTCTACAGAAGTATAAAATGAATTTGTTCTCTGATCCAGAATTCCATTCCAGATGTTCATGCTGAAGAGATATTTGGTCTAGTGATCAAAACCAGCACTCAGCATTGGAATCATGAGGAATAATCAGGCTGGATCAACAGCAATGATGCCAACATACAAAACACCTTAGAAACTTAAAACCTGGGACTCTGCCCCTTCAGTTGAAGTATCCATAGAAGAAGGATTGCCATCCCTTTGTGGTACAAGTCTGTACTCAGTGAAAGATCCTGGAAGGGACAGATAGCTTTTTCACTAATGGCTCCACCCATGTTCCTGATCTATGGGGCCAGACAATGATGTTAACCTTGTGTGTAAAATGGAAGTGAATTGGAAAGTTTCCAGTTAACGAGTCTACTGGCTACTATCACTGCGCCTAGAGTTTTATCATTATGTCATAAAAATGACAGCTATCAAAACAGTTATCAATAAGGGTCAATCAAATGGTTTATTGATAGCTAGACCTTGAAATTCTAGGCTTATTTTGTCTAAGGTGATTTTAGTCCTAACTCAAAGGGAAAAGATTCCCACATTCTTCGGGCAGAATGAAGCAGTGTCAGCTGTGGAGAAGTTTGGTCCCACTCAATGATAATTGTAAGTATAGACAAAGAATTCAGAGACGCAGTCATCAAAAGGATGAAGATTAGTGACTGCGGTCAAGAAAAGAGTGTATATTTGAATAATAGTATTATTTTATTAAACTTTTCTAGAATATCTTATTTTCTCTAAAAGAAAATATATATTGTTTTTATAAACAAATACCTTATACTTGCCTAGATGGCCCTAGGCTCTTTTAAAATAATATTTTTTAATTCTTTGAGAATGTCATATGCTGGATTCCGATCATAGTCACCCTCCTCTCACAAGACAACCTCTTCCATACCTACTCTCTCTACCTCAACTCCCTACCAACCAACCTTTGGGTTTGCTTTTTGCTTTCCCTATCAGGGAAAAGCATTCCCATTCTGCTATCCCACTACTCTTGAGAGTTGGGCCTTCTTGGTGTGTGATCAACCTACCAGGTGTCAAGTCATTAAGGCAAAGTGACCCTTCCTCTCCCAGAAGCCATAAAATGCCAATAGTTCTCACCTCCTCTACAAAATGTGGAAATACACTGATTTTCTATACATATTTATGTTATAAATATCTTTTAATAAGTGTTTTAGTTAGGGTTTTACTGCTATGAATAGGCACCAGGACCAATGCAAGTCTTACAAAGGACAACATATATTTGGTGCTGGCTTACAGGTTTAGAGGTTCAGCCCATTGTCACCAAAGGAGGAACATGGCAGCATTCAGGCAGGCATGGTACAGGATAAGCTGAGAGTTCTACATCTTCATCTGAAGGCTGCTAGCCGAGTGCTGGCTTCCAGGCAGCTAGAATGAGGGTCTTAAAGCCCACACCCACAGTCACACACTTACTCCAACAAGGCCACACCTACTCTGACAGGGCCATACCTACTAATAGTGCTACTCCCTGGGCCTAGCATATATGAACCATCACAATCAGTTATTATTTTCATAGATCTTTCTACTGATTTACATTTTGAATAGTCTCACTATTCAAAATGAATGATATCTGCCTCAACTGTCTTCAGAATCATCTCTCACCTTCTGCTTGCCATAACTTGGGCTTTTGGAATTTATTAAGTAATAGTTGGTATGGAACGGAAACACAGTTGACTACTCCACTTATCATATACAATAATTCCTACTCTAACTACATAAACACCTGAGTTCTACTGCACATAGATATTAAAAGAGAAAAGACCCTGGAAACAGAAAACTCTAGTTTTCTAGCCACTGCTTGCCTGAAGACTTCTTCCCAATTCTTTAGCTAGAGGTGAGGCCACCCCTAGCATCCCTCGAGGTTGCATGAGCAAATCTGGCTGTGACTACAAAAGGATTCCCAGAAAAGATCCACAGACTCTCTCTGGAGGTCTGGGTTGTACCTGGCAGTGCAAAACACTAGAGTCTTACCAGATGAGACCCCTAGTCTTTGAGAATTGTAACAGGGCTGGAGATTAAAAAGGACTTCCTCAGATTGGATGGAATCATCAATTACTGTCATAGGGTCCTCTGGGACTCCACAGACTTCTGACTTGAGAACTAGAGCTTCTCTCCAAAATAAGGGCTAGTCATCAGACTTTAAGATGACAGGGAGTATTTTAGCGTTTCCATTGCTGTGAAGAGACATTATGACCAAAATCAACTTTTATAAAAGGGATTGAAGGAGCTGAGGGGGTTTGCAGCCCCATGGAGGGAGCAACAGTGTCAACTGGCCTGACCCCCCAGAGCTCCCAGGGACTGGACCACCAACCAAAAATACACATGGAGGGACCCATGGTGCTGGCCGAATATGTGGCAGAGGAGGGCCATCAGTGGGAGGAGAGGCCCTTGAGCCTGAGGGTGTTCGATGGCCCAGTGTAGGGGAATGCCAGGGAGGGAAGACAGGAGTGCATGGGTGGGTGGGGGAGCACCCTCATAGAGGCAGGAGGAGGGGGGATGGGATAGGGGGTTCTGAAGGGGATACCTGGAAAGGGGAAAACATTTGAAATGTAAATAAAGAAAATATCCAATCAGGAAAAATTAAAAAGGGCAACATTTAATTGGGGTGGGCTTACAGGTTCAGATGTTCAGTCCATTATCACTAAGGCGGGAGAGCATGGCAGCACCCAGGCAGGCATGGGGCTGGAGAAGGAGCTGATAATTCTATATCTTGATCCACAGGCAGCAAGGGGGTCTGTCTCACACTGGCTGGGGCTTGAGCATAGGAACCCTCAAAGCCTACCCTTACAATGATGCACTTCCTCCAGCAAGGCCACTCCTACTCCAATAAGGCGACACCTAATAGTAACAATCCTTATGGCCAAGCATTGAAACACGTGAATCTATGGGGACCAAACCTATTCAAACCACCACACACGTTAGTCTTAATGAAGGCTATCAGAGAAGAGACTCTGAAGGCTTGTTGCTTGTCTCACTTTCTGTTCAGACTTAGTTCCTGCCATATTTTCTCTCTTGATATAGTGTGTGCGTGTGTATATGTCTAATTCGTGTGCATATATATGAAGTCCATGAGAATGCCTTCCTCAATGGAGTCTCCTTTATGTTTTTGAGACAGATCTCTCACTGAACCTAGAACACAGTTTCAGCTGACTCAGTGGTCCACCACCGCACTCAGTGGCTCTTCTTTCTGGGAGTGCTGCCAATCCTGATTCAGATCCAACGCTTAGCCACAAGCACTTTACCTGCTGAGCCCTCTCACCAGTCCTCCCAGGCCCACGATTCTCTGCCATCTGTGCGCTGTGCCTCTCCGGGTTCACTTCCGGTTCTCTCTTTCTAACTTTCCTCCATGATGCTTTGGCGCTGTTGATGCGTCTCTGGCAAATCACCAGACATCTATCAACACTGCTAAAGGAAAGAATTGTCCAAGCCTCCTTTCTTCAGCTCTGTCACTAGAGAAAAAGCAGAAACAGCTGTTCATGCCAAAATATTCCTGCAGCTCTGGAGATGTGAGAACAGCTCCCTCCATCTTCACACCCATCCTCCGAACCCAGGAGAAGAGAGTCATGATAGTCTCAAAGGCGGACTAGGGATTTACAGTGCTTCCACTCTGGCTAGTTATTTAAGTAATGACGCTGGCACTTCTGTGTTTATTCCGTGGACTTATTTTATTTTATTCTTTGGTTGGGGGATGAAGTTCAGTTTTGAGAAGGAATGGTTGAACATTGCAAAAATATATGGAAGATTACTATTTTTATTACTATTATGCTTTAATAAAATAGGAACTTGGTAATCATATAGGAGAAAATAAAAGAGAAGGAAGGAAGTGAGAGCAAAGGAAGAGAAGAGAGCTAATGAATGTAGCGGAGCACAGGAAATATGGCGGCAGAGCAGAGATTCGGACTCTTACGGACCAGAGTGCTTGGTTTGCATTTAAGTTGATTCAGTTGTGATGTGAGACCTCAGAGCCCTGCACTATAACCTACAGAAGGACACGCCTGCTTGGTTTGGACAAGAGTTCTGGCTTCTGTGTGTAAATCTGAATGGGAATAGAGAACA
This sequence comes from Uromys caudimaculatus, assembly GCA_028551405.1. Lineage (NCBI taxonomy): Eukaryota > Metazoa > Chordata > Mammalia > Rodentia > Muridae > Uromys > Uromys caudimaculatus. The sequence continues at coordinate 16,396,016 of CM052717.1, read as the reverse complement.
GTGACAGTTTGAAGCTAGCTTCACATGAGAGGAATAAGATCATAGCCCAAAGGATCTCAGAAAATCCATGCCTAGAAGCCCAGAGAGCAGAGAGCAGCTCCAGGGTGCCCAAGTGGTTGCTGATAAACGTTGAGTGACAGAATAGGTTAGCTCCCTATAGAGTGGGAGGCTGGGCACAGCCCCTGTCAGTCATTGGAGACAGAATCAAACTTAGATCACACGTATGGAACACACACACACACACACACACACACACACACACACACACACACACTTTTGATAAGAGCACAATCTTGCTTTTCCTTCAATTTTATGAAATACCAACTTCATTACATCTTAATTATATAATGTTATAGATGTCTACACACACTGTTCATATAAACATTGTAAATGTGTGAGCCATAGTTACAATAAGGGCAGTTCAGTTTGATATATTTTAAAATGTATCAAAAACCATAGCTGGGAATTTGGGGTAATTTCTGTCAGTACATTTTTCCTCCACAGTGAAGATAAAAACTCACTTGAATTGTAAATGAACCCCATAGACACCTTTTCCTAATCATCTGAATGTTAATGATGCTAATGTAACTCTTTCAGAGAACAGAAAATTCAAATCTATGAAAATCAAAAAAGCCAAAGCACATTTTAATTATTCATGAGCTGCATTTATTTATATTGTGAGATTGCACATATTTCCTCCCACAAATCTGTTATTTTAAATGGCTTTTTGTTATATCAATATTTTCAGTTAAAAGTTAAGAAACATTTAAAAAATATGTGAGACGGTCTTTATCCAAAAATATTACCCACATCTGTTTCTCCAAGTCACTTCTCATATTTAAATCTCCAGTCCTGTGTTGAAGAGAGATGAGGCCGTGGAGAATGCCTGTTGCCTTCTGTAGGGACACAGCTCACAGGACCACCTTGTCAAGTTGGATGGTTTACAAAGCACATGGTTAAGGCCAGCAGGCCTTTCTGGGGTTCTACCACTGCCTGGATTTGCCATAAGACAAATTACCTATAAAGCTCCATTTTCCTATTCTTATATAATCATTTTGTACTAATGCCTAAGAAGTAGGGAGCTAGAAATGTACAGGAACAATAGTTCTGAAGTACAGGAAGATATGGCAAGAAGGTTTATGAAAGTTATGGTAATAGTTGTAGTATCTAAGAATGCATTTCCAAACATTGTCAATCATTATGTAAAAATCTGGATTCTAAGATAGGTGATTGACTAAAGCAGATTCACAATTAAAGTAAAAAAGACAGAGAAAATTCTAGAGCTTAATATTGCTGAGCCTGCTGCTGAAGATCAAGCCCTCTGTGTCTAGACAGCTCTCTTGAGCTTGGTGCGAGATGGCATGGTTTCCTCTCCTCTGCCTGATGGGGGGGCAAACCCCATATCCTCTACCTGCAGAATGTTAGCTAGCCTGGGCAAGATTAGAGGTTCAGCTTCCTTTCTCCTGGTAAGAATTCCTGGCATGCCTCTCCATGCAAATGGGGCATTCTTCACTACCCTAAACTGTAGCCAATGATACTCGCCCACCCTGGAAAACCCTGCCCCATTCCCAGAAACTACAGAACTCTTTATTCACCCTAAATAAAGCTGAGATGACTCTCTGGAGCAGATCCCGGAAGTCTGTCATTTCTGTCTTACTCACAGATTGTCCTAACCCTGTTCTTCAACTATGCTCCCTTTGTCCTTGTGGGCTAGTGGCCAACAGCCCCCTTTCCCCCAGGGAGAAGGGAGGACCACATAACATAAGCATTATTAATCTTCCAGGATTGTTAATGATAGTGATGAGGAGGAGGAGAAGGAGGACGGTGACGATGATGATGGAGATGACTACGACAGTTTTAAGAAGGATATGCCATCCATTTTGTGAGAGTTGTATCTGACTGCAACTATACACACTACACTGCTGGTTCTGCATTATAGGTCAGAGGCACATGGGAAGCCAAGCTTGCATACCTTATCAAGCACAGGTAATTATAGATGTGAGCTGAGACTCCCATTAGCTTGTAACTGTTAGAGGGGGCATCCAGCTCCAGCAAGAGGATGGAGACAAAGAGAGAGGGTTAAGATCTGTGAGCGTCCTGGTGACAGAAGCAAGAATGGATACCACCACTGACAGAGCTTATAGAATGATAGCCGTGAACTAAACATAAGGCATACAGCATGCTGACTGCTGGGGACCAAGAAAGGTGGACAGGGAACTGAGAGTTGAACAACGGAGATGTTTAGGGCCCTTGCCCAGAAAGATGATCAGGGTCTAATTTATCACTGTTTATTTGTACAGTAGAATTTTAAGTGTGGTATTATTAAATCTCCACTGTTCTCCTGGTGCTCTTTCCCACCCTCCCACAGCCAAAAGTATAAAATGTATCAGTGAAATCAATTCCCCATGGTCCAGCAACATATAATGAAGCCGGATAATAAAAATAAGTAATTAGGCAACGGTTGTTTCATTCTTCTCTCTCCTCCCTGCCAAAGACCACCGAGAGTGGGCAGAGGGGAGGCGGAATTCCTCCCAAAGCAATCTGGGCAGCCCAGCACTGCAGATAACTAATGTGTTATCATCCCTAAGCCTGCAGTGCTATTAAAGGCACTCAACAGCAATAGCAGACAAGTCCGTCATTAAATGTATAATCAATCACCCCGTTTTAAATCAGAGGACCAAACATTTTCTTCTGGAAGCATGCACCTTCATGGTGCATGACTGCTCCCTCCTAGAGAAGAAGAGACTCTAGCTAGGATATTTTGCATTCTGTGAGAAGTTCCTAGAAGCAGCCACATACTGTTTTAGGCTGGAATCATGCAGGCCTGGGCTAGAAAGGAGCCCTGGGAAGCAAGAGTCATCCACCAGAGCGTGGTGGGAGGGGGTGGGGCGCAGAGTCTTGGCCTCCCTGCAGCCAAAGCCCAGGTAGAAGACCTGCAGCTGTTCTAGTCACCTAGGAAGTGCTCTTATCCAGGGGCAGCAGAAACAGAAGTCAGAGCCTAGCAACAGAGAAACATGCACCTGGGGTCCTTTGTGATGGTTCTGCCTCTGGGATTGGAGTCCACATCTTTATTTTTTGTACCTCTGAGTGGATTCTAGACTATTCTAGTCAAGCAGTTCCTGCCTCACAGGCAGGAGCATTGAGGATGCTGCTGCCCTGGGCAGAAGGGGGCAGCCTCTCGTGCTATGTAGGGCTGTTACCTACTCCTGCCAATGAGTAAGCTCCCTCCTGCAACCCACAGAAAGTCCAATTGTAAAGCAGTACTGAGCAGAGTGGCTTTTACCTTACTGGGCTCTCCTGCATGGTTTATCTCAGCTTCCTACCGTCAAACTGTAGGCCATATTTAGTGATAACTCAGAGGATTCTTTTAACCTTAGGTCTTTCTAGGCAAAGCTTGCTGCTCTCTGCAAATATCCTAATGACATAGATCACATTGTCTGAGCGTTGGGTACCAAGTACTAAAACTGGTCATATTGATGGCGTGCACCTCTTGACGATTATGAGGGCTCAAGACAACATGAAAAATTCCTGCTAATATCCTGTGTATTTTTTAAAAATGTGGATTCTGCTTAGTCACTTCCATATTTGAAATTTTAATGTTTGTATAATCTTTTACAAAAGTGATTTAATTATACTTGCTTTTAACTTCAGGAAACTGGGAGACAGAGTATTATTGTTTGAATCTCACCTATATACATCCATCATCCATCAATCATTCATTATCATCAGTCTATCTATCCGTCATCAATTCACCCATTGACCCATCTACCTACCGTCCATCCACCATTCATCGTCATCCATATATCTCCCCATACCGTTTATCTATCTATCTAGTCATCCAATCCGAAAGGTTCATGGTGTTTCTACAAACATGGGAACCACCTCACCTTTCCCTAGTCTGTCTCTTCCAGGTGAGTATATTTCTTGTCAGAGGTGTTATTCCCAGCTCTGCCCTATGTGTGGAGGCCTCCGTCTGAGACCGGCTCTCAAGGGCACATAGATTCCCAGATGTCAACCTTTTTCACACTAACTTTTCTGATGATAACACAGTTCGCAATTCTTGTGAATTACAGTTCTGGCTTTTGTGTCCCCTGGCTCACAGCTGTTTCATAAGTCTCTATTTGCCTCTGAAGATAATATAGTGGGTTCCTGCTTAACACTAGAGTTTTGTTCTAATACATCCCTGCCCCCAGTGGAGACGTGAAACTGCAGATTCTGTCAACTGGGCAAGACCTAGATTCACCTAGGAGACAAGTTTCCAGGCACACCCTAAGAGAGCCTCTTAAGTGCTCGAGTTTCCAGATCCATATGCTAGTCCGCTCTTGGCATTTAGCACTTCTTTAAATTAGTTTAAATTGGTATATTAGTATTTATGTTTACTTTTAAATTAGTACATTCCTAGCTGGGTCATCTCACCTTTTTAAGGTCACCAGCTTCTGTCTGGACTTATCCAGTATACCACCTAGCCACATTCTTATAGCAGTTTCATAAAGAATAAATTAGAAACTGCCAGAAACAATATGGCAGGAACAAGAATGAAAGTTTCAAACTTAGGTTGCAGTAGAATTCCCCCTTCTTTTTCTTCAAAGTTTGGGACCAAACGCAGTATGTCCTGCACACCCGGCGCCCGCTCTACCATTGAGCTACAGCTCCAGCCAGAAATTCAGTTGCATAAAATATCAATACCTTCTCTCCCTGCCTCACATCTACTGAGAAAAGCAGGCAGTAGTATGTACATTCAGTAAGGGAGAGCTCTTGGGAGCTTCCAGGAACCAATCTATGAACAATAAAACTAAAACAGCTCTGGTGTCATGTCACACAGGTCTTCTCCAGAACCTGTGATCATTTTGATCATTTACGTTAATCGTTTTCCTGGTGCACGTTTTCCCAGAGATGATTTAATTTTAGCAGCTTGTCCTTCTTCTGAGTGGTGATTTTGTTGTTATTTCAATTAGACCGACATAAAATTCTTTTGTCAGCATTTCCTCCCCTGCTTCTGTAGGGGAAGGGGGGGGGGAGGCTCTGCAGCTGGTTGGGAGAGGGAGCTCATCCACTCTTGTTGGAATCTAAAATTTCCTTGTACTCCAAACACCCCATTGACACTTATACTCTGGAAATAGACACAGCAGTGGCAGGCATCAGAGGAATTAATTGTAATTGCTAACTTCTTTTGAGTACATTTAACCAACTACCAGAGCACACTGCGTCTCCTGTGGGTCCGGGTGCTTGCAAGCACACACTGTTATAATACTCCTGGTTGGGATGAACTCGTGAGAGTTGCAAGAACAGCTCATGGAGAAAAATTACCATTTTCTATTTATCACTTTGGCTAGCCGAAGTGCCATAGGAATCAACTCTCTGACGCATTAGAGAGCAATTCCCTAACAATTCGATTCTGTTGCTTGGTAAACTATTTTTAGGGACCATCTCAGTGGGCTTTTAAAGGACACATGCCATTCCAATTTTAAAGATTATTTTAGTGCTTTGTCAAAATGATATGAATAACTGACATTCTCTCTTCAGATTAGAGGATTATGGGACATTCTATGATGAAATTTGTATCCCTAAAAAACAGGAAAGCTGGGGTTTTCCTGCCTAGTATTTTTCATTGCTGAGCTCTCTTGCAATTTTCTATCTTTGATATGATGCTAATCTCAGGGTTCAGCTTTGCTTAGTTACATAATCAGATAATAGGATTTTCTTAAAGCCGCAACTTGGAAGACAGCCCGCACTTATCTCTGGCAGGGTTCTAGATACCAAGCAAAGTTTGTTCCATAGATACCCTGCCAGGTCGTCTGCCTGCAGAAGGGCAGAGTTGTATTAAATATGAAACGTGGCAAGCACTTTCGTCTTGACCTTCCTTGGGTTGACTGAGTGTGAAATGGCTCCAATTTCATGTCCCACATATCTTGCACACGAGTGTGTAGGCATTTCATCTGTTTAATTGGCCAAAGATGCAGCAAGCGACCATTGCAGGATTCTTTACCCAGGACACATTCCTGGAGAGGCGAACTAAAATCTCAGAATATTTTGCATACTGAACCCAAAGAGGAGACTTCCAGTGGTCCAGGGTCCCTTTGCTGGGTAACCGAGAGTGTGTCACCCTCATGAAATCTCACCACTGTCCTTGTCATTTGTGTCACTAGGAGTTCTCGTCTCTGGTGAGCTAATTATGTGAAGTTCACCATAATGTGAAATCAACTAAGGCAGGAAGTTTCCTTCAATTTTTCTTACGCTTGCAAGATGTATGGCCTTTTAAAAATGTATTCAAATAAATATATTCACTCGAGCACAGAATTAATGTGGTTCTGGAGCGCTGCCCTCATGATTAATTCCTCCGTCTTCCTCAGAATAAATGGCCTGGATATTTAATGTTGTTCATTAATCTATAACTATTACAGAGCACTGCCATGATGTTTACTATGGTCCTTGCATTACTGTGCCTTGAAAGGTAACTATTTTCAAACATGTTAGATGGAGGAAGTCAGTTATAAATTCAAGTAATAGGCAAGTTAGACTTGGCTGTGGGGCTGGCCAGAGTGTAGCTCATCCCTTGAAAACACAGAAATTATAATCCTTGTCAATTAAGAAATTTAATAAGGGATGGAGCATTCAGAGGTTTAAAAGAGTTCTCAAGGCTCCAGCAGAAGACCCAGGTTTGGTACCCATTACCCACAAGTTGGGTCACAACTACCCATAACTACAGCTCCAAGGGGTCCAATGGCTTCTTCTGACCTCCGCAGGCCCTCAGGCACCGCATGTCCATGGTATACCAACATACATGCAGAAGAACACTCATACATGTAAGATTATAAAATAAAAATAAATACATCATTCAACAAGATAGTCTGTTTTGGCTGTTGACTGCATATTTGAAGGCAAGGCCCTTATTTATCTTTGTATTCTAAGAAAAAGCTTGGTGTTGCAATTAGCTCATAATCGATGTTCAAATGTATCCTAAAATATTAATAGATGACTGATGAATGATTAGGAGAGAGATGTATTTCTTTAGTTTATAAAAGTCACTGGAAACATTAAAGTATATATGATATACAGACACTCAGGTTTTTTAAAAATAGGCTTTAAAATGCTTCTTAAAGGTTCTTACTTATACTATATTTCATCCCTAACTGATAAACTATATATTAAGTTTTATATATACATATATATATAAAATCACAACTAAATCTCAATATTATAAATTCAAAACGAAAATTATATTATCATCGAGTGCCATAGGTCACTAGAACTTGGGATCTTCTTTTCTCCCAGGTGTACAATCATATGAAGCCTCTCCCCTTTCTCTTCTTTTTTGTTTTCTTCTCTTTCCCTCTTTTTTGTGTGTAGCCTCATATGGGTGGGGGAGCACATGTATGTATACACCAGAAGTCAACCTCTGAGATTGTTTCTCAGGAGCTCACTATAGTGGTCACTGAGACCGATTCTCACACTTAGCCCATGGAGCTTGCCCATTAGGCTATTCGGGTAGCCAGCAAGGCCTAGAGATCATCCTGTTCCCACCCAACCCCAACCTACTGCAAGGACTACAGGTGCCCACCACCCTGCCAACCTTCACATAAGGATAAGAATATCAAACTCAAATTCTGATGTATCAAGCCTTTGATTAACTGACTCATTGCCCAGCCTACAGAGGCTTCTTTAAATACACAGTATACACTGAATATTCTTAACTACCAATTTTATTTAGGAAACCGGAAACTGTTTCAGATACTGAAACATCCACCTAACATAGTAGCACATATATCCTAAAGCTTATTTGGTCGAAAGACAAGCCTTCACATAAGTCCTGTTTCCAGGTAAGGCCAGTTCTGCACTGAATTCAGAGGTATTGGGGATCTTGATGCTTCTCCCCTGCCTGCAGTGATGGTGAGGGAATCGGGATTTAAAATGGTGAGATGCAACGACACGAAGCCAGAACACACAGGTTCCAGTTCAAATATTTTCTTTGGAAATATCTAAACACGGGTGTATCTCCAGAGACCTAGAGTAAAGCTGGCTCACCTAGAAAACTGGTTCAGTAGTAACTTCTAACCAAAAGTTTCTTATAAGCCTTCAGATAAATACTTTGAGGCTTCTAAGCCTGACACATGTCACTTAGACAGCACTCAATGAACTGAGCTGATGTCATGTCAACTTTCCGGTTGCTTGCCTCTTATTATCTTGTCACAGAAATTAGAAAATGACAACCATCTTGCTCTCCTGTGGACGATTTATTAAAAACCCAGGATGAAGAGCCTCTGTCATTATTCCTTGTGTCGTGGTAAATAAAGCCACTGTCCTGATATTCTCCCAAAGAGCCTTGTACACCAACACATTAATAAATCAATCATCCCAAGCCTCCTTTGTAGCAGTTCCCTGTCACTTCTCCACAGAAGATATGCTCAAATTCTGGCCAAGCTGGCATTACATTTGACTGGATCTAATGCTGTTTTAATATTCTGTGTCCATAAATATACACAGCAAATGGATGGTGATTGCTCACTTCCAATATATACCCACTGGATTTTCAGCCTCAAGTGACACAAGCAAGAAAGATTTCATCTGAACTGACTTGATATTGAAATGCGCAAATGCCCTTGCTCTCAAACTGTGCAGCTTGTTTCTCTGGGTACCATTTTCTTTCTTTAAGTTATAAAGGCTCTTTAGCCCACTAGTTAATTCTCACTGAATGACCACCATCTTGAGCTGCTCCCTGTGGCATACAGTTTATTCTCTTTCTCAGTGAGTTTTACACTCCCACTCCCTTACACTGTACATGAGGTCCCTACAAGCGTAAGAATGACTGACACAACGACATCACCATTGTTCTCTGCTGCCATGCCAGAACACCACAGCTTGTGTCACTGAATCAATGTCACCTCACATTCTGCACTTGAGATCCAAAGGCAAGGAGCCATCATGGTGATGATCCTTCTTACTGCTTTACCACCTCAGGATACCAAACAGCCAGAGATAGCAAAGGTGCCAGCTCAGGTGTCTTGCCTTCATCTTTTAAGTCCACAGATGCCATCATGGTGGCCTCAACCTGCTCATCTCATCTAAGCTTAACATCTCCCAACATCTGCTCACCAATGCTTTCAATATCCATATCTGAGGAAAACAGGTTAGTGTTTAAAAAGTATGTTGCGACCACCGCAACTGTGGCAGATGTGAAGTCATGTCTTCCTGCACTGGCCATGGACTGGTGTCCCAGAGAAGGAGCGTTAAGGATTGTGTGACAGAAAGCAGTCCTCTCCCTCCACCTCTGCCCCCCTCTCGTTTCTCCATTCCCGCCCCTTTCTCCCCTCTCCACTTCCTGTTCAGTTCGCATTTTTACCCATGTCTTTATGCTGTTTTAATCTTCCTTTGCCTGTGGATTTAAGTCAGCTGCCCTATCTGTACACTTGACTTGCATTCTGTATTTCATCTACCATGCTACTCCAGACGGCATAGGGAGAACACCAGGAGACAGGTCGGGAGCATTTTTAACCCTGCTTATATTTGTGGGCCTTGAATGATTACATGAAATCAAAGCATGGATTGAGTTGGATAGCCTGGTGGTTAGCAGCACTTGCTGCTCTTACAGAGGACCTAGGTTCAGTTCCCCGAACCTACATGGTGGTGCATAATCTATAACCCTAGTTACAGGTTATCCAATGCCCTCTTCTGGCTTCTATAGACACTGCATGCATGTTATGCACATACATACATACATGCATACATATACACACACAGGCAAAACATACATACAAGATAAATATCTAAGAATAAAAATCAAAGTCCAATTTTTAGTGCATTGAATTCTCCTTCAATCTTATTTGATTTCTGGTTTCAGGTGATCGAACACCCTCTTCTGGCTTCTATGGGTACTGCATACATACACACACACACACACACACACACACACACACACACACACACTCACTCACGATAAAAAAAAAATCTAAAAATGAAAAACCAAAGTCCAATTTTTAGTGCATTGACTTCTCCTTCAAACTTATTTAATTTCAAGAAAGCTACATAAAATATAACCTAATGTCTACAAAATTCTAGGAAACATTCCTATGTGTACACAGGCCTATATCATCCTTTAATTTTTATGATTTTATAATGTTTCAAATATCAGAATAAGAAACAGTGACATGTGAGAGGAAGGCACCATCACAGTTGATCCAATCCTCTTAGAAAGAAAGCCGGCAATATGGAGCTTATAAGCTTCAGTAACTTTCTGTTTTAAGTACACTGTCGACTTCCCACAGCCTACCCAGCAATCATCCTCAACGTGTGGGCCCTTTTGAAAATACAATCAACTTGGAAGCCCAGCAACACCACAGCAGAAAGACAGGGCCACAGCATCTAATTAACTCCTGGGATTTTTCCTTCAGAAAGGGCATTGTTTTAGGAGTAGCAATTACATGAAGCTACTGCCTCCTCATTTATTCCAGTATTTCTGACTCTCTCACTGGGATTTAAGAGGGGGACAATTAGACTTGGAAAAGGGCAATAGTAAGGTCCTTGCAGGCCATGGCTAAGCCAGCCCCCAAGTCCGAGTCATCATGGTCCCAGAAACCCAGAGACAAGGACTGGACTGGGGGGTTTGATATTGTGTTCTTTCTATTGCAACTTGAGAACATTTACCTTTGATCCATGTCTGCCTGTTTTTAATCCAAAATATCATTTCAAAAGCACATCTACAGAAAGTGTCTCCATATTGTTGAAGGTCGTGATAAAAAGAAGTCTGAAAGTCCTCAGAGTAGGAGAAGGCTCTGTGGCCCTTGCTGCGAACTCTGAGATAAAACCCAGCAGGAGTCCAGAGAGGCACTTCTGAGGTTCCCATCTTCCCACTATGGCTGCCTTTCTCTTGCCTAATGTCTGCCTCCTGCAGCTGCTGTCCCTGTTCCAGTCGCGCCTTCTGCCTAAGCTACCTACTTGTTTATACCGTTTTCCACTAGTGGCTTAGATAAGTCCTGAATATTCAACAATTTCAGTCTATTTTGTCATTGATTATGTTTCATAAAATCAATTCTCCTTCTGATCTCTGTGGCACTGTAGAACTATTTGGATCATTACCTAACCCTCCATCAAAGGGCTCTTTAAGAGCTGGCATATTTGGTTCAAATCGAAACCTTCATACTAAGTAACCAAAAGGCTCACAATTCTTTTAAAAATTTTTCTAAATATCAATAAGCTCAATTCTAAAATGTAGGCATGAATATTAACCTCCCAAAGCTGATCAGGTTGAGAATGTCCATTCATTAAAAATACATTGCCAACACTTTCAGGAATTTCTGGCACTGAGCAGTTATGATCCATATGGGTAATGATCACTTCTGCTCCCCCGGCCCTCGGAAAGCACGGGCTTTGGGCTGTCTGATATTAGTCAAATCAAAGGGAAAGAGTCCATAGTTCCAGTGGTTCTGCATTCTCAACCGTGCATCCAAAATAAACAAGGCAAAGGTCTCAGCAACTCACAAGTGTTATCGACTGCCTTCTCCTTGCATAGAAAACCTTGCTCTCAGGACACAATATGTGTACTTTGAGGCTCTCAGGACCCAAAGGCTGCCTGAGATGGCTCCTGCAGCTCCAGAGGAATGAAGGTACGATTAGGAACAATCATCTGTAATTTAACACAATAGCCAGGACAAAAGTAGAAGATGGGCTGAACAAATCACAGCAGTAAAATTACAGAATACAGCCAAATGCCTACATTACCGGAGAGGGGTGAATACTGCCCTTGTTCAAATTAATTTTTTTCCCTTGTGTTTGTGATGCTTCAGGTTTGGTAGCTAATTTGATAGACTCTTGGTGTGTTAAATGGGGTATTTTTTTTACCCCATTTTTTAAAAATTTTGTTTTAGCTTTATTTGGTGGTGATTGTTTGGGGGGAGGGTTGTTGTTGTCTTCTTATTGTTGTTAATAAACTAAAGTGAGACTTTATCAATAGGAGAGGAGTTGGCAAAGAATGTGTAGCCCCAGGACTTAGAGAACATGATAGGGATTGATGAGACACAGGTTGCCAGAGGCAGTGCCCACTATGAGAGTGAGAAGGTCAGAGTATTCCTCAAACTATTTCCAGCAACGCTCTTCTTTATCTCTCCTTTTTTCTTTTCTTTTCCTTTCTTTTCCTTTCTTTTCTTTTCTTTTCTTTTCTTTTCTTTTCTTTTCTTTTCTCTTTTAAAAGAGAGGGCCCTGTTATATAATCCAGGATATCTGAGGACTTGATGTGCAGTTCCAATTGGCTTTGAACTTGTAATGCTCAGACTACCGAGCAAGTGCTGGAATAAGTTCACAATACCTGAAACTTTATTTCTCATCTGTTTCTCACAAACAAGAAAACAAAAGGTATTTCGAGTGAAATTTGGATTATGCTATAAACATTCCACCCTAGCTTTTGCTTTTTGTTGTGAGGTGGTGTCAAACTAAAGACAGTCTGCTGGGTTTACAATCCTAAAACTTCCGTTTTCAGGGGCATGCGCAGTAGTTGAGACAAGCGAAGGCTAGCACCAGAGTCCCAAAGCTATGGCGCCGGGAGGACAGAGCAGCCTCCTCACTGTCCGGGTCTGTCTCTGCTTCTAGTGAGGGGACAGAGAAGCAGGCATTTCAATGTCACCACTGAACACCAAGCTGATTTCATGAAAGGCCCAGTAGAATAGGCTCGGTTTAAACACAGAGAACAGATACCCTCCTGTCATTCAAATTGTAATGGCGCCCCTGTACCAAAGAGCTAACTCGCTTTACTGTTTTCTTCTATGAGACAAAATAATGCCTTTTGGTCTTGAGCTTTCAAATACCAAAGAAGGAGCTGGCTGCAAATATCAGGTGTGTATATACACTGCACTTGACCATATCCAATCAAAAAAGCAAACGGGGTGAAGAACATCAGCTAGCACTGAGAAGAGAGGAACACTAAAAAGAGAGAGGAGTAACACAAGCACAGTTCAGCGACAAGGAGTAGAAGCCAGGTGTGGCTCTCAGGTGATGGTTCAGAGAGCCGAGCTTCATCCAATCGTAAGCCAGCTGGTTCTGGTGAAAGAGGCTGGCTGTCCCACCCACAGGGCAAGGCCCAGCGCTCTCACAAAACTCAGACCATAAGAAGCAAAGACTGCAGAGTCCAGCCGCTTAGGAAACAACGAGTGACAACTGAAATTATGTGAAATTAAAAAGTTCTTCATAACAAGAGGAAAAAATAGTAGAGAGACAGACTGAAGAATGGGAAGAAATCCTTGCCATTTATATTTCTGACAGGGTGGTTTATATCTGATAGAGAAATACCTCAAAAACTTAAAGAGAAATCATTCCCTAAATTGGCAAATAAGTTGAAAATAAAGTTCTTAAAGGAAATATAAATTGTCAACACACCACACACACACACACACACACACATGAAAACAGTGTCTTAGATCCTTAGCCATTGGTGTGGGGGACAACTAAAACTCCATGGAGATTCCTCTCATCGTACTTTGAATAGTTGCCATCAAGAAAACAAGCATCAATAAACACTGGTGAGGATCTGGCACGGAGGAGCCCCTATACAGAGCTGGTGAGAATGGGAGATGATGTAGATACTGGGAAATTCAGTATGGAGAGTCCCCTAAACACACCGACCATGGCACACTGGCCCAGAGGAAAATAAGTCTTCACAGCACAGAGCTACATGTAGGTCTATGTTCACTGCAGTGTTATTCATGGTTGTCATGCTATGGAATCCGTGCAGGTGCCATCAACAGCTAGCTGGATAAAGGCGGTGCTCTGTACACACTAAGCACCGGGTGATTTGCAGAAAAATCGATGGAGCTGGAGAACGCTGTGTTAAGTGAAACAAGGCAGACTCACACAGACACTTAGCACATGCTTTTATCTCATGCCGAATCTACCTTAAAACATGCTGTGCCTGTGTTCACAGGAGAGTTCATGTGTGTGGATATGGCATGGAAGGAAAACAAAAAAACAAAAAAGGATGAATGGGAAAATGAAGATAAATGTCAATTATCAAAGCTTTCTCTCCTACGCTGAATCTAGACTTAAAAACCTATTATCTGTCAGTTGATCTACTTATGATCTTAAAACTGAAGCAGATTTTTGAGGGTAGCCACATGTGTAGCTGCGCCATGAGGTCAGAAGGGGAAAAAATGAAAATGTGGCAGGGGTGAGGGGGTGGAGCTAAAAACGAAACGATGCCTTTAGGGGTATGGGGTGGGGCAACCCATTACTGTACACACGAATTAAAACGTAATTTAGAAACCATACAAATAAAAAGCAAGGACAGGCTGCAGAGGCCTTGCTACAGGCTGGTGGATATTCTTACTAACCATCTCTGGGGCCCTGCCTTGTTGGCACATGAGCTCTCTGCGATCCTCCAGGGGTCACACGCTCTGGTCTCGTTTTCTGGCTCTCTTGAAAACGAACCATTCGGGACAATGTATGGCCCTGGATTCAGAAAGCTTAGACCCTGAAAGCTGGTCTCCCAGCAGCCTCTGCAAGGACTTTGATTTGAAGCTTGTCACTTAAATGACTCCATCCATGCTAAGCAAACATGAGCCAATGTCAGCATTTTCTCTCTAAAACCCTGCCGTTTTGTGTCCAGTACATGAAGACGGAAAACAGAGGAACATTTATGCTATCATATAAAGATGTAGACAACTCAGCCTCCTCCCTGAGGCCCTGGGCAGCAGTGAACACCTTCTCCATCCCCTCTGAAAGGTACTTAACTCTCCCATGGTACCATGATTTAGATGATGTGCACCGCGCCCTGAACTACATCCCACATCCCCTTGCTAGTGAGAATACAACCACCTCTGTGTTCTCGGGCAGTTTTTGAATGTGTATTTATATATTTTGCTTGTGGAGTGTGCCTTTAGTCAATACCCAAAAGGAAAACAACAGGGCAGAAAGATTAGAGCCATTTTCTCTCAGAGCGCTGCGTCGTAGATGCAATCCCACCTCTGTGACTGTAATGTCACTTTAAAATTAGAATTCGGTTGAATAAAACTTAATTTCAACATTCCTCATTAAATGATCTCAAGCCCTCTAGAGGGTGCAGGGAAGCTATGAATGACTGATGTTGACAGCATCAGTCAGACAGACCAGATAATCATCCAGTGTGATGGTGACTTATTAATGCCGAAGAAACACCGCAGAGTGGAGGGGGTCGTGGGAACATTTGTGGTCTCGTCAGAGAGTTCCTGAGCAATTTTCTGTGTCTAAGTTCATCTAACTCTCCCACTGACATGTACTCAAGCTGATCAAAAAAGAGATATCAGATTAAAGGAGTCAGGCTTGCTTCTCTGTATAGGAAGAGGGGGGGGGGGAAGAGGCAGAGACAAACAGGGAGACAGTCAGAGAGAGAAGACAGAAACAAAGAAAGAAGAAAAAAGGAATACATATTTTACTGGGGTGCTTTTTAAAAATTATAGAATTATATATTATATATGAATAATTTTACATACACATTGTATATCACAAAATATATATTTGTGCACAAGCACATGGGGCAAAGACCTATTCTATCAGTCTTCATCTTATTCCCTTTATACAGGGTCTCTTATTGAACTAAGCTAGGCTAGTAGCCAGCAAGCACAAAGAATTCTCTTGTCTCTACCCCTAACAACAACCTTATGGTTACAGAGGTAGGCATGGCTACACCTGGTTTTTATGTGGGTGCATGTGTCCAAACTTAGGTTTTCATGTTTGTGAAGCAAGCACTCTTACCCAACTGACCCACCTCTCCAGATCTCTTTCTGGAATGGGACAGGGCTTCTATGGAACACAAACACATAATAGCCTCATAGAGAAGGAATTCATGTAGCCAATATCTACCATTAGATCTGTCAAGATTAATCCTGACTGATGGGACTTCCCTTGGTAGGAGACCTCCATTTATTTATCATTCATACCAAAACCCAAAAGTATTTGTAGTTGAATATTCCTGACATTCTCTAAAGTCATTTCAAGTACTTGTTAGGTTAGTACTATGAAACATTGTCCCAGGAAAACAGCTCACCCCTGTTGTGCCCTCCCCCACTTAGGTTCCTGAAGCACACATACTTAAAGAACTATGAAGCCAGCTGTCCTGGAAGCTTGTAGTATCTTGTCCTTTGAACTAGAGATGTCATTTCTATCTTTCCATGTCTCTGAGAGGCACCTATGCAGCCAGCCATGCATAGCTCTTCTTCAGAGGCTAATGGAAAAATGAATGATGTATCTACCCTCCTGTTGCCACAAGATCAACCACATGCCAGTTGTGGAATCCTGTGCCCAAGGAGATCACCAGGAATTAGGTATACTCTCTTCTGGATCCAAGAAGCAGAGTAGACAGTCTGTTCTCAGAGGTTAAGGGTTCTGAGGCCCTGAGGAGCATCTGAGTGTCTTGTTTGTCCTGGAAGTGACTGAATAGATTGTTATCAGTTGGAGCCATGAACACAGCACTAAGACACTAACGGATATCCCACTAGCCTCACTGACTGAGACTTGACTTCTGACAGACATGTACCATGTTTTGCCTCTGAGTATCTTGTATCATTGGAGTGGTCCACACCTTGCATAGTTTCTGGAAATGGATAGGCATCGTATCTCTGCTGCCCTGATATCTGCTTCTCATCCATGTAGACCCACCATGGAAACTTGCCTCAAATGATTTTTGGAAGATGATGGGCTTTCCATATACACAGTTGTTCATACCAATTGCTCTTTCTTCTAAAAGGCTACATTCCACTACCACAAACTCTAGAACCCAAGCTACAGACACCTACAGACATAGGCAATGTTGAGTGTAGAATTATTGCTGAGGTAGCTACACAGACAATACATTAAAGTAATACACATATATCATTTTTTTAAAAAATTAAATATAAGTATTTTAAAATAAATAAATTGCCAAAGAAAAAAATCAAAATGATGATTATATCAAACTCAATGAGATACAAGAGAGATCAATGATATAAATGAAATTCATTGGAGATTATGAAAAAGATTTGAGATCAGAGAGCTATATAACACTGTAAAGGACTTTAATAATGTAATTAAGAGAGTGGATGAAAAGGAGAGAGTCATATGGACACCCGCATTCATCATTCTCTGTATTCTTTGGATGTGATACAACCAGCTGCCTCCTATCTGCTATTATGACATCTGTGAGGGACTTGATCCGCCAAACTATAAGCCAAAATTAACTGACACCCTTCAAGTTGCTTCTTTTCAGGCATTTTATGACGGCAACAAGATGAGTAACTAATGTAGATAGGGAAGACTCCACAAATTCAAACCCTAGGAAAACCAGATACATTTTCCACATTTTCCACAACAAACCAAACTGAACTATAAGACAATAGAAAACCTGAACTGACCAATAAAAATAGTAAAAACAGTAATAAAATTTCCTTAACAGCCAAAGCATAGGGCCATGCAGCACTAGTGATGTTTGTCATCAAATTAGAGAGTTCACACCATTATTTTCAAAGAATTTTAGATAATTCAAAGGAGAACCTAGGTCATTCTCAAATGCTATCATTGTTTTGATCCCTAAACTAGACACAAACATAATGAGGAGCAGCCGAAAGCCCACCATATGTGTGATGACTTATGAAAGCTGAAACCTTGGAGTTCTCTGAAGGCAGCTTGACAACCAGAGTCTCCTCCCCATCAACAGCCACCTTATACAAACTTGAGGAGAGTTGGGTCTTGTGAATCTTCTCAGTTTCAGAAACTTCCTGAGACTTGTGAGTTGTTTACTTCCTAAGTCTCCATGTGTAGCCCCCAGGATGGTTATGTTTTAAATAAGAATTGCTACATAACTATAGAAATTCAATTTTTATACCAGCTCTTATCCTATCCTTTATATTAATAGGCAGAGTTAATCCCACCTCCTCTGCTACATTAAACAAATGTCTTTTATGGGTTCCCTCTTTCTCTAATTATTATCGTTCTCCTCCCTCTCTTCAGCCAAGCTATGAAATATTCAACACTTATTGTTTCTTCTGAATACATCACCATTTAGAGCCTACCTTTTTGACTCTACTAATATTTCTTTTACTCACTTTATCAGTATTCCAATAACTACAGTAATTGGTGGTTTTAATCCTTTACCTTTTATTTATGGTATTTGAAATTAATTTCCATTTATATTTTTTAAATGCCTCTTCTCTCAGTGTTCAGGAACAGTCTGATCTCTGACATTTCTTTGTCTTGCCCTATCTCTAAATTTACCTGTAATGAATGCATCGGATTCTCTGCTCTATTGTTTCAGTGAGACTGCTATGTATTATGTCCGTCTGGAAAGAATGTCTGACGTTTGTGGGATTAAACAAGTCTATTTATTGGACACATCTCCTTCCAATACAGAACCTGAAACTTTCAGGAATTTCCTCTCTAGGTCTGCAGGACACATGGGATGAACCAGACATCGAATCAGGAGCCAATGAATAAAGAAAGCTAGGAGAACAAGGATGATATAGTGAGGAGGATGACGGATTCTTACAATCACTGAATGACATACTTGTGGCAGAGGGGAGAAATACCAGTCCTATTACCACTGATGTGACAAATGGGAGAGTCTCCTCTCAGGCTAGAAATGAATAAACTAATCAGTATACCAAGTTCAGGTGGAGACAGAGGCTAAGAACTGTGAAGCCTGGTAGTGTGATAAAGACAGCAAGTGTATTTATGGGGATGCCTTAACTGAAACAACACATCACTGTGCATTGGCTCAGAGCAGTAAAGGAATGAACTGGAGACAATGAACATGCTTTATAAAGAGCAGAGAGAGAGATTCAAGCAAAAGAAACAGTCATGCTAAAGCCCTGACGTGGGACATATGCTCACACAGACATTATTGGACCTAAATGTGATGGACAGGCACATGGGCAGGTCAAGGGAGGAACTGGGGTTGGGTTTTATATGCTGCTGGAACATTTGTACTGTTTTTGGCTGGGGATAGATATTTGAGACTATCACTCTGCGTCCTGCAGAGAACAGAAGGTGAGTGGCAAGTTTGTGTGGTTGGCACTAGTAGAGTCTTTAGGCATGGGATTTGGCTCTAGAAACATCCAGGAAGAGCTGATAACACCTGACTCATATCTTATGAGTCTGACTTCTGAGGTTTGGACCTTAGCAGTCTGACATGTTGTTAGTGACATTATGCAGATTCTGAAATGGAAGCACAATGTAGAGAACATTGCAGTGATTGATTGATTTGAATATGCTTCCTTGGACGAGTGTTAAGCAGCAGCATAGGTTGGGTTTTGGATGTGGCAGTAACGGAGAAGGAAATGTAAACCAGACAGTCACCAGACAGTGAATGGTTGCACAGTATAGATTTAAGACTGGAGACATCACCACTGAGATTCCAGACAGAGAAAGGGAAGAGAGAAGAAAAACCAGGTGTGCAGAATGCAAGGAGTACTGTGAAGGAAATATTGGAGAACAGAGAGAGTCACTGAGCAACTTCACTGAATTCACCTCTGGATGTAGAAGGGTGGAGGTTGTTGGTGTCCTTGACAGGAGGATATGAATGGAACAGCTGAGCTCACAGGCTGAAGTGGAAGGAAGAGAAATGAGAGAATAGAAGCAAGAGATGAGAGGGAAGTCGGGCAGTGGTGGCGCACGCCTTTAATCCCAGCACTCGGAAGGCAGAGGCAGGCGGATTTCTGAGTTCGAGGCCAGCCTGGTCTACAGAGTGAGTTCCAGGACAGCCAGGGCTACACAGAGAAACCCTATCTCTAAAAACCAAAGAGGGAGAGAAAGAGGGAGGGAGGGAGAGAGAGAGAGAGAGAGAGAGAGAGAGAGAGAGAGAGAGAGAGGGGAGAGGGAACTTCCCCAGAAGGAGCAAGCATGGGAGAGCAAGCAGACTGTGAGAGGAGAAAAGACCGAGCTAGTTCTATGTTTATTTCCCTCTAAAGAGCATGCTTATTTGTCAAATGTGAGCTTATGTAGGGGCAAAATAAGGACTCAGAAGGGAAAAGGGATGATTACAGAAACAGAACCACAGGGGAGGCAAGGGGGTGGACATCCCAGAAGTCACTCAACCATTTTACCAAGAACTGTGGAACAGTTCAGGAGACACCTTGTTGGACTGAGGTTTTTTTTTCCATAGCTTCTATTTGCAGAAAAGGGGGTGCATAAGGGAGGGAGGGGAAGGGAGAAAGGGAAGAAGGAAAGGAAGCTGGGAAGGAGAGTGGGAGGGAGAGGACACATGAGACAATAGTGACATAGAAGCGGTAATATTGGATATCTGAGTGGGGAAAGAAAATGTAGACGTGTCAGAGAATAAGATTGTAATTTAACCACAGAAATTTATAGGGCTGCCAAGCCTGAGAACTATGGCAATAAATATAAAGAGCAGCTGGTTGACGCAGGGACAGGCCACTCTTTGCCAGAGCAGGGACTATGATTACTTTTTCTATGTAACTCTTGAGGTTTCCGCAGGAGGTAGCCAGCGGCTGGGAGGACAGACAGCCCTATGATTAGAAAGTGCTTTGTTCATAAATAGGCCTCTTCCATTGGTACAAACAACACGGATAACCCACTCACATTTCCAACTTCATCTTCACTCTTACTCAGGAATTTACACATTATAATGTCTTCAATGTAAAGATGTGTTAGAAAGAGCTTCGCTTCAAGAGGCCCTTGTGAAGTGAACATGGCAATTCCATTTTGAGTCTATGCTGCCAGGGAAGCAACACAGGTGTGCTTCATCATTATATATGCACATATGCAGATTCTATATGGAATGCTTATTAGCTGTGCGAAGTAAAATATATGACCCAAACTCCATCTACCCCCAATTCAGTCAGTAAAATAAAAATGTCAGTGTGTATTTCATATGCCAAGTTCAAAGGGAGTATGTGTTTAGGGAGGGCTCCCTGCTGTGCAGTATGTGGATGATATCAAGAACAAAGCCAGTATCACAGGCTAGGAGGCTATAGCAGAGTGATTGACAGCAGAACCACATGACCAGCTAGGAAACTGAGCATAAAGATGCCGAAGAAGATGCTGTCTTCTGTTATCAGCTGATAAATAGGACAGGATTCAGCCCTGAGACAATAGAATTGATGTTATCTCTGAGAGGTTTTGAAATCTTGACTCTATGGTAGGATGAGAGGAAAGACATTTGTCTTTTCCTGTTAACTCAAGTTTAACTTTTCCTAATCACTCGGGCAGCTTTGACATCACAACAGGACTTTATTTCCTCCCATCTCAATCTCCCCACAGTATTTTGCCACTCGAGTTGGGATAGCCTTTAAATATATGTAGCAGTGGCCCCATCCATTTTAGATCTTTCTTTTGATTCAACCTCTGGTCTTTGTACCTCATGGGTACCAGTCCTTGTCTGTCTGCGTTGGCTGGAATTGCCCTGAAGTTACAGATTGAATTTGAAAGCTACAAAAAATAAGGTGACTTTTTTCCTAGATATATTCTTCTCTGATTTTTGCCTGGCTTTATGTAAACTAATGCCAGTTTTATTGTCAGAATTCACAAAAGCTACTTATTTCCTACTGTGAAATATATTCATTTGAACCTTTGCAAGTACGTAGAATCTATTTTTGTGTGTTCTGCGGTTTAAAAATAAAACAGAACCCTGGCAGTATTAGTCATTATTATAAGAGACAAAAATAACAATAAGCAATGATAGCTTTGAGTTCACAATTTTGTGTTTGCAGAGAGCAGTAATGTTGTCTCTGAGTATAATAATTTCAGTTCTGAGAGGTGATAAAATTTACATTCACACATGTACACACATGTATACACACATGCACAGAGTCACATGTACCCACACATAGATGCACACAGTCAGATATGGATAGAATTATGTAATATACTATGAAGAAACATAGGTAATAAAAGTCTACCAAGAAATAATAAAGAGTATAATCAGCATGAATAATTACTAAATCAAGCAGCATGCTTTCTGTTACTTGGTTTATAAAAAAATTTCATGATTTCATTTGTCATTAACATTGCATCATCCACCAAGATTATATAGCTTTTAGAATACTATCTTCATGAGTAGAAGAGGTTGTACACAGGGGCTAGAAAAGAGCTCTGTGAGTCAAAGCACTTTCTGGGCAAGCATGCAGACCTGGGACCAGATCCCCCGAACTGTACCTAGGTAAAAAGCTAGGCATAGCCCCACATCTATAATCTCAGTGGTTGATAAGGCAGAGAAAGGAGAAAAAATTGCTGGGGTTTTCTGGCTGCCAGTCTATCCAAAACATGGCTAACCCAAGTTCAGTGAGAGAACCTTTCTCAAGAGACTAAGGAGGAGACAAAATGGTAGACAAAATGCCCAATGACTTATTCTGGACACTGCACGTGCACACAGGCACACGTATCTACACATGTGCACACATATACATATAACACAATTTTTTAAATAGATGCTTATGTAAGAATATTTAACTTTGAACAATATCCTGACAGTCAACCTTAATCCACCTAACACATGAGTTTCCTACTGAAGGATGGTCGAGAGACTGCACAGATTCTCTGTCAATATCAATAGCTCCAAGCCATTAGTAAGAAGAATTCCTCAAGCACTATATAGATGCTTCACAAAAATGATTAAGGAAGTGATATTAGATCATCGTGGGTTCAAAGTAGGAAATTCAGCTTCTGAGAAAATGAATTAGAAACTTTACCACACAAAAATGTTAATCCTGAGATTTTTGAGAGAAAAAACAGTCCCACAATTTTGTGCCAGATTTGAAGTAATCTTTAATTAAATACTGGCCAAGAAGATGGACTCTTTCCAGGTCCACCCTTGGGTACTCAGGGAATGACCACATTTTACAGGGGTTTAAAAAGGCAAAACCCACAATTCACCACATTTTCCATAAGGTCCAATCAGGAGGCAAGCATATATCCTGACGTATTTCCTGCCTACGTAACTCCAACCCACATGTGATAAAGCACAACCTGTGTAGATGGGTCAAACAAACTTGTTTAGAATGATAACATGTAGCTTGTTATTTCCCAAGAACTACAACCCCCAGCATTCCAGGAAGTTATCTTGTCCTTGGGCAAGTGGGGTTTACAGGTTATCTTTGGCTCTTACAAAAACCCGGTATATAATACATAAAATTCCAGGAAGGTAAAGAGCTAAAGACAGATTCAGGGATCTTAAAACACAAGTTCATCCAAGAGTTTCGTGGATTTTTTTGCTTCATGTAAATCCCATAGTTGGAGATAAAGAGTCAGAAACTCAAAACATTTATGTGTAGAACAAACACTGGGAGACTTTTATATTTTAGATGATAAAAATCAAACAGACACCTGGAGAGAGCCAGCTAAGAAAAGCAGAAAGTTTTGAAATTCCAAATTCTTTACTCCAGATAAATGACATGGAGCAACTCATGACTTCCTCAGTGTCCAACCAACAAAGACTAAAAAAGAGGAGCTTCCAGGCTTTGGTGCATTCCACAATTTAGATAAATGGTCCAAGCATTTTTAAACTTTCCTAACTCACATCATCATGAAGTAGCCAGAGTCCTGCCCATGGCCATTGAGGAGACTGGATTATCTCTGTTAATACTTCCAAGAAGATTCTTCTAGTCCTGAGTAATTTCATGGGAATATTCTACCAAATGTCAAAAGCCCAGACAACACAGCTATGCACAGGCTCCTTCAGATGTCAGAAGACAGACACTGAGAACTCCATAGGCTAGTGCTATCCTAATCAATCTCTAAGATAGTGCAAAAAAAAAAATCACAGAAGAACAACTACTGCAAATAAAGACAAGAATCACTAGTGAAATATCATCAATAGAACTCTACACTATCCAAAAGAATAATGAGCTATGAACAAGAAAAATTCATTTCAGGGATTGAAGGCTGACAAGGTATTTAAAATCCAATCAGTTACCCCTCAGAGTAGACTAAACCAGAAATATAACACGAACATAATAAATGATGCAGAAAATCACCACCCAGAGTGCAGCAGATTCACAGTAGGAAAACTCTGAAGCAGGAAGAAAGAAAAACATTTCAACTTCCAAAATGAACACAAACATCTGACAGGCAAGATCCTATCTACTGGCGTAATTGTTAATGTTTTCCTCATAATATGGAGAATAAATCTTAGGTGTGTTTTCTGATCATGCAGTGCAGTATGGTTATAATTTATAGATGGTACATAAAGTGAGGGTATGAGATGGAAAAGTATACAGCCTGCAGAGATTATTTGCAGATGATCTGACTGTTTAGAAGGTCCCAAGGACTCTATAGAAAAGTCTCTATGTCTAGTAAGGAAATTTAGCAACATTTTAGGATTAATACATGCATATAAAGTAATCTGTATTTTGGTCTACTTTCAATAGACATATTCACACTGAAATTAAAATCCTTTCAATAGACATGTTCACACTGAAATTAAAAACAAGATGATATTTAGTATGACTCAAAATGTTATAGTTATAGTATGGAACAAACCTCTGAAAGGCATATGCAGAACATCCGAGAGAGTATACCATACTGGTTAAAATGGAGCCAAACACACACCAAAAAGACATACCATGCTCATGGATTCGAAAACCATGAAGAGCTGTCGATTCTACTAAAATTGATAATCAAGCTTAATAGAGTTAATATTTAACTTATCAAAAACATTTATAGATGTAGGCACAGACATTTTAAAACTTAGCTGAGGAATAAAAGGATCTAGAATATCTAAAGTAAATTTGGAAAAAGGACAAAAAGGATAAATTGTTTATTACACAGCTAAATTAAGAGTGTGAAGACAAAACACAGAAAAACCCTGAAACTCACACAGAGCAGTGAAGCCATATAGAGAACTCAGAAGTAGATTCTGTGACCTGCCTAACTGTGACAGAGATAAAGGCAAGTGGGGAAGAAGACGACAATGTTCCCTGTGCTATCTGATAGCCATATGACATAAAGAAAAGCATTGTGTAGAAAAATATTGAGGTCACACATTATAAAAAACAAAACCTCAAATGGATCATATACTCAACACAGAAGATAAAATTTCAGAAAAAAATGATCATAAGTTAATATTTCAGGATCTAAATCCACAAAGATTTCACAGAATGTTCATTGAAAACACCCTGTAATAAGAGGAAAAAGAATAAGAAAGAAATTGTAGAAAATACCTTCTGCAGTTCTTTCACTTTAAAACCAAGAAAAAATGATAGAAAAAGAGAAAAAAAAAAAACAAAACAAAACCTTGATTGTCTAATCTAGTCATATTGCAGGTACAATCTGACACCGGAAAACAACATGTGAGAAGCAAGTGCCAGATACATTTCTCCATCTGAGCCTTAAGGGTGAGCAGACAGACAGACAGACAGATAAAAGGATGTACAGACCACAGAGCCCATCATTCCTCCAGATGGACAGGCCAGTGGTTTAGACGGATGCCTTGCTTCTGAAAGAGGAATTGCCAAAGAGCTGCCAGTCCATCATCTTTGCTGTCACAAGAGCTGACTGGAAGAAGAAGAACACTAATATCAGACTGGACAACCTCTGTTAACGGAGCCTTAGCTAGTAACACAGAGCCTTGAGCTGCAAGGAGACTCCCCTGCGGTCTGAATGGGAGTCTCCTACAAATCCAGGCAAACAAATTATAAGAAAACATTTAGAGAAAAATGAGCCAAATCTAGACACTCCACTAAACTGTGTTATATGCTAATAAAACAATACAATAAAGTCTTTTTGAACAGTGATAAACACACAGTGATGGCTTGGGGACTCTTATGAGAATAGGAGGAAGAACTTCAGGTACCTAAAGGGATGGAAATTTACTTTAAACATATGATTTATGGAAAAGACTGACAGATATATGTTAGTATGTACATATAAATGCATATATATATGCATATGCTTGCTTATTAATGATAAAATTTATCAGAGACTGAAAAGAAAAGGACTACATGGTACTTGAGAAATGATCCAGGCTACAAATCATGTATCAACAGAAGAATATGATCTTACAAGAGTATATATCTTGTGAGAGATAAGAAAGTATGGTACTTAGAGAGACCCTGACCCCTTCCGACCTCTCAGAGGAGAGACAGCCTATCCATCAGTTCCCAATATTGTGACTCTTATAATGTTATCCACATAGAGCTGATGAGAAACTGACCATGGAGTCTCCTAACTCCTGGTCGAGTCATGTTGGCAAAACACTCACAGCCAGAGGGAAAACTCCAGGGCTATGGAAAGTAGTAATGAGTAAATGAGCCTTCAGAGTGTACATCAGTACAGTGTGTACATGGGAGTATCAGTGCCAGCCCCAGTCAGTGTGCATCAGTACAGCATGTGTGCAGGGGTATCAATGACAGCCCCAGTCAGAGTATGCACCAGTATGGTGTATGCATGGGGAGTATCAACACCAGCCCCAGTCAGAGTATGCACAGGGGTATCAATGTCAGCCTAGCCAATTTCTTATACAAGAAAACCATGTAAAATGAAGGTGGAGAATCAGATGCAGATGTGGATAGATTTATTGAGTTCTGTTGAAAGATGGTCATCCTTAGCACACGTGTGCTGTGTCCTGAGGTATCCTGCGGTCACCCTTAGGAATCAGTGGGGAAATATATGATTCTGTGGCAGAAAAGAGTAATTAAAAATGGTTGATTCACATTATCTGCTGAGATGGACAAATGACAATGAAGAAGTTGGGAAATGACTAATACTTGCCCAGCTGTTTTTAAAATAGGATTGTGTGTGGCCCAGGCTAGCTTCATTTCTAGCAGAGGATTTCTGAGGTGTCTGTCAAATGCTGCCGTTACAGACATACATCATGATTTTCTAAATTTAATTCACTATCCATCTTGCCATTATTAAGACTAAAAACTTTAATATTTTTAACCTGTTCTGTTTCAATCCTCTATTTCATAACAATGAAAAAATATTTAGGAAGTAGGTGCTGTATCAAAAAACCATGCCAAAGTAAAAAACAAAACTGATATTTTATGTAGATGAGAAAAAGATAATTCTTTGAGCTCTATTTGAGTGATAATAGAAATTAGTTTTGGAGAAGAGAGTATTACTCAAAGGCTTTCTAGAATATTCAAGATCTTGAGTGTAAGCCTCAGTCATAAAAACACATTAATAAGATGAATAAAAAGAGATCTGAATATATTTAAACTCTAAAATGACTATAAACATATATATGTATATTCATATCAAATAATAATATCCAATTTATAATAATTGCTGATATCTAACATGAAAAATTTAATAGGCATGTAATATCTTAATTTTTAGTCTTCATAAATAATATTTTGGGAATTATGAGTCAGACTTTTAAAATACCCATTTTAAGAAATATAATAGACATTTCTGGATGATAAAAGCCGATTTTCAGTATGACTTTACTGTTTGTCATCATGGGTATTGAGAGAGCTCTATTGAGAGGTGATGTTCACACTGTCAAGTCTGCCTCTCTTAAAGAGTTGGAAGTTGTAGTAAAGTTATGCAGTCCTCCATAGAGCTCCATAATTCAATTCTAGAACATTCATATTCTGCTCATGCACATCCTCAACTTTGTGTTTAACATCTGCTATGCATACAAGTCAAGCCAAGCAGTGACTTTTCTATGTTTATATGTATATATTTTTCTATACATTTCACATAGGGGAAGTATTAAAAAAGATGGAATGTATGGCACATGTTCCTGCATTATGCCCTGGTTCTCTCGTCCCCAGTGGGCTGGCCAGCCCTGCATTGGCAGGCAATGGCCAACCTGCTTTCATCTCATGGAGCTCTGAGCTCCACAATGCCTCCACCCAGGTCGCTAGGTTCCCACTGGCAGGTCACTATCACACCAGCCCCATGCTTCAATACCCCTATGGCCTCTCTGGTGCACATTAGGCAAACCCACATGTTGCTGCTGTACCTTTCTCTCTTGAACCCAGACGAGCCACCACATGAAGAAAACACAACAAAAACTTAGTTCAGAAACAATGATAACTCAAACTCTGGGCGCATCAACTAAAACCTAATCTTGTAAACCTTATCAAAGTCTGATTCCTCTGGTGATGAATCCTTGTGGATCCGCCATGATACCAGGAGACTCTAGTAGCTACATCTTACCTATCTGCTGTCCCCATTCCAAAAGGGCTCTCACTCTCCTCCTTCCTCTCTTCCTCTCCCCTACCTGGACCTCTCCCCTACATGCCCAGTGATTGGCTCTTTTATTCATTAGGGGATTGGTTCACAAGAAGTCACAGGTGTTACTTACTCCTTGTCTGCCCTCACAAGAGGGCAGAATTAGCATCAAATTGTAATCAGCCTCAGGGCTATCCACAACAAGCATGTATTCTTTTCTTCCTGACTTCTAGCATATATCACACCTGAGGGTGATCCAGAGCATTCTGTAGTCTGTGTCAACAATAGTTCTTTCCTTTTTGTTAATAAATAGACACACTCCAGTAGGTATGCCAAATCTTATCATCGTTCCATTAGATAATGGCACACGCATTATTTCATGTCTAAGTTATTAGGAAAGACACTACCACCATCCTCTGTAAACATTTTTCATTTTTCCTACATTCAAAGAAGCAGAATTGTTTGAGGCTTTCAGATGATTTACATACAACATTGCTATGTGCATGTGTATGTGCACACACATGCATGTGGAAGCCACAGGGGGGTACTGGATCCTCTAGAGTTACTGAAGGTTGTAAGCAACCCTACATGGGTGCTTGGAACTGAACTCTGGCCCTCTGCAAAAGCAGCATGCCCTCTTAGCCCATAAGCCATCTCTCCAGCCCCATGTTTAACTTTAAGAAACAGCCACATTGTTTTTCAAAGCAGTCACAACCTTTCATATCCAATCTGGAACTTTGAGCAGAGTTCCAGATTTTCTTTATGCTGGCCAGCATGGTGTCTGTCATTTTCAACACAGCCATTCCAGTCAATTTAAGGCAGAATATCAGTGTCATGTTGAGTTGCTTTTCTGTAGTACATGGTGATACCTAAACAGATTTTTAGGGTATTACTGATCAGTAGTCTCAGGTTTTTAGTGGAGTATCCATTTAAATTGTTTGATTTCAATAGTATCATAGTACTTATGTTACTGAGATATTCTTTGTATTGTCTCACTACAAGCTATTAAGGCAAATGCTTAGCAACTATTGCTACCAATGCTTCTCATATTCTTAACAGTATTGTTAGGAGTGAAATGTTTTAATTTATAAAGCCTCAATTTGCTTTCTTTTCTTTTATGAATCATGCTTTTGGTCTTGTATCTAATTCTTTTTTTTTTAAACATATTCACTTTATATCTTGCTCGTTGCCCACCATTCCAGTCATTCCCTCCCACAGTCCTTCTCCTTTCTTTCTCTTCTGAGCAGATGGGGAACCCCTCACCAGTATCCCCCTCCCCTACATGTCAAGTCTGTGAGGCTAGGCACATCCTCTCCCACTGAGACCAGACAAGGCAGCCCAACTAAAAGAACATATCCAATGGGCAGGCAACAACTATTGGCATAGCCCTTGCTCCAGTTGTTCGGGACCCACATGAAGACCAAGCTGCACATCTGCTACAAATGTTCAGGGAGGCCTAGGTCCAGCCCGTGTATGTTCTTTGGTTGGTGGTTCAGACTCTGAGACTCCTAAAGGTCCAGGTTAGTTGACTCTGTTGGTCTTCCTATGGAGTTCCTATCCCCTTTGGGGCCCACAATCCTTCCTCCTATTCTTTCTTAATAAAGATATTTATGAAAAATTTCATAGCAATGCTTTTGCCAATATTTCCTTCTCTAGGAGATGCTATTACTGTCTCCTTTATAAATGGGGAAGAAAGATTTAAATGAGAACCTAAATCACACGGTGTATGACTAACAGGCCAGGGCACTGACACTGCTGCCCTAATGACATCAGTTCCTATGGTGGGAAATGAATGGGACATTGCATTGTTTCTGTGTTACTGTGTTGTGTCCACACCTATGCCTCCCTCAACTGTAACAACTGAATCATGCAGGTGTGGAGATTAGATCCCAGCCCAGAAAACACCCAACAGGGTAATCCTGACCCTGCGCTGAAGACTGCTCCTCAGCCTCTCTCCCTTATATAGCTATGAATGCTTTTCCCTTTACTTGCTTCGCTTTTGTTCCACGGCTCCACTTTCTCGTTTGTATAATCCTATTGCTAATATTCTGCAATGTGAATCGTAGATTACCAGGAGAGTTGGCAGGAGGAACTGGATTTAATAGCCAGGAACTGTAATCTAGTAAAGAGGACAGATGCTGCTGTAATAAGCCTCTCGGTTCTAGTCGTCATTTAATACTGAGTGTCCTCCCAGATCTCACATCTGTGATTATGCAACATGACCTATAATAAAGTACAGCATGCAGACAGCAGGAATGGATTTGAAGTAGAAAGACCCAAATACCTTTTTGAGGGGATATTTGAGCTTTGATGGGCACTTGGAGCCTCTTCTATTACTGTTAAGGTCCACTTCCACCTAAAGACCTTGAAAATGTCCAAAGCACATCCCTGAGAAGACTGAGGAGCTTCCTTGTGGCCTGCCTTCCTTGCCTTCCAGGTCTGTAACTAGATTAACGGCTTGATGGATCACCGAGCTTTAGTGATAAATAATAATAAAGTCCAGCTAGCTCTCACTCATATGAGCGTCTTTACTTTAGGCTCCTGTTTTCCTCCCGCTCAAGGTAAAGGCCATTTCAGTGAAAGGTCAAGCTGACGAGTATGGATTATTATAATATTGCTCTCTGCCTGTCCAGGGATCAATAGCAGGTGTCATCATCCATTTTCCTGAAACACGGATGCTAACTTCATTATCTTGATACAGGGAAGACAGCAGAGCCTGAAGCATCACCAGGCTGCTGCTTCTCACGCTACCATCTGAACTCAGCAAAGCAAGCAGTAGGATCCTTGCCCGTGGCTCCTCGGTGGGGCCATAGCCTCAGTGATTAGGTGGGTTTGTGGGTTCCACATGTTTATCTTTCAAGGAAAAGGGTAAAGCATTGTGCCTCACTAACTCCAGAGTAAAAGATGCCGTAGCAGATTCTTTCCCCACACCTCCTGGTTTAACATAAAGAGGCCATTATCGTCATCCTACTGTGATTGAGATGCAGCTGCAGACAGCTGCTGTCCTGGTCATAAATCCTATAGTTCTCTAGTTCTAGACAGGTAAGCAACTTGGTAGACAGGATACAGGACAAGGTAACAGTATAAAACATTTACTCCATGGTAGTCTGTCATCACATTGAACGGGGTTCAAGCTTTACTAGTTCTGTGGCAAAGTTAATACCCAAATACATAAAAAAATAAATAAATAAAACCCTTAGTATGTCTTTATAATGCTTGGTCTGACCTAGTTTACTTTGGAAGCTTTTAAAGAAGACTCTATATAAACAAGTCTGTTTAAGTGCCTGAACAGCACACAGTATCTGTTCATTCAGGTAAGGCTTTCTGCTTGAATTACACCTCAGGGGTAACAAAGTCCAAATAGCTGCATCCTTAATATCTCGACAATACAAAGTGAAAGCAGTGTGCAAATCATATTAATGAAAACATGCTGCATTTGAGAGTAAAATAATTTGAAAACAAGCCAAACTTCAACAGGCCACGATATATACTCAAAGTGCTTGCCCTGTTAGAGAGAATCCCAGCTTTGGTTATTGAGCCACCAGAAGATATGCCAAGAACACAAAACTGTGAAACCACTGAAACCACACCAGCATTAAGTCACATGGGAGTCTTAACCCAAGAGAAGACAGTTAACCTTCACCTAGAAATGAGCATCAAATCTGTGAAGGGCCACAGTGATCAGCCTTCAGTGACTAATCGCCTTATGAACCAATGTGTCTCTGTCCACCATGGTGGTGACTTCTTGTCACTAAGCCCAGTGACCCTTCTTTCTGTGACATAAATGTTGCACATAGGTCTGCAGGTTTCAATGAATAAGCTAACTGACTCAGTAAATAGATCTCAGAAACATAGTACATATTTAGGAAGGGGATGTGTGCAGAAAATTAAATCTTTCTCCTGTGATTACTAATTTTGACACACACATACACACACACACACAACACGCACACACACAGAGAGAGAGAGAGAGAGAGAGAGAGAGAGAGAGAGAGCAGTGGAGAGGTTAAAAAGAACTTGTAAAGATTTTCCTGAAAATGCTGGTGTTCCCAGTGATGGGTATTATATACTTTAACATAAAGATTAAAAAATCAGAATCCATTTGGGATACAGCCACAACGAAACCATGTGAGTTTATGAAAAGCCATTTAAGTGTTTAATTTGTAAAACAGGAAAAAAGATGACTTTGGGGAAATATGAAATGGGGAAATTTATATAGCAGTGTAGGCCCCTGCTGATTCCTAGGAGGGCACCCCTCCTAGAGGAGAATTTAGAAGGAGTCTCCTTTTATCAGAATGCACAGACTTCATACAAACAGCATTGGCAGGGAGACGTGTTATATCAAACCATATCAAGAGTGGATATGGTTTTGAGAAGATGAAGCTGAGGAGACAGCCCAGTCGGTGATGAGCCTTCCAGGTGCAGGCCTGGGAGCTGAGTTCAGACTTCTATGTTCACATATGAAACAGGGGGAGGGCGTACATCTGCCATGTCACCACCAGAAAGACAAAGGGAAGCAGATGCCCCCAGTTCACTGGCCAGCCAATCTAACCAGTGAGGGTTTGGGTTCAGTGTCTGTTCATATGGGAAAAGAAGGGAAGATGAGCTTCAAAGAAAGGTATTCAATGAGAGATACCCAAGATTAACCTCCGGACTTCACACACAGACACACACATGCACCTGCACACTCACACCTGAACATCCACACATGCACACCTGTACAGGCACACTCACATGCATACCCATCCATTACACCTGCACATGCATATACACACATGCACGTGTGTGCACTGGCACACACACTCATACATACATGTAAAATAGGGATAGAAATAGAAGCCTTCCATGAAGTATTGAATTTTTGCTAACCCGTGGCCTGACTCGTGATTATAAAAATAAAGTATTTGGGGGATAGAGACTTGGCTCAGCAGTTAAGAGCGCTGACTGCTTTTCCAGAGGTCCTGGGTTTTATTCCAACCAACCACATGGTGGCTCACAACCATCTGTAATGGGATTCGATGCCCTCTTCTGGTGTGTCTGAAGGCAGTGACAGTGTGTGTGTGTGTGTGTGTGTGTGTGTGTGTGTGTGTGTGTGTGTGTGTGTGTGTATGTACATATGTATATATAATACTATATACTATATATTACATATAATAAAATAAATCTTAAATAAAGTTAAAAAAGAATACAATATTATAATCTTCTGGTCTTCATCAAACTCCATGAAATTGAGTGTTAAAAAAGTACATTTAACAAAGGAAGATCGGATGAAAAAATGAGCCAAGTGCCTCCATAGCGCCCCCTTCAGTTCTCTGCTGAGAACTCCAACAGGCCCTGCCAATCCTGGTGTGCCTGGGCTTGGTGCTGAGCTGCACTAGGGTGCTGGCTGTCTCCTGTCTGGTTTGTTTGGAGAAGTAAAGCTGTGGGGAAGCTTTTATCTGTTTCACACAATTGGAAAAGAAAAGAAAGAAAGGAAAAGAAAAGAAACATAACTTGAACATATTCTCTGAGTTGGCAAAGGAACTGGGGAAACATTGGTAGCTTCTGTGATTTAAACAGCCGCTTCTTCATTCTGTATTTTAAAAGATGTGACCTCCCACTGAGGGTTTCATTAAGAATGTCTTAGAGGAAGTGTGCCACTTAAGGGTCATGCACAATCTTTCTCCCCAGTTGTCTTTAGAGGCTCATAATCGGTGTTGACCAGTACTAAGAGGGAATCACCCACTCTGGAGCGGGAGCTTTGTTAAGAAGTGGCCAGAACTCTGCTCTAATCAATCCCATCAGCCCTCTTGATGTATCCAATTCTTCACCTACTGCTGTGTTTTTGGACCTGTGTTGAGTTGATTTATAAGTGGTAAGTTTTAAAGGTGATTTTTGGGAAATGGTTCATGGCTTGGTGACTCTATTAAGGGCTGGAGGGAACTGGCCTTAGCTAGTTTACTCACCCAGTCTTCACCATGCATTCGTCCTTTTGCCCTTCCACCCTCTGCCACATGAATGCACCTACAAGTGTCATCTTGTGGAATAGACAGCAGACCTACCAGGGCCTTGTGCTGGTTGGGCTTTGCAACTGCGAGAAAGAAACACCCTTTCTTTATAAACCACTCAGCTTCAGGCATTTTGTGGTAATGGCAGCTGAAAATTGAGACTGTATCTTAAAAACATCGAATGTCTACTGACCCCGTGTGGTTTATTCTTCTTCATTTATTCAACTCCTAATATGTATCATTAAATGTGATGCTTGTAGCATAAAGTCTTTATCAATATCATCTATATCTATATCTACATCTATTCCTATTCTAATCTATATCTATCTATAGATCTGTAACTATATTGCTGGATATAACATTCACTTTTTGATGCTTCTACCAATAGCAGCTTACTACATGTTTAATTTATACTTACTGATAATATATAGAAATTGGTGATTTTAAATATCAACTTTGTATCCTGTCTTCTACCATATTCACTTTTTAAAGTGGATGCTTAGTGGTGTCAGTCAGACCTCAGTCTTTGTCTGAAAGCCTTACATTTTTCCTTTTGTCACCTGACAACAGAGGCTTTCTGATAAAACAAGCAAAGGCAATTGGAAGGAAGGGTGGGGTCATGCTAAGAGCAGAGATCCATGATGTGGTAAAGTAAAACAATGGAAAAGAACAAAGGATGGCATAATATCAAAAAAATCTGATGCAGACAGTAAGTAGAGCTTCTGACAAGGATGCGGTCTCTGAAAGAAGTTCCTGGAAGTATATTCACAGACAGCAACAGTCCCTTAGCAGTTGTTATGTTGAATACTTTAGCCACCCCTGTGACCATGCAAAGGATTCCTGGACAAAAACATAAGATGTAGAGGGTTAATCCAGTCAAATGGAGGAGTAGAGAGGCTCTGCTCTCATGAATGAGATTAGAAACTATTATAAAGCGGCTTGAGAGGAAGCTGAGTCCTCCCCCCATCCTCCCGCCGCCCGCCCTGCATCTCCTATCCTCTCTGCTATGCAAGGACAAGGTGCTCTCTTCTTCAGGGGACAGACTCTGCCATTTAAGAAGTGCATGGGATCCTGGGACCTGGAGCCTGCTTCCCTGACCCTGGACTCAAAGACCAGACTGACCCTGAGGACATTTCTATTTTGTTCCACTTACCCAGTAGCCAGTAATTTGTTGTTTCTGCCCAAATGGACACATCCGGGCACCCTGTGGTGTTTTCTGTTGATCCTACAATGTTTAATTCAGTCTCAGGATGGATGGATGCAAATTCGTCTGCCCTAAAATCCTGGTTAGCTAGAACTTGGTTCTAAACATCATCTTCTCCCCAACAATCCCACCCTTAACTATTGTATTCAATGTTCTTCCAACACCAGAGTCTTTGACCAGTTCGAACCTTGTTTGTATTGGGAACTAAACTCTTTTCATGTGACCTAGGTATGGCCCTTTTACACATGCAGTGGCATCTGCTGCTCCCTCTGTGCCACAGCACAGGGAATGACCACGCCCTTCCCTCAGTTGTTCAATACAAATTTGGATTAATGGAACATATATGCTCCCCAAACTAGAAACTTTTAATCCCTTGGGTTATCTAATTGATAATAAAATTGATTTGGTAATAATGAAAATTGATTTACTTTTTAATAAGTCGAAATTGTATTATTCTCATGCATAGCTGCGCTGTGAGTGGGCTGTTCCTCACAACCGTAAATACTGCAAAGCTAACAGCTTGATGCTCTACAGTGAGGACACAAAGCTGGGTTCTGCCACCCTGCTGCCTCCAAAGGAGCTGGGTGAATGCGCCTCAGTGTGCAGACCTGCACGATTTTTAGTGCCTGCCCCAAGCTCTGCTCTTTCTTCCTGGTTGACTCAAATTTTAAATGTCGTCAATGGGCAGAAACAAACATGCCTAGATACCACAGAAAATACATCTCTCCCTTCCAGCTCCCTTTTCGTAACTTGGCGAGATGTGCTGACTTTGTGGAATCACCAACCACCGCGTAAATGACCCATGAAAATGAGATGTGAAACCAGAGCTCAGGGCAGAAAGCAATCTCAACTGTGCTCTGCCGTTCTCTTCGTCACCACACTACCGAGAACAAACATGGCACGCAAATCTCTTCTCATCGGGAAACTGAAAATCCACAGATGAGTAAGGGGTTCCAGAGACATTCCACCCATCAGCAGGACTTCAGGTGTTAGTGCAGTCACAGCCGCCTCAACAGACAGGAGCAGAGATGGGGTACACAAAACCGTTTCTGTTTCTACCTATTTTGTTCTTGTCTCTCCGAGACAGGGGTCTCATGTCACTCTAGCTGGCTTTGAACTCACTGTGTAACAGAGGATACCTGTGAATTCTTCATTCTCCTGCTTTTCCCACCTGAGTGAGGCAGATGTGTGTGATCACATCTGGCTTTTATTGCCGTATCTAAAATGCCGCTCTTAAATCTTGAAAGAAGTATCAATTAAAGACAACTAAATTTCACCATTTTAAAACTATTCCTTCACAAAAACCTTGACTATAGTTCATGACAAAAGTCACCAGGGCTAATGTAACTCCTCAGGGTTACTATTTGTACAGTTTGTAATCAAGTTCCGATAAGAAGTATAGTTTACTGAAAATATAGACCAGTGGTGCTCAATCTGTGAGGTGCTACCCCCTTTGGGGGGGTGAGTGACTGTTTCAGAGGGATCGCCCAAGACCATTAGAAAGCAGATGTTTACGTTATGATCCATAACAGTAGTAAAATCACAGTTATGAAGTAGCCATGAAAATAACTTTAGGGATGGGGTCATCACAACCTGAGGAACTGTGTTAAAGGTTGAGCATCACTGATACGGCTGATCAAGGAGAAGAAGGTTGCAGAGAGAAAAATGCACGCTGGATGAGTTCACGACACACTACAGAATTATAGAAAAGACAAGATAGATATTTTATTTCAAAAAGTGAAAAATCTTTGGTTTTAGAGCGGCGACACATAGGAGTTATGAGTGCAAACAAAATCTCAAAGTTATTGAGTAAACACAAGCCTTCAAATGCATATTTTAATTCCTTCAGATCCTATAAAGAAGGTGAAAGGCAATACTCTGTAGATATAACTGCTTGAACCTTTTCCTAGTGTGCCTTTACCGTTTAAAGGTCAGGATTTTTCCTGAAACCCGGCTTCTGTTGGACAGAGATTGGTCCTTCTCCTTGGATAATGCTTGTCCTTATAATACCTGTCCGTTGTGGTTAAGCACGTTTCCCTGGCTCACTAGACATCCAGGATCTTAACCTGAGGCAAGAGAAAGAGATGGTGACGCAGGAGCTGATTTATGACCACACACGACACAGATGTTACCTCTCATCTTGCTATGCTATCTTTCTCTCCACAGGACCACTTAGTTGCAAAATAAAGAAAATGTTTGATGTTTTTTTATGCCTGTGATAGTGAGGAAGGTCAGTAGGTGGCGAAATCAAATCAAGAAAGAGTGTTTATAGGAAGTGGGGAGATGGCTCAGCAGTTAAGAGTATGGTCTGCTCTTGCAAAGGACTTGGGGTCTATTCCCAGCAATCACATAGCAACTTACAACTGATGGTAACTCCAGTTCCAGGGGGGTCTGATAACCTCTCCAGGGCACCAGGCATGCTATACAAACACAAAAACACAAGCACACACACGCGCGCACACACACGCGCACACACACACACCAAACAACCAAACTGGGGTTCCATTTTAATTATCAATGTGCTTCAGCATTGGGAGGACACTCACTATTTCGTTACAATTATGGGGAAGAGAGACTGGGACAGTTTTTATTAACTCTTTCTCTTGAGACTCACAGCATGGCTGAATGTGAGTGTTTTAATCTATTGAGGTCTTGCTCTGTGTCATTTAAAATTTTTCATAGCCTCCCACCATCACAGAACATTATAAATGCCAGAATGAGAAAAATACGATCTCAGCAGATTAGATAACTGAACAGAATATGAACAGGTAGGCCAGCCATATTCTACCCTGGCCATCCCCAGAGGTGCTGGGGACATTTGGGATGTGTGGTTATATATTTGTTCTCATTTCTCATAATCATTTAAAGCTTTCGAAACATAAGTGGAAAGATTTTGCTTATTCTGAATCTCTTCCTGAAGTTCTGTCAGATAAAGCTATGCAATGATGAAAGGCTGTTTTCTGTACCACCCACCATACCTCACATCATGATGACTAACAGGAAACATGCCAACACTGTGACCCCACTCTGCATATACTTTTGACAGGCTCCCTCAGCCCTGACTTTTTTCTTTTAATTTTTATTTTTTGATAATTTATTTACATTTCCAATGTTTTCCCCTTTCTAGGTCTCCT
Source organism: Uromys caudimaculatus (assembly GCA_028551405.1). Taxonomy (NCBI): domain Eukaryota; kingdom Metazoa; phylum Chordata; class Mammalia; order Rodentia; family Muridae; genus Uromys; species Uromys caudimaculatus. The sequence continues at coordinate 16,357,629 of CM052717.1, read as the reverse complement.
CTTTGGAAACCCCCTATCCCCTCTCCCCTCCCCCGCCTCTATGAGGGTATTCAACCTCCTACACACCCACCCACCCACTCTCATATTCCCACCTTGACATTCCCCTTCACTGGGGCCACTAACACCCTCAGGCGCAAGGGCCTCTCCTCCCCCTGATAGCCAACAAGGCACTTCTCTGCCACATATGTGGTCTGAGCCATGGGTCCCTCAATGTGTATTCTTTAGTTGGTGGTCCAGCCTCCAGGAGGACCGGGGTGGTCAGGCCAGTTGACACTGTTGCTCCCTCTATGGGACTGCAAACTCCCTCAGCTCCTTCAGTCCTTTCTCCAACTCCTCCATCTGGGACCTCACTCTCAGTCCAGTGGTTACTGTAAAGTAAAACTTGGGTATTCCGAACTTTTGGGCTAATATCCACTTATCAGTGAGTACATATCATGTTCCTTCTTTTGTGACTGAGTTACCTTGCTCAGGATAATATTTTCAAGTTCCATCCATTTGCCTGCAAATTTCATGAAGTCATTGTTTTTAATAGCTGAGTAGAATTCCATTGTGTAAATGTACCACATTTTCTGTATCCATTCCTCTGATGAGGGACAAATGGGTTGTTTCCAGCTTCTGGCGATTATAAATATGGCTGCTATGAACATAGTGGAGTATGTGTCTTTATTACATGTTGGAGCATCTTCTGGGTATAAGCCCAGGAGAGGTATACCTGGGTCCTCAGGTAGTATTATGTCCATTTTTCTGAGGATCCACCAAAATGATTTCCAGAGTGGTTGTACCAACTTGCAATCCCACCAACAATGGAGGAGTGTTCCTCTTTCTCCACATCCTC
>CM052717.1:16303330-16356294 GCA_028551405.1 Uromys caudimaculatus | reverse complement strand
TAGCAGCCTGGGCTGGCCGTTGTGTTCTCTTAGGGTCTCTATGAGTTCTGCCCAGGATCTTCTAGCTTTCATAGTCTCTGGTGAGAAGTCTGGTGCAATTCTGATAGGTCCACCTTTATATGTTACTTGATCTTTTCCCCTTACTGCTCTTAATATTCTTTCCTTGTTTTGTGTATTTGGTGTTTTCACTATAATGTGATGGGATGAATTTCTTTTCTGGTCCAATCTGTTTGGAGTTCTGTAAGCTTCTTATATATTTATGTTCATTTCTTTCTTTAGGTTAGGGAAGTTTTCTTCTATAATTTTGTTGAAGATATTTACTGGTCCTTTAAGTTGGAAATCTTCACTCTCTTCTATACCTATTATCCTTAGGTTCTGTCTTCTCATTGTGTCCTGGATTTCATGGATGTTTTGTGTTAGAAGCTTTTTGCATTTTGCATTTTTTTGACTGTTGTGTCGATATTATCTTTGGTATCTTCTACTCCTGAGATTCTCTCTTCTGTCTCTTGTATTCTGTTGGTGAGGCTTACATCAATGGTTCCTGATCTCTTTCCTAGGTTTTCTAACTCCAGGGTTGTCTCCCTTTGTGAGTTCTTTATTGTTTCTATTTCTATTTTTAGCTCCTGGATAGTTTTGTGCATTTCCTTTGTCTGTTTGATTGTGTTTTCCTGTAATTCTGCCTGTTTGATTAACTTTTCCTGTAATTCTTTAATGGATTTTTGTGTTTCCACTTTAAGGACTTCTAGTTGTTTATCTCTGTTCTCTTGTATTTCTTTAAGGGTGTTAATTTCTTTCTTAAAGTCTTCTGTCATCAACATGAGAAATGATTTTAAATCTGAATCTTGCTTTTCTGGTGTGTTGGGATATCCAGGGCTTGTTGTGGTGGGAGAGCTGGGTTCTGGTGATGCCAAATAGCCTTGGTTTCTGTTCCTTATGTTCTTGCCCTTGCCTTTTGCCATCTTGTTAACTCTGATGTTAGCTGGTCTTACTCTGTCTGGCTGTGGCTTGCCCCTCCTGCAGGCCTCTGTATCAATACTCCTTGAAGACCAGCTCTCTATGAGAGGTACTTGGGACTGGAGAGCCGTGGCACAGGGTCAGCTCTGGGGTGCAGATAGGAACCAGAAGTATCCTGTCCCCAGCTGTCCCTTGGCTCCTATGTCCTGATGGCTCTGCAAAGGTCTCTCTTGATCCAGTGAGCTTGAACAGAAGTGGTGGTTTTGCCTGTGCTCAAAGGTGTGTCAGCACTCCTGGGATACCAGCTCTCCCCTGGAGCCTCACGGCCCAGGCTGAGGTCCCCAGGCACAGATGAAAGCCGGAAAGTTCCTGTCCCCGACTTTACCTCAGTCCCTGTGACCCAAGGGTTCTGTGCAGGTCCTGGTGAGCAGTGGTGCTCGCCCTAACCCAACTCATGGCTTTTCCACGCTCCCGGGAGGGTAGCCTTCTCCTGGCGCTCCTTGGCTACAGACCCCCTGGTGTCCCAGGCAGAGGTCTCCCTAACTACCTTTTTTAAAATGTAGAAATCTGTGTGAAGACAGGCTTGACAATTTGACCAGAACTACAGTGCTGGGCTGCAGGGTGATTTCCTCATTGTGCTCAATCATAACCTCTCACACCGTGGTCAGATACACAGAGAACTTACACAGAGAAGCCATGGTGACCTGTGTGGAAATCCTGCCTTGCCACTGTTGGTATATACCAAGTGCTCTGATTAACATTAAAGATACTAAATGTAATAAATTTTATTCTATAATTTATTCATCCCTAAGGCTAAAATGAATGCTGTTTAGTAACTCTTGTGCCTTATGAAGTTTTGGATGATCTGAGATAGAAAATATAATCTGAGATGAAAGAAACAAGTTATCTGTTCTGAGGCCAGGAGAAGCTGTACAGTAGGGAAAACCAGAACCAGTCCTGAGGCACATGCCACACTCTGGGCCAATCTATTAGTGTGGTAAACGTGTGAGACCAGACCCTGCCCATCCCTACATCTGCACAAATGCATAGTGCTGTGTGTAACACACAAGCGAGCAAGCACCTTTCTTCTCCCTCTGTGCTGTTGGGAATTAAACATTTTGTCTTCAGTGATTAATGTCTGAAGATGAAAACCCACAGTATCAGCTTTGTGATATCTTGAAGCTATATTTAGAAAAAAAATGTGTGAGCATTGGAGCTGACTGGTAGATACTTTAATTACATGAATAATTAAATATTGTCATTCAGTATAAGAGAAATCAATTTTATTGATAGAAATCATATCTGCTCACCTAGTGAAATAGGCTCATGAATAAGTGGGTCACTGCAAAGTGAGTCCCTATGTCACCAGCGTGGTTTAGATTGAAACTTGTAGTGAAGACAGATTCGTTGACTCTGATTCATTTCCAGTGGCTAATGAAATCAACTAGACAAACTTAGTACATTAAAAATAGACCAGTTTCCTATCCACCAGCTCTAGATGCCTAAGCCCCACTGTGGATTTCAAATGCAGAGACTGTGGCAGGTCTTCCACTTTTGGAAGGTTCTCACCGAGAAGTTCCCTGGGTTAGTCCAGCTTCTAGAAAAGCAGCTCTCAATCTGTGGGTCACAACCCCTTTAGGGAGTCATATATCATATATTTACATTACGTTTCGTAACAGTAACTAACTTGCAGTTATGAACTATCAGTGAAACAATTTATGGCCGGGGGTCACCTCAAGGGAGGAACTGTAGTAAGGGTCACGGTGTCAGGAAGGTTGAGGGCCGCTGAGCTGGAGTCTGCCGCCATCACCCTAGGCTCCCAGCCTCTCCAGATTCCAAGCCAGCTAATATCATTCTTTGCCTTTGGCTTTTTAAAAAAACTTTTTATTGGATATTGTCTTTATTTATATTTCAAATGTTATCCCCTTTCCTGGTTTCCCCCCTCCCGGAAACCCCCTATCCCACCCCCCTTCCACTGCTTCTATGAGGGTGTTCCTTGACCCACCTACCCACTCCCACCTCCCTGCCCTCGAATTAATAGCCAGAAGCTGGAAAGAACCCAGATGTCCTTCAACAGAGGAATGGATACAGAAAATGTGGTACATTTGCATAATGGAATACTACTCAGCTATTAAAACAATGAATTCATGAAATTCTTAGGCAAATGGATGGAACTAGAAAGTATCCTGAATGAGGTAACCCAATCACAAAAGATCACACATGGTATGCACTCACTGATAAGTGGATATTAGCCCAAAAGTTCCGAATGCCTTTGGCTTTTATGGCCTATTTCCCAATATTCTGGCCATTATGACAGGAGTCCTGCCTGCTCACTTCACTGGCTGTGCTGTCTCACACACCCTGGGGTTTCTGGTACCTGACCACTGGGTATTTCATATTTGTCTATTCCACACGTTAGCCTTAAACCCAGCTAAGACAACATGTGCTTGTCTCTAAAAGCAACCCCAAATTTAGGCTGTAGGAGCACACAGGGGAATGAGAAATGTACTAAGATAATTACTGACTTCATTTCTTCCTCCTAAACTCTAACGTTTTGCTTTTCTTTTGTGGATACAAGAGAGAAGCCGGGTTGTAATAACTGGTCTAACTTTTGGAGATTGAAGAATAATCAGCAAACTATAAAATTCGCCGTGTGTATGGTCCAGTGACTCTCAGTAATGTTATCGTAGTATGCCACTTCAACTCCAGTCTAGTCTTAGCATGACCCCATCTCCTCAAAATATTCCCATTTAACTATTTCCAAAATATCCACAATGTCATTCCAGTGCCAGGCCACCTGGCAGTCTTATAATTTTGTATCAAGAGAACCTTCTATATCACTTCTTTCCAAGGGTCTTTTATTTAGAATGGCATCTCTGACATTCAACTGGTTTTGACACAGTGATATCTTCCTGGTGAGTCCTATACCATTGTATGGCTATACCAAAACAGGTTTCCCCATTCACCAGCTGACAGCTATCAAATTCCTTATTTTGATAATCTCTTGATTACTAAGAGAACCATCCTTTAAAATACAACTTTTCTGTGGGTATTCACTAAAATTGAAATATTTTTTCCCATAGAAAGACTGTTGTAAAAAATGCAAAGGAAGATTACAGAATGTACGATCACACATGAAAAGTTACATATACAAACACCATTTCTATCAGGTAGAAGGCACTTTTGAAATGTAAAATAACAAATAGTAATAATCACCAGCTGTGGACCGAAGGGTGCTTCACGCAGCCAAGAAGATGTACTAGACATGAATATCAGGACAGGAAGCACCATTATCAGTCATGGAAATGAAATCACAAGGAGATCCCAGGATATGCATAAAAGATAACAGGAAAATTTTGTGCTGAAACTTTCAAATTTTGCTGAGGGGGATGGGGTCAATCCAAGACCATTGACGTCATCCATCTTGAAAACCATGGATGACTCAAACAGCCCGATGGACAACTATCACCCAGAAATGACACTTGCAGCATTTATAATTAAGATATGGAAAGGTCCATATACAATAGCCTAGAGCAGAGTGCCCAGGAAGTCATGGGTCCATGGGGCAAGCATGGAACCACCGATCAATTAGGTAGCAGCCGACCACACAGAAACCTGAATGCTCTTGTTCACCGCAGAATGTTTCCTGACACTACAAATAATCCAACTTTTAACCCAATGATTAATGGGTCAGTAGAGCGGCTCACCCCTGAGGTGGAGTAGTACTCAACAATCAAAGGAAATACGAGAGATGTTCATATAGATGAACCCAAACAACACTGTGTTCAATGAAAACATGAATTTCTTCCTGTGAAGGAAAGGCCTAGAAAAGAGGACTCTATAGTGCTGGGAGTTAGATTCTTGAAAATCTTGAACTTGATAGATTTTGAGAGTGAGGGGATGAGAAGTCACTGCATAACAGCAAAGCATCTCTTTTGGGAGGAAAAAATAAAAAGCCCTAACATTAGATGGTGTTGATAATTGCATAATTCTGTGACTACATTAATCTCTACTGAGTCATATGTTCTAAGCAGATGAAGTAAATTTCAAGTGAACCATACCTCGGTAACGCCTTGAAAGAGTTTATAAAAACTGTCAAAGATTGATGAAATTCTTCAAATGAGGACATTGTTACGGTGGGGGAAAGATCCACATTCAGCAAGGTTTGGGATCAAGAGCACTGTGTGCAACATTCCTCACTGGAGACGGGCTACTTGCAGTGCCTAGGTAGATCAGTTAAGACCCTCATCAGGAATCAAGGTCCAGGCTGCAGTTTGACAATGTGCTTGAGTCAGATGCAACCCCCTCCCCCCCCAAGGGAAGCTGGGTGAATGGCAAGGTGGAATGCCATGATTTGAACTATCTCAAATTAAAAAAAATTGAAAGCATCTGACTGTCAGAAGAGTGGGTTTTATTCTTGAGAAGCTAGCCTTCTTATAACAAGGCTGCATCCCTTTGAGGAAGCACTGCTTGCACCCTGTGGCCTCTGCCTGTCGCACTTAAGGCAGGTTGGTTCAGCTGTGCCTACACATTGATCTATTTGAGCTTTAAAAAGTTCAACTTCAGAGGACATTACTTCAACATTTAAAGAAAAGTTCAGCCAGAAATACTATGGGCTTAGAAATAGGCAGGAATCTTTCAGTCTCCTGAGACAGACACATAGAGAGACACAGAGGGTGAGGTAGATAGACAGACAGACAGAGGGTAACACACAGAGAGGAGGAGAGAAGAGGAAGAGAGAGAGGGAGAGGGAGAGTTGGGGATGGGAGAAGAGTGAGCCCAACCCAGGGCAGGGTGCCTAATCATGAGCGACTTGGGATCTGACGTGCTTTCTGTCCTCTCTGAATCATCTCTAGGTCATATTGTTTTAAACTGAACGAGTTGGTATTTTACTCATTAGAAGCTTAGGCTGACTTATGGGTCAGTCCTTTGCTTTATCTTCAATCATATGAGATTGCAAAAGAAGAGAGAGAAACTCAAGCACATCAACCACCGGGCCTGCCAATGTAACAGTATCTTTGACAGTTACATGACAGAACACGCATTGTATCAGGACAGCCGTGACAGGCCAAGTGAGCATATTGACAGGACACCATGGCAGCATCTGGCAGGTTGTTCCAGATGAATGCCATCCTAGCCTTGTCAATGTGATGGTGCGAGACACATTTCACAGACTGGGTCCTCACAGTTCCTCTGAGGGGAAGGTGCCCTGTAGAACTATATGTGGCATCAGACACTGACAAGAGGGTGTTCGTGTTTTACCCCAAATTGTTGGTCAAATGAAGTTTTCACTACTTCCTGGTGTGAGCAAGCCACATGGAACATTTGCCGAGGCATGGGTCTCTCAGGGGGTATACTACTTGAAATTTAAGTCTGATTTTTGTAGGAGGATTCTTGTGGATAAATTTTATTCCTGCATCAAAGAAAGAGATTATTTTAAAGCTTAGCCGTTTCCAAGTGTTAGTGAGTAGCCAGCCCATCACGGCCCCATGACTATTCTTTCAGTCACGCACTGTGTGGTGCCATATCACTCAACTATGGGACTCTTCATTATAGGACAGCTTTAGGATGGGATCCATTTTATTTTTATTTAATAATGCTATTCTATACTATTAATAAGTATCTGATATCCATTTCACTGTATGGTATCTATTATATTTTTATTTATTAATACAATTCTATAATATTAATAAATATCTGATATCCACTCTATAAATTTATAGAGTATAAATTTATCAAAATGCTTCGGTACTAGACAAATAAGAATGGATCAATAGGAGCTTAGCTATTCAGACTGTGGTATATTCATAGAACTACTTCCATAAAAATCAGTTGGACATGCACATATTGCTATGGAAAATTTTCAAGTGATTGTTCGAATACGCATATTTTTCCAAGCTTTTTAGAAAACGGTTATGAGCAATGAAAACATCAGTTATGCCTAGGATCCAAATATGTGCTAGTCTGAGGGCTGATGCCTTCATTCCCATCCGTTCCTTCTGAGATGCTTTGAAGGGTTTGGCTCTTCATGCCTTGTACACTCTCAGACCTACTGAGGTTTGTGAGAAGCAAGAATAAGGACAGCTGTCTGTTTCAATGAGTGTAGTAACTGTCTTAAAAATCCCCAATCAACAGCACCAGCAACACACCCACACGCCCACACCAACCACAGGGTTTGATTTTTGTCTGTATCCTTTATAACAAGCAGATGCCTGGCACACAGTAGGATGACAAATGACCTTTCAGTAAGTGACCAGCAAAGATTAGTCAATGTATTTGAATGAAGTATTATTTTATTTTAAGATGTATTTTGGTTTTTCGAGACAGGGTTTCTCTGTGTAGCCCTGGCTGTCCTGGAACTCACTCTGTAGACCAGGTTGGCCTCAAACTCAGAAATCCACCTGCCTCTGCCTCCCAAGTACTGGGATTAAAGGCGTGCGCCACCACTGCCCGGCTGCCACCATGTTTTCAAGACTAGTCTGCTCCCACATGCTTTCTCTAATGAGAAATTGTGATGTATGTTTTATTAAACATGTATTAGTCATGGTTCTCTAGAGTCACAGAGATTATGGGTAGTCTCTATATAGTAAGGGAATTTGTTGATGACTTACAGTCTGTAGTCCAACTCTCCAACAATGGTCAGCAGCAGCTGTGAATGAAAACCCAAGGATCTAGCAGTTGCTCAGTGCCACAAGGCACGCAGGCAAAGAAGAGCAAATCTTCCTTCTTCCAATGTCCTTATGTAGGTCTCCAGCAGAAGGTGTGGCCCAGATTAAAGGTATGTAGCACCATACCTGGATCTGGGAATTGCTTTGTCCCAGGCTGACCTTGAACTCAGAGATCTCCTTGCCTCAGTCTCCTGGGATTAAGGGCATGTACTACATTGCCTGGGCTAAGATTTTCATGGCCACTATGCCTCAAGATCTCCATGCCAAGATCCGGGTCAGAAACTTGTATCTTCCAGCCTCAAGATCTGGATCACAGGTGAGCCTTCTAATTCTGGATTGTAGTTCACTCCAGATATAGTCAAGTTGACAATCAGGAATAGCCACTATAAAACACTACCTGTGCCCAAGTCAAAAATGAGAGTGCAAACCACAAGCCACACCGCTCCCATACATTGACTACTTACTAACTGCTCTGGTGGGTGACACTTATAGACATAAGCATCCAAATACTTAAGTTTTAACTTATAATTAACAAGTATAATTAGCAGGAGGCATTGACATAGAGCGGTAACATAATTGAACTTAAAGAGATACTTGGATGGCCACAGAGACGCTCCTGTGAGACAATAAGCCATGATGGATGGGGAGAGGCAGCTAGTTCAGCTGGAGAAGAGCAGGACCCATGAAGATCTTCCTGTGTTCCAGGCACCTGAGACAGCAGGGCTGGAACCTGATCTGACCTGATTTGGCCTTGGCTCTCACCAGTTCTTCATTAGGCAACAGATGTCTGCTGCTGCCTCAATATCTGAAAATGAGTTTTTACGATATCGTTTGGTATCTTGTAGCCTACCTTTTGTATTTCAGCAAGGCCAGATTCTAAATATATGCCATCACCCTTTCAATCCTGGTGATAGTCTTTACACATTTAATGACAGCAAAGCCCTAGCCCTAGGGTCAAATAACCTGTATCATACCGAATGTCTCAGGTGGATGTGTGGGTTGGCTTTTGTCACACAAGCTAGACACAAGCTAGAGTCACCCGAAAGGAGGGAACTTCGGTGGAGACAATGCCTCCCATCGAATTTGTAAGCCTGGAAGGCATTTTCTTGATCGATGATTGATGTGGAAGAGCCCCTCCCACTGGGTGCCACCTCTATACAGGTGGTTGTGGGTGTCTCATAAAGCAAAGTGAGCGTTATCAGGGGAGCAAGCTGGTAAGCAGTGTCTCTCAATGGACTCTGCCCCAGGTTCCTGCCCTGACTTCCCTACATAAAGCATTGTAAGCTGTAAAGCGAAAATAAATCCTTTCCTCCTCCAGTTGTTTCTGGTCATGGTATCTTGATAATAACAACAACAACAACAAAAACTAAAATATTTGTTTATTCAGTTTTTTGAGGAGTCAGAGGAATTCTATCAAGAGTCCATGCCTGAGGTAGCATCTCTAATGGAGCACGGCTATGTGTCTCCCCTCTGGTATGCTGTTGATAGCAAGGCTAGAAACATGGCTGGCTATGGTTGAAGCTGTGGAGATTTATGAATCATGGAGAGACCATAGCTCAGTAAATACCACACTTTAGTCAATTCATGTTTCATCACACTAACCAAAATGATGGCACGAAAGAGCCTGGACCTCCTGAGCTTCCTTCCATATTAAGAATTCATTCTTTGTCAGGTGAGCAAGGGAATACTCGGAAACTCCGTTGCTCACCAACTTTGAAAAAAGGAAAAAATATATAAGGGAGTAAACATAGCTCTGCCATACATGGAACTAGGTTGGGACAGAAGACTGACCATGGAAGCAGTTGTGACAGTTGTTGACAGGGAACCCTGCCCCACCACCAACTCATTCTTGACTCTAACATAGATGAAGGAGTGTGATTGTTCCCAACTTCCAGCAATAAAATCTTCATTACACCCCACAGGGCCACATTCTATATTCATTTTCCAAGTGCATTTAATAAACACTTCTTTTTCATGGAAAAAAAATGTCTTAACTTAACTTGTCTCTTCTGAGCATGAGGAGCATGAGGAGAAAGAGACTGTACCTTCTCTCTTAGGGGACCCTAGGGTCTGGGTGATATTCAGAAAAGAACATTATGAACTTAAGACACAGAGTCCCTCATCTGTGATGAGACATTGGGTCCTAATGTCCTCTAATGTATGAGGCAATCCCCCAGCTTCTGCTGCACAGTTCACAGTATTACATACAGTGTTGCCATGTTATGTCACTGTACTCATCTGACTTCCTGGTAAGACCTGACATTGAAAGTTTGGAGAGAAAGCAGGTTAAACAGCTGTCCCTTTCATCCCCATGTGCTGGAAATAGATGTATTTTAAGAAACTAAAAGCTATTGTCAGAGAAAAAGGCAAAAAAGATTATACTTTTACTTTTTAGATAAAAATAAAAAATATATTCTTTATGCAAGGGGAGAAATACTCATAGATTCCACCAAGAGTTAAAAGACATGGTTTTCTTTTGAGAGAGTTTTGCCCTATAGCACAGGCTGACATGGAACTTACTATATAACATAGGATGGTCTTGAACTCATGGGAATACACTGGCTCAGCCTTCCAAATACTGAGATTCCGGGCATGAGCCCCCAGACCTGGTTCTAATGATAGATTTTGATTAAAAAATTGAACAAATATTCTTCTAAATCCATCTACATATCTGTGCTATGCAAGAGAGATGGAATTATTTATTATGTATTACAAATACATGGCTTGGGCTTGGTTTGTTTTTCTAAACTTCAAGGGACAACGAGAACTAGGTTTTATGTTTAAAAAAAAGTCATTGAAGATTTTTAAGCAAGTGGGTGTAAAGTATACACTACCGGATGTGTTGGTGCATCTTTGTAACCCCAGTGCTCAGCAGTCTGAGGATGTAGGATCCTAGGTTCTGGGCCAGCTTGTGCCACACTGTCAGAACTTGTGTCAGAGTTAGGTAGAAATATATAGATAGATGATAGATAGATAGATAGATAGATAGATAGATAGATAGATAGATAGATAGATAAATAGATAGATAGTTGATAGGTAGATATACATAGATGATATATGGATATAGATAGATGATATAGATGTCATAAATATATGATAGATACCTACATAAATGATGAATAGATGAAAGATAGATGATTAATCAGTATATGACAGGTAATAGATTATAGATATGTGATAAGTAGCTGATAGGTTATTAATGGATGGGTACAAAAATTATAAATAGAGAGATAAAGAAATAGAGATGATTGATAGGCAGATATATAGATGATAGATAATTGACAGTAGGATGAACAGGATAGATGGATAGCAGCTAGCTAGATGATCAATAGGTAACACTTTTGTTGAAGGCAGGGAGGGGTGTAAAGACAGGGCAGCAAAGGCTCTTTCGTGATCAGCTAGAGCCTAGACTGTAGTACCCAGGGACAGAATGGAATGAGTGGGTGCTCCAAGGCCATGCCCCAGTGACAGCTGTTACTCTGTTAAAGAAATCCTGCTTGCTTTCGGAGGTGCACAGAGTCCACTTCTTTTTTTACCTGAACAACTACTTGTAGGCTCAGGTGTGTGATTTTTTTCAGATGTATTATTAGTATAGTGTCATTTCTATTAATTTGGTATTGGAGGACACACTATGTAGCCTTGGCTGGTCTAGAACTCACTATGTAGGTTATCACTGGATCCATAGAGATTAGGGATTAATATCTTGTAAATCATGTTCATTCCTTCTTTAGAGTAAATAGTGGGTGTCTAGGGAAGATAAGAGACCTAACTAATGGCTTTTCTGGGAACAGAACAAATGACTGCAGCTAGCTTATTTCTGTGTCTGCATATTCAGCCAGTTCAAACAAAGCACCTTCTGGGGTTGAGTAGGCATGCAGTAGCTCCATCCATGATGAATGTGTATAGACGTGTGTGTGTGTATATGCGTGTGTGCACGCACGCGCACGTGTGTGTGTGTGTGTGTGTGTGTGTGTTTACTTACAAGACAATGAATAGAATAGCTATTTATATAAAAATATTCTACTCAGTCAGGAAGACATAAAAAAGTAACTTAGGATTTGTAGAACTCAAATCCTGTGATGTGTGACTACCCATTTTATATAAAGAATCTAAGCCATCAAAGTTTGGTTATCTGCCAGGGGACAGTATCTTAGAACCACTTCCTGTAGACTGAGGCATGATTTTAATTAACTTAACACCCCTATTCCATGCCCTTCTTGTTAGCTATGTTGAGAAGCAGCAAATCTCAGTAGTTAGCACTTTATCATAAGCGAAGTGTATTCACGCCATGGCTTGTACCATTCCTTCTTGCTGCAGTGCTCTAGATGAGAATTCATTATTTTCACTGCTAACTCCCCACACACTGATGGTAAAAATTTTAAATCAGATCCTCATTGTTTTCTACATCTTATATGTCACTGAAGAAACCAGTGTCTGGAATTACGTAGACTGGGAGGGCTGCATGATGACATTGAGTTAAGCTTGTCCCTTGGACAAGGAACTGAAAAAGCAGTGCTGGCAAAGAGAGTATCCAAAAGCACTCATGAGATTTCAAAGGAGCAACTACCAGCAGCACTAAAAACTATCCCAAGGATCAAGCAGGGTTCAACAGCCTAGGAGGCAGACTGAGCTACCAACACCCCCCCCAAAAAAATCTAAATAATAAATTTGCCTGCAGAGTGAGGAGATGGGGTGATTGTGAAAAACGGAAAAGAAATACTTTCACATTATTGTGCTATAACTTGTGTTTACACAGACTCATCTCTGAAGGCTGTGGACAGAGTACATCATGAGCTTCAAAAGAATGCCAAATGGTTGGAGGAGATGGGACCTATGGGTAAGCCTGGCTCTTAGGAAATGTCAGAGGATCCCAAGAGCAAGGCAGCTATACTAGACAAATAGGTGAGGTCTGTGCTCAAATGAGAGCCCCTGCCTAAATAGACAAGGTAGAGAGCAATCAAGGAAAATATTCAACATCAACCTTTGACTTCCACACAAGTGTGAACACACACACATGCATGCACAAACACTCACAAACATGCACACACACACACACACACACACACACATGCTTCCATGACCCACAGTTTGGTCATCAATCTGTTTTTCAATATTCAAAGCAATTAAATTTGTATTTGATTTAATGTATTAAGTACATACATATCACGTCAAAACTCTGTGTATATGTTCTCTACATAAGGACATATTAACACCCAGTTTCATTTCCCCAGTAGTGATGATGAGTTCTAATGTGTTATCTGGATTTCTGTCATGTGTCCCTTTTATAACCCTAATGTACACCAGCAGGACAGAAAGGTTACAAGCGCAGGTGTCCACTGTGCCCAAGTGTTTCATTTATTCTTTTAAATGAGAAATTAACTGAAATGTACAGGGATCAAAACCACCACTCACCCTCATAATCACCACAGATGTTGAGGATAACTGACCCAGACAACAAAGACTGCAGGAGATAGATACCTACTGAGCTACTGTCATGAATGAATTCTTAGTTGGGGTTTCTATGAAAAAATAATATGACCCAAAGCAACTTACAGAGGAAAGGGTTTCTATCTGCTTAAATATCCCTATCATAGTCTTTTATAAAGGGAAGTCAGAGAAGAAACTGGAGCAAAGACCATTAAAGAAGGCTGCTTACTGGTTTGCTCATTCATGATTTTCCCAGCCTACTTCCTTATGCTATCCAAGACCACCTACCCAGGAACAGCTTTACTCACAGTGAGCTGAACCCTCCCATATCAATTATCAGTCAAAAACATGTCGTACAGACTTGTCTACAGGCCAATCCCATGGAGGAATTTTCTCAATGAAGATTCCTTTTTCCCAGATGACACTGAGTTGTGTAAAGTTGACATAAATCTAGCCAGCACAAGTGATATTCATACTACAATATAATACCTTGTGAAAAAAATCACACAATAACAAGCATAGCTGTCTATCCCAGTGGTACCAATTTATAGCCAAAGCTATTGCAATAGTTTCTTCTTACCCAGAGGCCAAATACTGCTGAGCTCCATCATTCAGAGACAAAATAAACACAGCACATATGTAACAAGAATGCAGTGATTCTCAGACTGAAGCAGGCACGTCTGCAGAATTTCGAGCTCGCTTTCTACCCCTGCATTTCAGAGTAGTAAAGAAAGAGTTGTTATGCTGGAAGCTTTGCTGTGTTGTCTATTAAAAAGTATACGGGTAAATACAAATTATGTATAAATTATATGCAATAATAAAGACTGTTATATCCACTCTTCTCTCAGATCCTGATACCAAAGATTAACATCTTAACTTCAGGAATAGAAAGCAGATCTATATCATACCAAACATATAGAGTGGTGGCTTAAGTTATCAAAAGAAAACAAAGAAGCACACATGTGAAGACAGTACAACATGTAAGAGAAGGAGAAGGGTAAATATAGGGTATGAGGAAGAGCTAAAGGCCGGTGATGAACACACAAGTCATGAAAGAGGATGTAAAGTCAATTGTCTTTCTGGTTTTAACTCTGTCATATATTTTTGTATATAAGTGTTTATGTGTGGTAATTAATAACTGCATAAAAATATTTAATAGTGAAAATGTAAAATCCAATGAGAAGCTCCACAGCTTCAGACTAGCTATTCATTGAGATATATAGACTATTCTGGCTAATGTTGCTATGCGATGATTTTTACTTGCAAGTTATTTACAATAAAAAGTTAATTATAAAAATTAAAAAAGAAATCACATTTTGTATTTAAGATAGCATTGCTTCTTTGGCATTTTTCTAATCCATGTGAATTTTAGACTTACTTCTAGGGGAAAAAATGACAATTGGTTTAAATCTATGGATTATTTTATATAATGTAGTCATTTTCACACTCTTATTCTTTCAATACTCCCTTTGTGTGGCAGTAACTCATCTTGTGCAATGGATCAGTAGGCAAGAAGTCACTTTCATCTCTTCCTAAGTCTTTGAAGGTAGTAGTCAGGCACCATCTTGAGAGGAAGCTTATTAAGACTAAGCTACTTTTAGGGTATGTTAACAAGGACTAATGACAAGCCATGAAGAGATTGGCCTGTCATATTCACAGAGAGTGAGACATCTATGCAGAAATTCATTGATGCAGGGAGGGGACTTATGGACATGCTGAGAAATTCAGAGAGTAGATGCCTTTGACTAGACAATTAAAAGTATGTTTGGTAGACCAAGATCTGTAGGCAAGATATAACTACATCATAGCCTTAGGATAACTGAAGAATCAGTCATGATGCTGATGCCAACTGGTGGCCCAAACTCTGGAGACACCTACATACTACATAGTCCATTGTTGGCAGAATCGAGAATTCTCAAGTTCCCAGAAATCACTTGAATTCTGCAGTACAGTTTCTTTCATGGAGTATTTAATGCTGAGAAGACTTGGACCACATGGTACGAGAACTATATGGGATATCAGGGTTCTGTTTTCCAACTCAGTAATGTCTTCATGTACCACTTCCCTTGAGGATTGGATGCCTACAGGTGCATGAAGTAGGAAGTCACTGAAACAGGGTCATATGACAGAGTCACAAGACACTGGGTCAGCTGGGGCTAGGAGGCTATGCAATGACACCAATCTCAGAAGAGAAGATTGCTCTCACAGTTACCTCATGCTGGATTAGTCCGAGTACTAGACCAGGCTACATTTGCTTTGTTTCAACCATCTAGTGATACAGGGTTAAGCCCTTACTTATATTTAGCCTCCCCAAGAAGTCCCTGAAATTAAACTGGAGAACACATCCTTCCAAACCAACAGGCATGTTAATCACAGCAGAGAAATCAAACTGAGAAGTGTGAACAATCATGAGAACCCAACTCCCCTGGAAGATTGCCATGTCCCAGACCTTGAAGCCAAAAGGACTGAAAAAGTTTCAATTCCTAGTAATGGGTTCATGTATATTTCTAAAAATGATCAGTGATTTCAATTAGGATAAAATAAATGAAAAAAGAGAAGAAATCAATTTAATACATACACATGAAGTAGAAATTCAGCAATGTGGATTGAGAAATTAAGCAGTAAAAATGAGCTATTGGAAAATATGTTGAATAAAAAATCATTTAAAAAATTGAGGGGACTTACAAGAAGATGGTTTAGAGAGTCAAGTTCTTGAGGCATAAGCCTACTCCCCTGAGTTTCCTTCCCCAAAATCTATACAAAGTTGGAAGAAGAGAAGCAATTCCACAAGGTTGTCCTCAGGCCTCCGCACATAAACCGGGGAAGGTATACTCCCTTTTACCAACAGAAAGAATACTAAGAAGGGAAAACAATGTTGAAGAAGTTGGGATTTAATAGCTGAAAAACATAAATAAGCATGGATACTGCTTGTATGAACTCTAGGACATAATAAAGGAAATGAGACTGAACATCCATGAGTCAGAAGAAGAAGCTGAAAGTGATAGTTAATCTTGACTGTCAAATTGATGGGATTTAGGATCACCATATAACAAACCTCTGGGATGTCTGTCAAGAATCATCTAGGTTAGGTTAATTTTAAGGTGAGAAGATAGATCTTAAACACAGGATCATTCTGTGAAGTGGATTCTCAGACTGCATAAAAATTAGAAAGGGGTCTGAGCATGCACATTCATCTTTCTCTGACTCCTAATTGCAGGTGCAATGTCCCCAGATGGCTTCCCATTGTATTGAATTGTATCCTCAAACCACTGGCTAGGGGAAAAGTCTTCTTTCTTAATCTGCTTTTCCTGATTATTTTCTCATTGTAATGAATAACTGAAAATCATAAAATATGTAGTAAATAAAATTTGCAACAGAAATATGTTCACATCTGGAGAAAGAAGCATGTATCTGAAATGAGAGGCATGCGTAATCCCAAATAGATATGGCCAGAGAATACTATGACATGTTATAGTCAGAACACTAAGATTTCAGAAGAAACAATGTTAAAATTTATAAGAGAAAACCACCAATTCATTTACAAATGAATTACAAATTCTTCAGATTAAGAAAAGATCTGCTGGTTGAAATGCTACAGGCAAGAAAAGCACTGGATTATATATTTCAAAGTAAATAGCTGCCAACAAAAACTACTATGTACAGGAAATGTATTTTTCAACATATAAATAAAAATAAATTTCAAGATAAGCATTAACTAATACAATCCATGACCATTGACTGTGCATAGCAGAAGACACTGTGAAGGATCCAATAGTCAGAGGAAGACAGAAGATGATTTCAAACACAAACATCAAACAAGAAAGAGGAATTGAAGCATAACTCAAAACAACCAGCAAAACTTACAGGAATCAGTAAAACCTCATTTGAAACTATCTCAATGCAATTGGTCTAGTCTGAATAGATTAGAAAAAATATATGAGGACTGGAAAAGATTACCTAGGAACTGCTAAGCCCGAAGACATGAATTCATCCCCTGAATCCACATGATAGAAGTAAATAACAGACTATTGCAAGTTGTGCATGGCCCTGAATAATAAGCACACAAGTTAAATAAATTTGAAAAAATAAAATATAGTAATTATGACAAAAGAAGATTCATCCATTTCTTTTTAACAGGAAACACACCTCACTGGCAAAGACATGTAGACTCCAAGTGAAAGGATGGAAGTTAATACTTCAAGAAAATAGGAGGTAGATTTAAATAGAAGTATTCAAAAGTATTTTATAAAATAGGCATCAAGTTAAAATTAATCAAAAATAGAGAAAGGTGCTATTTCATACATAAAGACCCATCAATCACAATTTTAAACATATAATACATCTAACATAAAGGCACCAAATTTCATTTTAAAAAATTACTTGAAAAAAGTAAACATAGGTCCAGGTACACCTTTAACAGCTCCCTCACATTAATAGATATATTATCCAGACAAACAACAAAAAGACTTCAAAGGTAAGATATACCCTAGATTAAATGTTCATATAAATTCCCTCTTAGCAGTCCATGGAACTGTCTTTAAAGTAGATCAAATTTTAGGCCATAAAACAAATGCAAAGAGTCATCAAAAAAACTTCCTGATATCGTCCCAGATCATAAGAAGCAACAATAAGAGAATATACAACATTTGGAAATTTCATGAGACATAGAAAAGTATCTTTTATTCACCTGATGTAATTGTCATCTTGGAGGCTTACTGCCTCCAACTTAGGCCTAGTCCTCGAATCTTCTAGCCTCCATACGATCTTATCTAGGCCTAAATGTTTTCAGCCTCTGAGACTTATTGCTGAATAAGCTCACCCATTCTAGTTCTTTCTGAACTCTGGCTAACTGCTCAACTCAGCTGCTCTGCCTCAAAACTCCTCTACAAGCTGACTGATTCAAACTTGCTTCTTTCAGCTTCTGACTGAAATTGTTCTGCCTGGCCTCATACTAACTTTGGCAATATGTTCTAATCTTCTGATTCCTTCTTATTCTCTGCTTCATTCTGTCTTTACCTGTGTCTAACTTATTCTCTCTCTCTCTCTCTCTCTCTCTCTCTCTCTCTCTCTCTCTCTCTGCAAACTTTCTTTGTACAACTGTCCAAGTAAAACTTTCACTTCTCTTCCTTTTCTTTTTCTGCACTCATCTGTTCTCTCTTAAGGAGTCTCTCTTTTCTCTCTGTCTTCATGGGACATATCCTATTCTGTCAAAACGTTATCTGATTCCCCACTTTGTCTGCCACCCAATTAGACATCATTTTCGAACATGGGTGCATCTTCTACAAACTAACTTTACCTTCATTATTTGGAATTAAAGGTGCATACTAACAGTGTGTGTATATTTCAGTCAGAGGGATTAAAGGTGTATGCTAAGGGTGTGTCTGTATTCTAGCCAGAGTAGACAAATTGCTGGCTTAAAATCACCCTACAGAGACACTATTGGATGAACAAGTTATTGAGGAAATTAAGATGGAATCTAAAACTTACTAGCATTAAGAGAAAATCAAAACTTAACCTCTCAGAACTTTTGGGACAAAATAGAAATGATTCTAAGAGGTATATGTGTAGCTTTGAGTGCTTACATATGAAGAAAAAAATCAAGAGACCTTTCACATAACTTATTGCTACACTTCATGGAGAAGCAAGAACAAGCTAAATCCAAAATGAGTAGTTAAAAACAAACAGTAAATATCAAGGAAGACTTTAAGAGACTAAGAGAAAATTATAAACAACTAATGAAGCAAAGATGTGATCGTTTGAAAATATAGGAGTAAAAATTTCTTAGTCCAACTAACCAAAAAAAAATGAGGGAAAAAGAGGTAGATTAATGAAATAAGAAGTTAAAGGTGAGCCATTATGGCAGATTGCCATAAAATCAGGTCATTAGGGAATGCTTTGAAAGCCTTTCCAAAATCTGGAGAACTAGAATAAATGGACACATTTCTAGACAGATGATATGACAAAAAACAATTAAAATTCAATGCAAACCTATCTAGAAAGGCAAAGAAGACTGGAGAGATAATAAAATTTCCAACAGAGAAAAGCCTAAGACAAGGCAGTCTCTGCCCAGTCCTACCAAACATGGATGCTCTTCAAACTCCCTATAAGCAGAAAGGAAAGGAATATACTATATTGGTCATTCTGCTCATTGCTACAAGAGACCTGGCAAAAGCCACTTAAGGAAGATTTATTCTGGCTCAAGTTTCATGGTGGGAAGTAATATCAGCAGGACCTTGAACCAGATGGTCACATTGCATTTACATTCAGAAAGCAGCAAGAGACAAGTGCTTATGCTCAGCCACCTTTCTTTTTATGTGCTCTGTGACTCCAGGACACAGAATGATGCCACCCATGTTTATAGTTTGTCTTTACTCCTCAATTAACTTAATCTAGATAATCCTTCACAGGCATGCCCAGAGGCTGGTTTCCATGGTGATTCTAGATGCTATCAAATTGATAGTTCATATTAGCCATCATGGCCATAAAATTCACTCTATGAAGCCAATAATACTCTAATAATAAGGCCAGATGAGGACAAAATAAAATATAGACCAATTCTCTCAATGATCATAGACCCAGACATTCTCAGTTAAATTTCTGTGGACTTAATAACACATTATATGAGCCATACACAATGGACAAATCAATTTTGCTCCAGGAGGGCAGGGATAGTTCAGTGTATGCAAATCAATGACTATATGTCATTATGTATAATACATAAGTAGGCAAAGGGACAGATATTACATAGTTTCAGAAACAAAAAGGCTTTGACAAAGTTCAACATCCCTTCTTGATAAAAATATCCCAAAGAAGCTAAGAACTGAAGTAACAGAACATAGTAAGGCTACATTTGACAAACCTATTGCCAACATTACACTCACTGAGGAAAAACTGAGCCCATTTACTTCAGTTAGGAATATGGAAAGGAGTCTTCTTTCTTCACTCTTGCTTTATATGTAGCCTCAACTCTTAGCCACAACAAAAATAAAAGAGAAAGAATAAGAAAGATCCAGTAGGAAAGAATGAAGGCTCATTACCATCACACATCTACCCTTCGGAAAGACGATATGGACCCCACATGGTAGAAGAAAGCCAGTTTCCCCAAGTTATGCTCCTGCCTTCATATGCACACCATTAATGCACACACATGTGTACACAGTAAATAAATACTAAATATAATTTAAAAATTGAAACATAGCCAGGTATGGTGGCTGATGCCCATCATCCTAGTCAGCGTTGAGGCAGGAGGAGTACACTAATGACCCATTTGTTTATCTTTCAGCATCCTGTGTATGCTTGATGACATGAGACATCTATAAAGGCAACCACATGGACAAAAACCACGGGATACAGGGAATGTTGTCTTGTTACTTCAATTGTGATTTCTGTAGTCTAAGTTCACACATTTGACAGAGGTTGTTTTTTTACAAGTACAAGTCATTTCCTCTGTGTATCTATCTTCACTTGCATTTTCAAAAGCAAATATCATCATCTGAGCTTAAAAATCACTAAGTGAAGTTTGGCAAGATGGCCATTGAGTAAAGGTTCTGGCCACCAATCCTGATGACCTGAATTCAGCAACCAGATGCTAAAAGAAAAGAACTAGCATCCACAAGTTGTCCCTTAATACACACACACACACACACACACACACATACACACAGAGACACATGCCAACACACATACACAGACAGACACAAACACACACACAGGTACACACACATACAATGACACACACATACGTACACACAAACACAGATACAGAGAGACACATATCCACATACATACACACACATACATATACACTAACACACATACAGAGAGGCACATACCCATATACATACATACATACATACATACATACACACACACACACACAGGTACACACTCATACAAAGACACACACACACACAAACATATACTCAAACACACATAGAGACACATACCCACACACACACACATATACAAAGACACACACACAAACATATACTCAAACACACATAGAGACACATACCCACACACATACACACCAACACTAATATGCCACATCATTTCTAGTAGCTACATGATGTCATCCCTACGCAGGTACCTGCTAGTTCCCACAGCCCCTCTGAAGAACAGCCTACATGCTCACATTCCACTGCAGGTCTCCCCTGAGTTGTTGATGGCTTTTTTTACCTTCCAGAAATAGCTTAGAATTGAGGGCCCACTAGTTGCACTTTCGTTTCCCCTCATTTGGATTTATCCTTCTAAAAGTGCCTTCCCCCTATATCTAGACATTGTGCATGGCAGAAACTTATAGGTACATGAGCTCTCTCGACCAGCCTGATCATCCACACATTACGTTTTATGGAAAACATTAATCGTACCCCATCATTTAAAATGTCACCACCTAGATATTATTTTTATAATCTATTTTCCTCCAGCAATAAACTCAATCAGTTATCAAACACAGCTGGAAAATTTTGAGTTTAAAAAAGAGTGAAGTCATTTAAATAGGAAAGATAGGAGTCAAATTATATTCTGGAAAAGAGCAGACCGTTGGTGCCTAAGTTTTCTATATAAAGGCATTTTGTTGCTATATCATCATTTTGTTGCTGTTTGACTCATCTAATCCCATGGACATACAAAAAGACAATTTAACCAAAGATAAAGCCAGACTGGCCAGTCTGTCCCATGGGTTGATCTTGAGAGAACATTGGTTGTACCCTAATTCTCTTCCTAACGGTCGTCATTAATTCATGAGTCATTTATCTTAAACTTGTTGTCTCTGCTTTAAATCAATATTAATCACAAAAAGAATGTTAATTGCACTCATCTCTCTAATTAATTATAATATCTCCCTACATGAGAGGGAGAGCTGGGGACTTCCATAGCAGCTCGGATTGCTGTGGAGCAGACATTCACTGCCCATACCCCACCTGTCCCAGAGAGGCTCAACTCTGTGGAGTTTGGGCCAGTCACTCACTTCATCTGATGGACTGTTAGTGGTATGATATGAACAGAGGCTGTCAATACATTGCACAGTATGGCTTATCTCTTTTCATCATGGTCTGTCATGGGAAAGCCTGCCACAGCTGATGCATGTACAGAAACAAACACAGGATACACAAACTGGGACATCACAGCTAATGAGCCCATTTTGATTGTGTCAGGGCTTTCAATGCATAGAAGCATTACATAGCACAGGTCTTTGGAGGGCCTGAGTCTAAGAGACTTAAGTAGTATTTTTATTTCTTTTAACGAAAGAAATAGAGAGTAGTGTATAACTTATATTTGGCTTTTGATCTATGAAATACCTTCAAAGAAAGGAAAGACTCTAAAAGCAAAGAGCAAGAGAACCAGAGACAGCAATAGAGAGCAAGAGAGCAAGACAGTGAGAACAAACAAGAGCATGCAGAAGACAGTAGGCAGAGCAAAGAGTGAGAGAGGAGAGAGCGAGAGTGAGAGAAATTTTTCTGGAGCTAAAGATAGGTATAAGCCCAGAGGTGACCCAATGTGATCAATGTGATCTACCACCATGTCAATCAAACACACCCATCTTTTCTTGTTAGGCAACAGGGATGGGCAGAAGAGAGGCAGCATCCTTCACCCAGGCAGACATCAGTACTGAAGAAGCCTATAGGAGCCATGTCTCTATGTCTATGAAGCAGGGATAAAGGATGCCCCTTTAAAGTAGTGGTTATGGATTAAACATACATTGCCTAGCACAAAGAGAGACAAGAGGCCATCGATGAACTTCAACTTGATGGTCCATAGTGAATAAAGCCCTTAACTGTGTAATGTTACATAGACCCTTTCTTTCACAACGATGGGTCCTCGAAGCAATCATTAAAATCTTTAGAAGAAAGATTACAGGAAGCCTATATGTGAACTGATGATCTCAGACACATGTAGGAGGCAAAACCAACATTAATTCTGAGATGTAAATAGTCTGACGAGTTTTAAAGCAGAATAAAAACAGAGCTGTAAGAAATCAGCGTCGAGGTTCCAGCTGCCAGAGCCCACTAAGCACAGAGCATAGGCTCTTCTCCATCCTCCACAGGGCAGTTCGCACAGCCCACCCCAATCTGCTGCTGGGAACCAAAGGATTTGCAGCCTTCTTATTAGCCTGAGTGAAGCCATTTTGTGTTAAAGTTAGGCTTGGAAATAACAGTAGGCCAAGGGTGCTGTTTTCTGAGCTTCAGGATTTTGCTTAGGTTCTGTCTCTCAAGAGATGGATTCTTTCCCAGGTCAGGGTGACTCCTTTGAGGTTAGGTGGCTGGCGGAGTATGAGTGGTTGCCTTGGTAACATGTCCATGTCCTTGTGGCTAGGAGTCTGTAACTTCTTGGACTTTTCCCATCCCTGTTGCTTTGTCTAAGTCTTGGCTATATTGTTTAAAGTTCCTTTATCTTTCTTATTATAAATTGATGTATGGGAATTAAAGGTTTTGGAGCTTGAACGGAGGGACTCTGTCTTGCTCCCAGGTATCTCTGTCTCTGTCTCTTCTATCCATCAGTTCCCTCCTCAGGACCATGCTGAAGACCCTGTGGGTCAGGGCAATCTGCCTTACAAGTGCACAGGATGGTCTCCAAGGACAGTGGGGTCCAGTTATAAATCCGTAACAAAAAGACCAAGTATAATGTCTACAAACACTGGGTGATCAAACGCACACTTCTGGACAATTCCAGAAGGCAAAGGGACACCCCAAAGACGAGAAAGCCACACACAACTGAAGATGAGCAAAGCCATTTATGAATAAAGATTTTAAGTACACTTTAGAGCAGTGGTTCTCCACCTTCCTAACACTGCAGCCCCTTAATGCAGTTCCTCCTGTTGTGGTGACCCCACACACCTCCAAGTTTCTTTCATTGCTACTTCATAACTGCAATTTTGCTACTGTTATGAATCATAATGCAAATATCCAACACACAAGATATCTGATATGCAACCCCCAGAAGGGTCACAACCCACAGGTTGAGAGCCACGGCTTAGAGCGTTTCAGATCTTCTACCAGAAGGTCATAACCAAATTAACTTGAACTGATTGTTATATGTTAATTAAATACATGTTTTGCTCAGGCCATTGCACTAGAATATCTATCTACCTTTCTTCTGTAATTGCTTTATTATTCTTGTCTTGTTCCTATTTTGATCTTAGACTAACCTTTATCTCCTCTTCCCCCCTCTCATACACACACAAACATATACATATATGTGTATATATGTATATACACATATGAAAAGAAATACATATACATATATAAACCATACATATATATATATACACACACACACACACACACATGCACACAAACCAGGACATACTCAGCCACTAAGGAATATTTTACTATTATCTGCTCATACTTGAAAAGTTAAAAGTTGACAATATTGTCACATCTACATTTTCAGCAATTATTTGTATTAAATTCAGATTTTCAGAGTGATGTCTTTGCTTTTCTCACTGATACAAATTTTAACCACAAATGCTCCATGTTGGTGCTATGGACTGCTTCCCTGGAGTGAACTGAAAAAAAAAATTCTTACACAGATACTGTAGTACCAGAGAGGATGGAG
The DNA here is from genome assembly GCA_028551405.1 of Uromys caudimaculatus. Classification (NCBI taxonomy): domain Eukaryota; kingdom Metazoa; phylum Chordata; class Mammalia; order Rodentia; family Muridae; genus Uromys; species Uromys caudimaculatus. The sequence continues at coordinate 16,331,689 of CM052717.1, read as the reverse complement.
TCTGAGTCAATAATTTTCAAAAGTCAGAGAAAGGAATAAAGTTCAGAACCACGAGTTAAGTACTAGAATGCAATTTGTAGGTAATTTTGTGTAATATAATATAGCTAATACTCCCGTTTGTCCCAAAATGAGCCAAATAAGTGATAATGAATTGAATACCTTAAGTCATGGTCAACTTGCTTTTTGCAGAGCAAGTGTCATGATTTTTAGAATAGTTTTGATTGTTGTCAAGTTCTTGCTTCAATTAATGAATCCAAACCCTTTTCAGTCTTGTGCCTTCCACTCAGTGTTTCTCTCATCTGCCTGCCTGAAAGCAGGGGGAATTCTAAGATGCTACTGGGACTGTCTCCACGATTTCCTTTACAGATTTTCCTAATTGCATTTTTTTTTTTTTTTTTTTACTGGACGTTATTTCAAAGACATTATTCTTTTTATTTTTTCTTCCCAGTCCCTCTCCCCACATCCGCATCCATTCCTCTTCCGGTTTCTCTTCAGAGATGACAATGATCCCCAGGGATATCAACCAACCATGATGGCTTATCAAGTGGCAGTAAGACTACATGCATCCTCTTCTACTAAGTCAACCCAGAAGGAAGAAAAGGTCCCAAAGGCTGGCAACAGAGTCAGAGACAGACCCTGCTCCCACTATTAAGACTTCCAAAAGAAAATCAAGCCACAAAACTAGGACATATGTGTAGAGGGTCTAGCTCAGTCCAATGAAGGCACCCTGATTGACAGTGCAGTCTCTGTCAACCAGTGGGCTCAGGTTGGTTGATTCTGTGGGTTTTCTTGTGGTATCCTTGGCTCCTGTAGCCCCTATAATCCTTCCTCCCCCTCTTCCACAGGATTCCCCATGCTCTACCTAAAGTTTGACTGTGGGTCTCTCTCTGTTCGCATCAGTTGCTGGGGGGATGCCTCTCTGATGACATCTGGGCAAGATGCCAATCTATGAAGAGAGCAGAATACCATTAGGAATCATTGCATTGATTTTTTTTTTTTTACATTCCCATTGTTTTGCTCTATTGTGTATCTCTGGGATAGCCAGCATCTAGCTACTGGCCCTCTAAGAAGCATCAAGGGTGAGCTCCTCTTGTGGCATGGGTCTCAAATTGGACCAGTCATTGATCAGCCACTCCCACAATTTCTGCACCGCCTTTACCCCAGCATATCTTGTAGGCAGGAGAACTTGTAGGTGGGGGGTTTTGTGGGTGGGTTGGTGTTCCAGTCCTTCCACTGGAACGCTTTCCTGGTTACGGGAGATGGCCAGCTCAGCTTCCGTATCCCCCATGGCTAGGTCACCTTCAGGCTGCAATTGCACTTTATGTTGTTTGCTGTAGGTGTCTTGGTAAGAGACATGGTTGTGAGGAGCCTGCTGCTTCCACTGTAGGAAGCTGTGAGGAGGATCCTTCTGTCAGTCAGAGGGAGGATGTCTACCCCCTCCTTACTCCTGAGTTAGCAGTGTGAAGGAAGTTACCTGAAAGTGCTACATCAGAGGAAAGATTCTGAGGGTTGATCAAAACTTAAATTGTAGAGTCTGGTATAAGGAAAAAAGAGGAAGGAAGAGGGGGGGGAGGAGAGAGACAGAGGAGAAGGGGAGAGGCGGAGAGAAGGAAAAGAGGGGTGACAGTGGGAGAGGGGGGAGAGAAGAGGAGTAATAAAAAAGATAAAGAACCAAAATTTTCTTGGGCTGTCTTTAATTCCCTGCATAGCTATCCATTACTTTGCCTCTGACCAATGTCTTTGTGACAGTTCTGTAGAGTTTAGGATGTATGAACTTAGCAGACAACTGTGGTTTACTATGCCAACGCTAAGGATGTCCCAGATGCCCTAGAAGAGAGGTCTCCATGCCATGCCTCAGGGTGCCTGCCTGATGTTGCCACAAATGAATTAGGTAACCACGTGATTTCTAGGTTCTTTTTCTCTGTTATTCTGAGAGCCCATGCAATCTCTTCACCGTGGAGCATGCCGTTCAGGCAACACTAATGTATTTGTTCATGCCATAAGCACTAATGTTTTGTTCATAGTAAAGTCTGTTTCTCTTTGAAAGAAGAGCCATGCTTCATGTGAATGGCCAGACTCTCTCTCCCTCCTCTCTTTTTCTCCCTCTGGCTTCCAACCCTCTTAACTTTGTAGGACCTAAGCACATTAAAAAATAATATAAAAAACTGCCATCTGTTTTAACTGAAAGTTTTAGAACTCTTGATTTCTTCCATCACTACTCAGAAAGATTGCCAGTGCTTTTCTTCCCTCAGATCTATATAAATTCCTCTTCAGGCCCTCCAGATGCTGGTAAGAATGTCCATACTTGACAGTATCTTCAGAACTCACTTCAGATACGAAGTACATTAGCTCTAAAGTCTAAACTGGCAGAGTGGAGCTGACTCCGCGGTCAGCGATGGCTATGAACTATGGTGGCCTCAAGGTGCCATCATTTGTGGTTGAGAATAAAAGTCTGCAGAGTTTAGAATGCCTCCGTGGAGAAGCAGCAAGTAGTTCCTTTCTTAATAATTCTACACACAGAGCTTCAGAAGGTCCCCGTGGCAAACACGCCAGGTAGCTAGTGGAGAAACACTGAGCGTGATGAGCTAATTACATAATTATCAGAAAATATTAAAGCAAACAGCAAATCTGAGGGGGCGAGCTATTCACAGGAGTGAGTTGTCACGGGGTGCCCCCACCACCAAACAATAAAGGAGGGCCTGCTCTGCTGCAGCAGGGAGCTAAATATTTCATGTTTCATTGCCAAGTTCATTTCAATGCACTCCTCTGAATAATTTTTAAAGCTCCTGGAGTTTTAACTGTGATATTTCATTTCAACTTGCAAGATTTTAAAGTATAAACAGGAGAAGTTTATTTCTCTATGCCTCATAATCTCAGGTTCAAATGTGCAGGAGGAACCTAAGGGCCGCTCAGGTTGGTATGTGAGAAGAAGCCAGTGTTTCCATCCCGAGCCTAGACCGACTGTATTGTTCTCCCTCTGAATGAGATGAGCCAGCTGTTAACATTCAAATCTCACGCACAAAGTGGGCTGCTGTCCTGTTCTCACTAAAGGGCTGCCTCTCAGCAGGAACCACCCCCCCCCCCACTGGAAGCCTGCTTGGCTCTGTGTGACTTTCTGTAGGAAGTCTCCAAAAAAATAAAAGGATGTGGGATTGTGACTAAGCCTTTTGGAAGAGACGTTGAAGGCTCCCATTGTGTGAGACAAGAAAAGAGGCCAATGTTTGAGAGTGGGCTGCTAATGTTTTTCCAAATTATGGGAGCAAAATGCACAGGGCCAACATGAAAACCCAGCTGTGTCTTCTAAGCTCAGTGCCTGCATAGAGCTGAGCCAAGTTTCTATAGCTTTGAGGGAAATCACAGTCCTCCAATGTTTGGGATTAAAATTACTTAAAGTTTTATAAAATATGTATCATGGTGTATGTAAGTCACCCTGAGCCCAGCCACTCTTTGCCAAAGACTCCAGTGAAAGAACCTTCCACTGATTAGAAATGATGTCTGACAACATTTGGACATACCCATGTAAGCCTATTATACATTCACTACACCACCAACCCAGACCTCTCGGCCTTGATTAGGTGAGTCTCTGGAGGAATCATCAAATGGCAAATACCGAACACCACACTCAGGAATGACTGACAGACAGCTCAGTTTCCCATGCTTCCTGGTAGTCCTCATTGCCTCTCCCTCCCCAGTCCCCCCATCCGGATTCAGGACAAGCTTATGCTACAAGGCTTCATGGCTCCCTGACACATAGGGATGTAGCTGCTCGGCCACTCCAACCAAGTTCAGCCCCATCCTGGCCTCTGCACATAAACATGGCCTCTAGTTACTGAAACCCACTGCCCTGTCCACATGGAATCGAGGCCCCTGCTCTGATATTTGGCAGTTGTACAGTTCTACAGGTCATGTTTATTATTTCCAATTAGAAGTTATAGACTCTTACTTAGCTATAAGACCAACATGAGACACTTCAATGGTTAAAGTTCTTTTTTTATGGGTAGTAGCTCAAATATTAGAATTGAATATATTAATAAATCCCTGCTATGTCTGTGGTCTGTCTTTTCAACTGATTAATTATCATTGGAGGGGTGAACTATATTTTAGACTCCATTGCCTTTATAGTTTGGCAGAAGCACACAACACTGTGGATTGTAGACACAACATACAGCGTATGAACAAATAAACAAGAGTGTGTTCTGACAATTCCAGAATCGGCCCATCAATGATGTCTCTGTTGAGAACATACACTGTTGGAAAACACTAATTGTATTGCATGGATATCTTAGGACATAACCAGCAACTTCCAGAAAAACTAGAACTCTTCCAAACTATGAGCTCTAGTTTTTACCTAGAGGAGCTGAGGGAGATATGGAGAAACAAGACTACTAACAGGAATTTAGACAACAGGAAAGTAATGTTCTGGGATCTCCTTGCAAGCCTGTCATTCTACGTGGTTATTGATATGGTTAAATGATTTCATTGTGACTAGTAGCCATGAAAAATCATGAAGATAAGCTGCCAGATTGAAAGAAGTCTAATGTGGGTCGAGAGCACAAGTCTTCAGCCCCCAAGATGGAAAGACTTGTAAGTAGAGCCCGGTGATCATAAATACTGTCTATAGGTTGTGGGCAGTGTGAACTTGGTAATTTCCTATATGTCTTTTAAAAAATGGCCTTAGAAATAATGCATAACTGTGACCAAATGCATAATCATTGCTGAAACCCTTGAGGACAGTATGTCCCCTAGCTGCATTTATTAAAACACACAATAATAATAACAATGATATTTCATTTAAAGTCTTTTTCAGTCTTTGCTTCAAAGATGTACAATTCATTTCACACTCTAATTTCACATGGGCCATCTCAGGGGCTGGCGGATGGCTCAGTGAGCAAGAACACTTACTGCACAAGCATGAGGACCTGAGATCAAACTCCCAGCAACCAGATAAATGCTGGGTATGGCCACACATGCCTCTAACCCCAGCATTGCATTGGGGGACAGAGATGAATGATGAACACTGTGAGTCCTCTGGCCATACAGCCTAGCAGAAACAGTGAGCTTCTGCTTCAGTGCCAGAGCCTGCCTCAAGGCAATAAAGTAGAGAGCAAGCAAGAGGGCATCCATGTTTTCCTGTGACCTCTGCATGCACATTCATGGGAGCACACACACACACACACACACACATACACTCAAACTTGCACTAACAGTTTAAGGCTCAATCTCCCTTCCATGGGAAATCAGCAGGGCTCTCAGAACTGACAGCCAGGGTCTATACTCCACCTACAGTTTCCCCCTCACTGGGTATGGAAATGTCATACACATGGGTATGTATGAGGTCTTCAAAACCTCATAGCCAGCAATCTCTCAAAAAATCAAGGACTACTGACTGTGATATATCCCAGTTCTTTATTAATCTCTCACTAGCCATTACATTTAAATTATATTGTATTAATTTCATGACAAATTGTACCTTTTAAAACATTCTGTAGTAGTTATTTCCTAACAGGTACATAAAGTGGTTCTAATGGTGTGACTTTCTGGGAAAGCAAAAACTATCTAGGTAGTAACAAGAATCCATGTTTCTTGGGGTATGTCAAGTGCAGGAATGGCTACACAGAACAAAGTGAGTTTTAGGTCAATGAAAACATTTTGTTTAAAACACTGGAGTGGCTGTGTCTTTATAAATCCCTCCAAACCCAAAGTATAAACACCAAGGTTATTACAACACCACTACTACTCTGGTTCCTCTTGGGTTTGATTATGAGATATATCTTTTCAATGATTTCTTTTGACCTTTTCCTGTCACTAAAGCATTATGTAGACAGCAAATATCGAAAGGAGTTTTTAAAATCCATTCTGACAACCTCTGCCTATTATATGAAGTCAGACACCCACAGGGTCATGTGATCATTAAGTGACACACCTACAGGGTCATGTGATTACCAACCATGCCATTTGTATCCTACATGTCACATTGTCCCCTCATTCTCCTTTACTGCCCTTGGTGTGTGCTAAATACATGTTTCCTATTACACTGTTTTGCTACTTCCTCATTTTTCACTCTATTTTCAGCAGTTTCCCAAGTGTTCTCTGTGGAATATAATTGACATCACATTTTTGCCAATTCAATTTCCCTTTTGGGCTCCTACAGTTAATTTTTCACCCGAGTATAACTTTCAATTACATGCTCACTGCTGAGTTTTGAGAACGATCTTTGTCTTGTACATTTGTTTTGTTCAGACTTCATTCTCATCTTGTTCTCATAGCTTCCTTTGGAATTTGAAAATATTTAAGAGATGGACATAAAATTATTTGTGTAATAAAATCATGACATTGGAATGTTTTAGAGACACTTTCTAAGGATTTGTTATCCAATTTATAGACCAACTCCCACCATTTCTTTTTGTTGAAAGCAGCTGAGCAAGCATTATAGTAAGTCACCAAGCAGCACTGCCCCATGGCGTCTGCTTCAGGTCCTGCCTTTAGGTTCCTGCCTGTCTTCCTTTCATGATAGACTATAAGCTGGAAGCCAAATGAACTATTTCTTCGAAAGTTCCTTTTGGTCACTGTCTTTTTCATAGAAAACACACTAGGACAGTCACAGCATCAGCATATGCTTAGATTAGTCTCTACACTGCACTGAGGTCAACGATTTACTTAGTCACACATGAGCAAATAATCAACATACCACCATTTGCATGTAGTGTGGAATTTTTTTTTATCCATGCAGTCTCAAATAATCTGAATTATTATAATTGATAAATGAAGTAATCAAATCTGCTGCATAATTAATATGTAAATATTAAGCACATTTTTTAAATACCAAAATATTAAATTCCTAAGAAAAATTAGAAATCATTTCAATACCTTTATAAAGACATTAAAACATAATTGTAAATTTATTATTGGGCGTTATTAAAAATAAACTTGATATATGTTCTAGACATTATAAAATTCAATATTATAAAAATATCTGCTCTTTAGCTAATCTGTATTTTGTGATCCCCAGTTGAATTTCAATAAGTTCTTTTTAAAAAAAATAAAAATTGATGAACTCATTCTAAAATCATATGGAAATTGTCCCTAAAGAACCATGATGATATTAAATTAGAACAAATAATTAACACAAGAGTAAGATTTATTATAAAACAATAGAAATTAAGAAAATATAGTTTAGCTACAAGAATAAAGAGCCTAGAACCAGATGCAAACACACATACACAGCTGCCAGATTTGTGATAAAAATAAGAGTGTGCTGTAGTTTGGAGAGATGATCATTTCAATAACTTTTCCAGGTTAATTGGATGTTTACAGATATTGGACTAGACTCCTGTTTCATATCTTAAGAAAACAAATTAATCTCAAATTACTCATACATCCTAATAAAAACCAAAACAATACAGGTTATAAGAAAATATCTTTGCAATATTAAAACAAACCAAAACTGCTTAACCAGTATTCCAAAAACAAAGCAGCAGTATAGGCTGCCTGAGAAATTACTATATATACCACTGATGGACCCTGTTCCAAAACATAAGGTACATGGCTGCCAAGGGATAGCATTTGAGATCTGGGGTTGTTCTCTAGCCTCCACATACATACATGCACACATGTGAGCAATGCGCGCGCACACACACACACACACACATGCATATACACACAAATGTACATGTACACGAATACTAACATACAAGTAAGAAAATAATAATCAAAGATTATTTTCTCCAGTTCTGTAGACTGATGTCTGAGTCAGAACCTGCATGACAGTACCCTGCTGTGGCTGCTCTTTCTGGCTTGCAAACACCTACATCCTTGCAGATTTTAGCATGGCATAGAGAAGGAGAGAGAACAATCTGATGCTGCTTTTGTTAAGGCAGCCCAGATTTAGTACAGAAAAGTCCCATGATCCCATCCAACCTGAACCACCTCCTACTCCTGAGCTTAGGGCTTCAGTTGGTGGATCTGGGGGATGGGTGCCCAATCCACAGCAACGTACCAACCATAAAAGTCAACTTAACTGAGCTTTGGCCATTGATCTACCAATAAGTGAGTCAAATAGCAGCCTACAACTGGAAGAAGATATCTTCAAAAGATGTGTTTGATAAATAAACTAATATCCAAGATGAATAAGTAATCTTCCCAATCACAAACAAAAAGGCAGACAAAAAAATGTAGAAAAAACTGAGCCAAAGGCTACCTCTAAGTGCCTGATAAATATTTGAGATACAGAAATCATTCATTCATGTGGAAATATACATCAAAATTGAAGTGTACACCTGATGAGATGCTTAAGAGGTTTTTGGTACACAACAGGGTAGTTGAACATATGAACTCGCAGCTCATGAGGTAGTCTACAAGACCCTGTTGCTCTGTGAGGACATGTCAGGTACCTAACTATTGTTGAAAGAAGGGAGGGTTTTCTACAGTGGGATAATAACCTGCAAGCGGCCCCTTTCCTTTATCTAGATAGCCCTTTATCAGTCAGTGATCCTCTGAGTAACCCCCCAACTCAATGGTTTACCAAGTTAGTCTTGGGAGCAAAGTAGTTACTTTTCTGTTGTTGTGAAAAAGCCTGTGACAAAAAGCAACTTGAGGAGGGAAGAGTTTATTGGCTTTACTCTTCCATATGATGGTCTATCATCTAAAGAAGCCGGGCAGGAACGCAAGCAGGAACCTGAAAGCAGGAGCCAAAGCAGAGGCCATAGTAAACACTGGTTTGCTCGTGGTGGCTTGCTCAGCCTACTCTCTAATACAACCCCAGACTACCTGACCAAGGGCGGCACCATCCCCAGTGAGCTGGACCCATCAACATCTATCAGAAATCAAGAAAACAATCCATGGAGTTGACTACAGGCCAATTATATGGTAGCATTTTCTCAACTAAGATTCCATTTTTCTTAGGTATGTCTGAGTTTTTGTCAAGTTGACAAAACCAACCAGCATACAAACTTCCGGTTCTAGGGTGATGAGAATTCATCATGGCAGGAAACCATGGCTGCAAGAAAGCATGGCAGCAAGAGCAGGAAGCTGAGAGATCACATCACAACCCACCACAGAGGTCAACAGGAAGTGGGGCAAAGCTACACAGTCTTAAAGCCCACCCTCAGAGTTGTTCTTCCACCACTAAAGCCACACCTTCTAAAGCTTCTGAACAGTACCACCAATTAGGGACAGAGTTTCAAATGTCTGATCCTATGGAGGGCATTTCTATTCTAACCAACAGAGCTGGGTTTCTTTAGTCATCTATATCCTATCTAGAGTCAATCAGTTTTTTATCCTATCTCTCCAGGTAAAGTAAATGCAACATCTCTACCATGACCTTCCTCCCCTGAAGCAGCGCCCCGACTTGGGCCCAAAGGGAAAGGGGATAAGTAACCGAGAACTGAATATCTTACAACTGTAAGCCAAAGTCAACTGTTTCTCTCTGCAAGCTGGTTAACAGACTGGTGCATCTCTCTCCATGTCTGGCCCCTTCCATCTCTACTGTCCCTTCCATTTTGTTCCCAGTGTATCTTGTCCCTCCCTGGATGTTACTCCCACCATCTTGTTTCTCTTTCAATTCTGAGATCCTATTACAACTATGATGACACAGAAAAGTCAGTGAGTCTGCCCATTGGTCAGGTAGTAACAGATGATGCTAAGCCCTCACTCCATAAGAGACAGACACCACAGAGTATCAGGGTTTCCCTTCCCTGGAGTGTCTTATTCTGAAGAGGAAGGGGGGTGTACTACTTTCAGTATGCTCACCTTGTTTCTATGTTGAGAATGCACTGCCTTCTGAAGCCACAGTCTGTGACATCTTCCCTTCTGTGCAAACTGTAGGATGAAATTCCTTCCAAAGCTGCACTGAGGAGCTGAACCCTGCTGGAATGTCCTACCCCTGAACTCTCTTTGCTTAGGCCTCTTCGTATTCTTTAGTGCTGTCTGGCAGACTGTATTTAATTTACTATGTTTTATTACTATTGGAATGGAAGCTTCAGGAAGGCTGTGCTTGTGCCATTCAATGCTGTAACTTCAAAGTTAGAAACACACTGTTTCAACCAGCTACTCTGGATATTTGTAACAGGCCCAGTCTGTTATGGTTTAGTCCTCCAGAAGAGCAGGTTCAGGCAGTCCCATTCACAATAAACCATTATGTTAGTTCATGAGGTCATCACTCAGTCATCTACACAGTCCAGGGATCAATGCAGTGCACCCAGGGCTTCTGATTTCTTACCGGACAGCATGGTATATGATGTCTACATATCTAAGTCAACTATTGAAATGCTAGCAGTGCATCAAAACAATATTTTAAATAGCAAAACAGCACATTATAAAGGTCTCCTTTCCAGAAGCTTTTTTTTTTTCTTTTCTTTTTTGCTGTGCTCACACTCTGTGTTGGGTATTATTACATGCATTTAGGAAAACAGAGTTCCTTTCTCTAAAACCTTCAGAATGTTGGAAACTGAAAAGTGGGAGTGAGTCCATCTAGGCCAGTGTAAAGTGGGACAATGGAGACGGAGCCACAGAGCATATGGAAGGACAGACAGTGTTTCTGGGAGACAGTAAAAGGAGAGGGGTGGTATTAGGAGCAGATTTTCAGAGAAACATGTCTTCCCCGCCCCCATGCAGTGAGATCCCATGCATCCTTTCAACTCCCTTTCAGCCTTTATCATGTACCCAGGTGCCATCCACTAGAAATCTCCAGGCCTAGGCTAATCCAGTATAAATCGTCCTCTCCTCAGACCAGAAGTGACTTTTCCCCAAAATGTTACTCTCCAGACACAGCAGCAAAGGATTTTTGAAATTGGAAAGTAATTTCACATTGGAAATGAGCTGCTAAAGTTAGGAAGGAGGAGTTATTTAGAGCCAGAGGAAACTGCTTAGCACTCCTAAAATTATACAAAGAAGCAGCTGCTTTCCTTGCCTCTGGAGAAGGTTGGTGCCACGTGTCTGGGTGACACATAGGTGCAGGAAACCTCTGGCCTACCTATTACAGGTACATAAGGGTAACTTCATGGGAGTCTGGCAAGGTCACCAAAGCTCAGCGGTGACCCTTGACCCAACAGCCTCAGAGCCTTATAGGTTTATTTTAGGACAAAAGTTTCCTCATGGGAGATGGGAATGAGCAAAGGAAAAAAACCTAATTTCCCTCTCCTCTCTAATTGATAACACATGGCCTCAATTATCGGCACTCCTGAGTGCTTTTTTAAAATTCACAAAGCTTTCTGCAGGAAAACGAATAGCCCATTGAGTCAGGAGATCTGTGTGTGGCGGTGACTGGTGCCAGATGTCATGGAAGAGAGCAAAAGACCCCTATGACGCCCCTAACCATAAAACCTTAGCATGGGGAAAAATCCTTCCTGACCCCAGGTGGACACCAATCACAAGCCTATGAGCAAAAGGACCATTACTGCTGGCAAAATTTCATCCGAGTTGGTGAAGCCCCAAACACTATGCCTCCTAACAAATTAAGCTAAGTGCCTTATGAACAGTTGGTGACTATTAACAGTTACTACACTTTTCAACAGTCTTTAGCAGTTTTCCCAACTCTTCCTATGTTAATGATGTGTTAATCACTGCCTAAACAAGGCAGATAAATGAGACGGTCTCTGTGTGCCACTGCAGACAGAGAAATGGGGATATTCAAAATAGAGTGACAAAAACGAGTTGAAAAAGAGATGTTTCCTTAGACATCGCAATAATGAGAGGCTCCAGATGCTCAAGGGGAAGCTGTAATAAGTGCACAATACGGAAGAGATGGGGGTGGGGATGAATCCGTGTCCACACAGCAGCCCATGCAAAGCTAGAAGAGGGTCATAAGTTATTTCTCCACCGATGAAATGCGCCAGTTCAAGCCAGATTCCAGTATATTAATGCAGGTTTATTAGAAAACTGCTCTGGGCTGGTGAGTTCCCTGGCCCTAAGGAAGGAAGTCAGGGAAGTGCTTATGGGAAGAGATTGAGAGGAAGAGAGACATGCAAAGAGAGGGCAGAGACAGAAACTAGAATAACAGAACTATTTCTCTGTCTACAGTGCCACACAGAGATGTCTCATTATCTGCCTTGTTTAGAAACTAGAGAAACTAGAATGTCTGGACTATATAGGGAAGAGCCTCTGGGGGAAGAGCAGCCCAGCCTCTAGGCTGGAAAGTTCAGGGTTGGGGGCAGGGTGTGCCAGGTAGGGACTGAGGGATGCTGGGAGAGTCTGGAGGCCAGGTCTGCTTTGGTAGGTAAACTATGCATCTCAGTTGCTTGTCCTGGGGTCTGAAACCAAACAGTGAGGATGAGGATGGATTAACATCCATGTAAATGATATTACTAAATATATACAGGATAAAATCATTTCCAAAATGTGGGAGAGGACCAAGTCTAGATTAACAGCTTGTCTAGCTTCACAAACCTGTACACACAGTCTTCTACACAGGCCCTTGGGGAATGTTACTGTGTTAACAAAGATTCTCTTGGAATAGAAGGTTTACCTGTTACGTTTTGTTGTTGTTGTTGTTGTTGTTGTTTTGTTTGTTTGTGACTAGTTTCCCTTGCTTACAAAGGATGTAATAATTTGTAGTCTGGAAAACTCAAATTATTTTTCAATAATAAAATACCAAAACTGCATTGCCTAAAACAAAAAGCTGCTCTCTAGACAGGTCCCTCATTAACAGCTTCCTTTGTTAACCGAGACAGGTTAGAATTTTCCGAGAGCTCTTTAACACGCTTGGAGAGAGATACAATAAAGAAGAAATGGCAAAGAAATTGCAAGAAACATGAAAACAACCAGGCTTTCATAGCACGGGTTCCAGGTCCTCTAATGAGCACCTTTGAGCTTCCAGACAGTTTGAGCCACCATCCTGCCTGTGTGACCCAGAGGCTGATACGACCTCCCCAGTGCCAGGCTGGGATCTGTGCTCTGTCAGCTACAAGCAAAGATCTGTTTTATTTCAAATGCAGGAAAGTTGTCTTTGGGTCACTCTGGTTTACCTCTTTATCCAAAACACAAGCACCAAGTTCAGATTAGGCTATCCGTCCTCCCAAGTTTGTCCTGAGAGATACTGTTTGCAGCTAGCCAAGAAGCCACTGGGGACTGAAAAAGCAGAGGAACTCACTGTGCCAGCAAAGCATACTGGATTTTGTTGTTGATTTTGTTTTGTTTTTCCTGATCTCAACTTTTTCAGCACTGCAAATAGTACAGGTTATGGAAGGACCCAGCCATGTTCAATGTCATCTTCTGGTCTTAGACTCAGATTTTTAATTTCAAAGTATTTCTATGGCAGGATGAACACATACAGAAATATCGGAGGGCATTCTCTTAAGCCCCTCTCCCGTCTCTTCCTTCCTCTCCCCTCACCCTCCTTCCCTTCCTCCCTTTGTGCCCTCCCTCCTTCCCTCCCTCCCCCACTCTTGTATGTATGTGAGTGTGCATGTGTATATATGTGTATGTGTGTATGTGTATGAGTGTGTGTATGTGTGTGTGTGTGTGTGGTATGTGTGTATGTGTTTATATATGTGGAGCATGTGTATTTGTGTGTGTCTGTGTGTTGTATGTATGTGTGTGTATGAGTGTGTATGTGTGTGTATGAGTGTGTATGAGTGTGAGTATGTGTATAAGTGTGTGTGTGAGTGTGTGTGAGTATACATGTGTGCGTATGTATGTGTATGTGTGTATGTGTATGTATGTGTATGTGTGTATGTGTATGAGTGTGTATGTGTGTATAATGTGGTGTGTGTTGGTGTGTGTGTGGTGTATATGTGTGTGTATGAGTATGTGTGTCTGTATGAGTGTGTGTGAATGTATGTGTGTATGAGTGTATATGTGAGTATGTGTGTGAGTGCGTGTATATGTATGAGTGTTTGTGTGTTGTGTGAGTGTGTATATGAGTGTATGAGTGTGTATATGAGTGTGTGTGTATATGAGTGTGTGAGTATGTATATGAGTGTGAGTGTGTGTATGAGTGTGTGTGAGTATATGTATGTGTATATGTGAGTGTATGTGTGTATGAGTGTGTATGTGCGTGTGAGCGTGTGAGTGTGTAAATGTGTGTGAGTGTGTAAATGTGTGTGTGAGTGTATATGTGTGTATGTGCGTGTATGTGTGAGTGTGTGTATGAGTATGTGTGAGTATGTGTGAGTGTGTGTGTGTGAGTGTATCTGTGAGTGTGTGAGTGTATATGTGCATGTATGTGTGAGTATATGTGTGTGTGTGAGTGTGTGTGTGTATGTGTGTGCAAGTGTGTATGTGACTGTATGTGTATGTGTGAGTGTATGTATGAGTGTATGTATGAGTGTATGTGTATGTATGTGCGAGTATGTGTGTGAGTGAGTGAGTGTGTGTGTGTGTGTGTGTGTGTGTGTGTGTGAGTGTGTGTTACTGAGAACTGAACTCAGGCTCACGTTCTAGGTTCACTTGTACAATTGCTTGACTCAATCTTGAGTCTTTCTGGCACAGACTTTGCCTTTACCTCCCTTTTCTATTGCACATGAGATTTGCTGTGTCCCTTAGATCCTTCAGCACACAACATTCAAATTAGGGTCTGAGTTTCCAGCCCCAGATCTTCCTTTGTTAGCTCCGTGGACTTCTGTGGCTCACATTGATCGTTCTTATTCTCTGCTCTCTTGTCTGAAAGATGCGAGTGATAGCCCTTCCTTTGTGGACTTCTGGGGTAACATCCTCAGCTGATAATAATGCTTCCTAATTGCTTCCTGCCGGGACCAGCTGTGACACACACCATGGTATATAAAGCAGGCAGAGTTCATGGGACTTCGGTTGGTGAAACTTTTCAAAGTCTATGGTTGCCTTCAGGAGTGGTGACGCCCAAATGCATGTCATAGGAGCTGCTGTTGAGCATAAGGGGGTGAAGAAGGAGATAGCCCTACATCCTTATTCTGGGCAAACACTGAGAAGGGACACTGCATGTGAGCAGTATGGATTCCTGACCATGCTTCCTGTAGCAGGCAGCCGACTCAGATTTTTAGCTATACACACTGATTCGAGGAACAAGCAACTGATTCTGGGAAGACAGACTAGGAAGTTGATCCTTCAAGAGAAGTCCTGGAAAGACGGAGTGTCCTCACCACAGTGTTAGGTGAACATGAAGGGAAGGTTGCCATTTCTCCTGCCACCTACGTCTTCTCCCTCTATAAGCGATCTGGGGAGTTTCTCAGATCCTATCTATGTGCCTTTCCAAACCCACAGAGGTGGAAGAAATAGGAGGGCTATGAAGATAAACTTGGCTTGTTAGCATGGACAGGATTCTTCTTTTCCCTACGTGGTGGACTTTTCTGTGTCAATCTGCCTGTAAACTTTGCTTGCCTCTTCCCCTGCCCTCTACACACGCACACACGCACACGCACACACACATCTGACACATCTCATTTGTATCCAGACACGGAGATCTGAGTGTTTGCTGCAGAGGACACATCTGTCCTCAAAGCTGGCCCACACCCGACACTGGCTAAGAGGAGGATTCATTACTGACACTCAGATTACTTCGTTGCATGGTAAAGCCGTGCTTTTTCTGCAGTGGCTGCTCCCAGTTTTCTCCTCTCCAGATGTTGCCTCAGTACCACATGATAAAACGAATGCTGGGGTTAGCTGAACTGGAAAGGGAGAGGCAGTATGCCATCTCCATGTTCTGTGAAATTCTATTTTAGATCAGGAAGAGGAGGAGGAGGAGGCCTGGTAGATGAGAGAGAGTGTGTGTGTTCCTGACTGTAATGAAAGACCCAGCTAACTGTAAAATCCCCCCTTGAGTATCTGCCTGAGCATGAAAACACAACTGTTCTCTCAGGTCAGCAGAGAGGCTGGACTCACACAAGGGTGATTATGGCGGGAGAAGCACAATCAAAGCATGCTTTGAGTAAGTGATGTGTGTTTCTTTGTGTGTTTCTGAGTTAAGTGATATGACAGATATAATATTGCCTCCCCACACCCCAAAGAGAAGGCAAACCCACAAACCCAGGTGCTGAGAATGAATGAGACCTTATCTGGAAATAAGATCCCTGCAGAGGCCGTGGAGTCAAGCTGAGGCCACATGTGAGACCTCATCATTGTTATGGGGAAATATCTGAAAAAAAGCCGCTGCGGAAGGAAAGGTTTGTTTTAGACCAACACTGCATGGGAAAATAGAGTGTCGGAGGTGTGTTACATCATCCCTGAGAGACACACAGGTGCTACAAGCGATGTAAACAGGATATGATACTATTTCCTTGAAAGAAAAGGGGCTTCCAGCTCATGAACGCCAGAACAAGGCTTGACAGCTGTCAAAAAGAAAATAACCTGGGGCTAGAGAAGTGGCTCAGGAGTTAAGAGTACTTACTGTGCTCACAGAGGACCTGGGTTTGGATTGGGCACCCACACTGCACCTCACCATTGTCTGTAACTCCACCTCTGGGGAAATCTGGCACCCTCTTCTGGCCGTCACAGGTATTACTTGCACAGGATGTGCATACATACCTGAAGGCAAATGCTCATACCCACAAAATAAAAAGATGTGGTATTGAAATTATAAAAAGAGGGGGAAAGACCAGGACTTAACTACAGAAGTTTGGTGAAGCTTCTGTTCTACCCTTACAGATTTGATGAAACATTTTGCTGTTTTGGTTTTGCCAATACTGAGGATTGAACCTATGACCTTTTTTATATGCAAGGCAAGAAGGCAGCCATTCTGCTACTGAGAAATGTTTCATTCCAAGATTGCAGGCTTTTTGACATGAGAATAGATCAATAGACTGTCTACAAGGTTAGAGAATGGAGTTGGGGTGCTGACAGGTTGCTTGCTCTCCACCAGTCTGCATCTTGCACCCCCAACTCCCCTATGAGAACAATGCCCCCATGGCCAGTTCTATAAACACAGATGATCATCTTTGCAGCAGGGCCACTTTGACAGGGGTCATTTAACAAGGTAAGTCACGTGTTGGCCTGCTTCTGGAAGAACCATCATTTCCTAAGTATGCGTGGGAATCACCGATTTGTCTGCTGTCCTCTGTACAATCAGAATGCAAATTTGCCCTCAGTAGCCTTGGTCACTGAGACCAGTATTTGTGTTGTTAGGAGCATAACATGACCCTGATGGATTTAAGCATATGTGTACATGTATATGATATATATGTATGTATACACATTTATGCATATATGCGTATACATACATATGATTTCTTCGAAGGTTACGTATTGTCAAGTTTTCAAATCCTAAAAAAAAAAAGATAGGGTCAAGATATACACCATCCCTAAGCACACATTGAGTAATGCATAGCATTGCACTGAAGATTGGCAAGATGGTTTAGACCACTGTGACTGCTCTCATCCTAGACATCCTTACCTCCTCTCTGTGATCCTCCTGCTATTATCCTGGAGACCAGACACTATATTTACCAACTTTTCTGCAGCCAGGATGAATCTGGCCAGCTATGCAGCCTTCACTCAGAAATACAGTCCATGAAGAATGTGTCCAGAGCTGAGCCTGGACAAGCAGAGCCACTGTCCCCCTCAAACCAACAAAGAGATAGAATATAGTCCCGCACATCCAGGGGAAGGCGAGGAAACCATGCTATGGTAGACCCTGTCATATTTTCATGACAGAATTAGAATTCAGCCACCATGAGCTCACTCTGAGTCAAAGACCAGATGCCTGTGTCACAGTGTCACATAAAACTTCATCCCAAAATTAATTTTAAAACCCAAGGGACCCATGCAGTCAGCCAAGACTGTGTGACAGAAAACCACTGGAGGTGCAGAGTGACCCATTCAAGGTCAGGGAGCTAATTAGTGCTATTCAGAGTCAGCTCAGAGTTCCTTCCTGCTCCTCAGCAGCATCCAGTCACCCTGCCTGTGCTGAGGTGCCAGAGTGGGACATACATTCCGGAGGATGCTTACACACTCATTCATTTGCTTGTACTCATTCATGTGTGTGCGTGCGTGTGTGTGTGTGTGTGTGTGTGTGTGTGTGTGTGTGTGTGCGTGCATGTGCATGCACATGGCTTTGTTTTAATTGTCATTTCTCTACTTCAACACAATTTTCTTCTATCCAACACATATTTGAGTTGACAGAGAAAACCCTTCGCGTAAACTTCTAGAACTTCGGCACCTGGAGAAAGGTACAAAGCCTCAAGATGAATTCTAAAGACGGGTAAGACACAGCATAAAAGTTCACGCTTTGCCTGTGTGTGCTAGTGGTGCTCCTCACTGAGCACGTTCATTCAGCCACCCAACTTGACATGCAAGGCTAAATCCAAAGGATACTCTCCTGCCTGAGGGTCATAGTAAGTGTTACAAAATCCCCAGGAGATGCAGTCATCGTTCTAGTAAAGGGCAAAGACAACTAACAATACAATATTAGGAACTATCATTATCTCTTTAATTTTTTAGAATAAGATTAATGCTTACTTGTGACATTTAAAAATCTTTTGTGTCTTCTGGCTAGTGCGACAGTTTAAAATACTTAAAGACTGTGATTTGTTAGATTTACATATTACTACTCTATGCCGCAATGTTTATCTTTTAAATACATGTTCCCCCGTGTGTTAGTTAGGGTTCATTGCTTCAATGATCAAGTGCCATGACCAAAAGCAATTTGGAGAGGAAGGCGTTGGCTTATACTTCCGCATTATAGTCTATCATTGAAGGAAGTCAGGACAGGATCTTAGACATAGCTAGAACCTGGAGGTAGGAGCTGATGCAGAGGCCATCAAGGACTGCTGCTTACTGGCTTGTTCCTCATGGCTTGCTCAGCTTGCTTTCTTATAGAACCCAGGACCACCAGCCCAGGTGGTGCCACCCACAATGGGCTAGGCTGCCCACCATTAATCACTAATTTTAAAACGCCCCACAGGCTTGTCTACAGACTGACCTTAGGGAGGCATTTTCATAATTGAGTTCCCTTTTCTCTGATGAGTCTAACTTGAGTCTAGTTAACATCAAACTTTCCAGCACATCTGGCCCTTGGTCAGCTTGACACATAAATACATCCTTGTTTAGCCCCACTTCCTTTCTTGCCCATCCCCAAGATTATACGTTAATACAAACATGTCTTAGTCAGGGGTTCTATTCCTGCACAAACATCATGGCCAAGATGCAAGTTGGGGAGGAAAGGGTTTATTGAGCTTACACGTCCATGCTGCTGTTCATCACCAAGGGAAGTCGGAACTGGAAGTCAAGCAGGGCAGGAAGCAGGAGCTGATGCAGAGGCCATGGAGGGATGTAACTTACTGGCTTGCTTGCTTCTCCTGGCTGGCTCAGTCTACTTTCTTATAGACCCCAAGACTACCAGCCCACAGATGGTACCACTCACAAGGGGCCCTCCCCCCTTGATCACGAATTGAGAAAATGCCTTACTGCTGGATCTCATAGAGGCATTTTCTCAACTGAAACTCCTTTCTCTGTGACAACTTGAGCTTGTGTCAAGTTGACACACTAAACTAGCCAGTACAAAACATCACAACATAAAACCATTTACAAATGTAAAATGCCCTACAGTCTAACAAATTCAAATGCTTTAAAGGTGTCTTTTAAAGTCAGAAGTCTCTTAACTGTGGACTCCTATAAAATAAAAAGTAAGTTAAATAGTTTTCAGTTTCGGCTGAGAAAGAAATTAGGGAAATGACACCCTTCACAATAGTCACAAACAATATAAAGTATCTTGGTGTGACTTTAACCAAGCAAGTGAAAGATCTGTATGAAAAGAACTTCAAGTCTCTGAAGAAAGAAATCGAAGAAGACCTCAGAATGTGGAAAGATCTCCCATGTTAATGGATTGGGAGGATTAATTTAGTAAAAATGGCCATCCTGCCAAAAGAAATCTACAGATTCAATGCAATCCCCATCAAAATTCCAACTCAATTCTTCATAGACTTAGAAAGAGCAATTCTCAAATTCATTTGGAACAATAAAAATCCCAGGAAAGCAAAAGCTATTCTCAACAAAAAAGAACTTCTGGGGGAATCAGCATTCCTGACCTCAAGCTGTACTACAGAGCAGTAGTGATAAAAACTGCATGGTATTGGTACAATGACCGGCAGGTAGATCAATGAAATAGAATTGAAGACCCAGAAATGAACCCACACACTTATGGTTACTTGATTTTTGACAAAGGAGCTAAAACCACCCAGTGGAATAAAAACAGCATTTTCAACAAATGCTGCTGGTTCAACTGGCGTTCTACATGTAGAAGAATGCAAATTGATCCATTCCTAACTCCCTGTACAAAGCTCAAGTCCAAGTAGATCAAGGACCTCCACATAAAACCAGTTACACTGAATCTAATAGAAGAGAAAGTGGAGAAAAGTCTCAAACACCTGGGTACAGGGGAAAAGTTCCTGAACAGAACACCAATGGCTTATGCTCTAAGATCAAGAATCGACAAATGGGACCTCATGAAATTGCAAAGCTTCTGTAAGGCAAAGGACACTGTCAATAGGACAAAACAGCAACCAACAGATTGGAAAAAGATCTTAACCAATCCTACGTCCGATAGAGGGCTAATATCCAATATATACAAAGAACTCAAGACGTCAGACTCCAAAAAAACCAAATAACCCTATCAAAAAATGGAGAGCAGAGCTAAACAGAGAATTCTCAACTGAGGAAATTTGTAGGGCTGAGAAGCACCTAAAGAAATGCTCAACATCCTCAGTCATCAGGGAAATGCAAATCAAAACAAGTCTGAAATTCCATCTCACACCAGTCAGAATGGCTAAGATCAAAAACTCAGGTGACAGCAGATGCTGGCAAGGATGTGGAGAAAGAGGAACACTCCTCCACTGTTGGTGGGACGGCAAGCTGGTACAACCACTCTGGAAATCAGTTTGGCGGACCCTCAGAAAAATGGACATAATACTACCTGAGGACCCAGGTATACCTCTCCTGGGCATATACCCAAAAGATGCTCCAACATGTAATAAAGACATATGCTCCACTATGTTCATAGCAGCCATATTTATAATAGCCAGAAGTTGGAAACAACCCAGATGTCCCTTATCAAAGGAATGGATACAGAAAATGTGGTACATTTACACAATGGAGTACTACTCAGCTATTAAAAACAATGACTTAATGAAATTTGCAGCAAATGGATAGAACTTGAAATTATCATCTTGAGCAAGGTAACTCAGTCACAAAAGAATGAACATGGTATGTACTCACTGATAAGTGGATATTAACCCAAATTTTTGAATACCTAAGTTTCATTTTACAGTAACCGCTGGACTGAGAGTGAGGTCCCAGATGGAGGAGTTGGAGAAGGGACTGAAGGAGCTGAGAGAGTTTGCAGCCCCATGGAGGGAGCAACAGCGTCAATGGACCTGACCCCCCCCCAGTGGTCCTGGAGTTTGGACCACCAACCAAAGAATACACATGGAGGGACCCATGGTTCGGACCACATATGTGGCAGAGGAGGGCCTCGTTGGCCATCAGGGAGAGAGGAGAGGCCCTTGGGCCTGAGGGTGTTAGAGGCCCTAGTAATGGGGAATGTCAAGGTGGGAATATGGGAATGGGTGGGCGGGTGGGTGGGAGGTAGAATTCCCTCATAGAGGCGGGGAGGGGGAGAGGATAGGGGGTTTCCAAAGAGGAGACCTAGAAAAGGGGAAACATTGGAAATGTAAATAAAGTATCAAAAAAAAGGGGGGATGTCAAGGTGGGAATATGGGAATGGGTGGGCGGGTAGGTGGGAAGTGGAATACCCTCATAGAGGCAGGGGACGGGGAGAGGATAGGGAGGTTTCCAAAGAGGAGACCTGGAAAGGGGGAAACATTGAAAATGTAAATAAAGTATCAAAAAATAAATTAAAAAATATATAGTTTCCTGTTTCAAGAGGGAAGAACCAGGCCTTGGTCATAACCAGATCAAAGTAAACTCAAACCCCAACAGTGTAAATCACTCAATGTCCAATGTCCAGGATTCACTCACCATCTTCTGGGATCCTTCAAAGGGCATAGGTCACTTCTCAGGTTCTGTCCTCTGTAGCACATACAGATTGTCTTCTAGGTCCTAGAGAGGTTCCATCCTGGCTGCTGCTATTCTTGGCAATCTTCCCATGGTACCAGCACCTCCAAAAGGTTGGGGTCTTCTACTGCAACTGGACTAAACCTTCACCAGTGGCTTCTCCTGGCCTCTCCTGGTGCCTAGCCTCATCTACTCTCTCTGACCCCTTCATGCCTTCAGAACCAACACCACCTGGGAGGCTTTTACATGTAACCAAGTTCAGCTTCCAACACAAGGTAGAACTTTGACCACCTATAGAACACAGATTCTGTGTGCTGATCCGGAGGAATCCCTTTGCTGATGATTTCACCTCTATGAAGCTGTTCTCTTCTTAATAACCACTAATTTCTAAGCTCTAGGTATCCAGCATCGACAGTTCCAGTAAAGCAATCATTTCACCTCATGGGTGCTAGTCTCTTATTCATCACAGCTGACTCTTCAGCCCCAGCTGACCAGAACCACAGAGTCTTCATTTGAAAATAACAAAGGGCCTCAATGTGGTCTTTAAACTTCTCTCTGAACTTCAGAAGCCAGGCCTCCATCACCCGCACTGTTCTTCGCATTATCTTCCAAACTCCCAGAGAACAACTAGCCAAACTTTGAACACTCAATGACTCTTCTAAGCACAAAGTTCCAAAGTCCTCCCCCAATCCTCCCCAAAGCAACAGGGTCAGGTGTGTCACAGCAAAACCCCACAATTCTGGTCCCAATTTCTGTCTTAGGGTTATCATTTCAGTGATAAAATATCATGACCAAAAACTGCCTGGGAAGGGAAGGATTTATTTGACTTACACTTCTACATCATAATCCATCACTGAAGGAAGTTAGGACAGGAAGTCAAGCAGGGCAGGAACCTGGAGTCAGAGGCCATTGAGGAGTGCTGCTTACCCCATGGCTCGGTCTGTCTACTTTCTTACAGAATCCAAGATCACCATCCCAGGGGTGGCCCAACCCACAATGGAGACTCCCTCCTCTCCCATGACTCTAGCTTGTGACAAATCAACAAAACCAGCCAGGACACCCTGTGTTCTAGCTTGCTTTCTGTTGCTGTGATAAACATTACTAAAAGCAACTTAAGGAAGATGGGGTTTATTTGGCTTATACTTCCAGGTCACAGTCCATCACGCAGGGAAGTCAGGACAGTAACTCAAGCAGAAACCATGGAGGAGCAATGCTTAATGGCTTATCTCCAGCTTTTATTCAGTCAGCGTTCTTATATATCCCAGAATCCTTTGCCTAGGAATGACATCACCCACAGTTTGTTGGCCCACCTTTGTCAATCAGGAAATTACCCCCTGGCATGCCCACGGGCCAGTCCGATGCAGGTAATCCTCCAATGGAGACTCAGATAACTAGCTATATCAAATTGACAGCAGCTGAACCTGTTTTAAGAGATTATGTTTGGGGAAATCTCTTAAAAATCACAAGTTAGAAGTTATCAGTGGTATAAGTAATATGTAATAGTGTGCAGGAAATGAGACTTTGTGATGTTTCAAAATATTTCCATAACCTCTTAAGCTAAAAACTAGGAATCATTATTTCTCCCCAGGTGCAGAGTTAAATGATTCAACATAGAATAACCACCTGATCTAAAGAATAAGTCAGATTTCAAAATAAAGTCAAAATCATCAAGATATTTAATTACTGCTCTTCTTCCAATGTGATTATGGATCCCTGCAGGCTAGCAATGTTTCCAGCCCTCCCTTACCTCCTCAAGGGCACAGAGACAGTACCCTGGGAGCAGCCTGACCCCGAGGCCTCACAGGATACAGTGGGAGTGACAAAATTGCAAGGGAGACTCCATGTGGCCAGCCACATGACCTCATGTGGCTTTGCTGGTAAGCAGTCCCCTGCCTCAGCTCCTTTCACTTCTCCTACAGGATGCCGCATGAAGGGAGTGTCCAATGTAGGTCTGCCCCGGAACTCATTTGTGAGCCTCACCACATGCAATGCATCCTGGCTGACAGGTATTCAGAGAAAACATCACTGCTTTTACATCTGCCCAGACTGTTCCGGGTTCAGCTTAGCTCCTGGGGTATGCTCTGTGAAACAGCCTCCAAATGAGCCTACCCTGGCCTCCCAGGGCCACAGCCAGCTCTTCCTCTGAGCCAATCAGGAGATTAAGGAAGATTGAGAGGAGCTTCGAAAAAACTTAAATTCTGTTATTGTACACATTTCTGTGTGCTTTGTATGTAGATGAAGAATGCCATCTTAAAAAGTTTATCAAGGGGATCCTCCCTCAGGGTCTACTAGCAGTTAACTGTTGCTAGGGGAGAGAGTATCACTTTCTTCAATGGTATGACCATTGCTCAGTGTCCATGTTCCTGTAAATAACCTCCGCTCATGCTACTTTAAGCAACTCTAATTGAACTCTAATTAAACACACACGAAAAACACGTAAAAGGGACTGGGGAGATGGCTCAGCGGTTAAGAGCACTAACTACTCTTCCTGAGGTCCTGAGTTCAATTCCCAGCAACCACATGGTGGCTCACAACCATCTGTAATGGGATCTGATGCCCCCTTCTGGTGTGTCTGAAGACAGCTATAGTGTACTCATCTATATAAAATAAATAAATAATTCTTTAAAGCACACACACACACACACACACACACACACACACACATAAAAGTCACACATGGTCTTGTCAGAAATAAGGTGCATTTCAGTAGGTGGGGAATAAGAGAGGAAATGGGGATTAAATGATTAAAAGTCATTATATACATGTATAAAATTGTCATGGGAGAAGAAATAGTATGTCAAGAGCAGTAGCATTTGGGGCTTGGCTTGTGGGTCTCACTTAAAAAGTGTCCCCCGGGTCTGTCTATAGAGTAGCTCACTCTTACAGAACGTCACCCACACAACCCAGTATCTTGCTGCCTCCCCAAATGTCAGAGGACAACAAAAGAAAATACACATGGGGCCCAGAGAGATGGCTCAGCACTTAAGACCTTACTCTCCCAGCAGAGGACCCAGGCTCTGTTCCCAGAACCCACATGGTGGTTCACAGCCACCATAATTCCAGTTCCAGGGCATCAGGCACCCTCTTCTGCCCTCCTGGGGCAGCAAGCATTTATGCAGTACATATAAAACCAGACAAAACATTCATACACAGAAAGCAAAAATAAGTAAAATCTTAAGAAAATACAAATGTCCAACCCCCCCCACAGGAAGTTTATAAAACCCAGTGTCATATTTTAATAATGGCATCACTTTAAACTGTGGAGATAACATAACAAATATGAAATTCTATATGAGAACCAAGATTAAAGATTACGTGGGGTTTAGTACTGCTGGAATTCCCCTCCCTGCACCAGCTGCGGGATGAGCTCAGGACATAAATCTGCCCAAACTGATCTGAAAATACCAAGCTCTCTGGTGAGGATGTTACTTATAAACAGCCTTCAGGATTAGAATAGTAAAGGGGTATATGTAACCCTCAGCTGAGGACATGAATGCCTGTCTCTTCAGCCACATGATCAGTTACAATGCCACCCACCCAAGACTAACCCACTATGATGGATAGCTTGCCACGGTAACATGTGGACCATGTTCATCAAAATAGCCACATTTATGGTAGAAAGAATCCACCAGGGACACATTTTTGCCTTCTCTTGCTACTCTGATGTATATTTTTTTTTCTCTCCCGCCCCTTTAGATAATAACACAACTCAAAGAAGATCCAGAGACAGGAGCAGAAAATGGGCTAAGAACTGTGGGAGTCTCTGAAGCCAAGAAAAATGGCTCCATCATCCACAATGCCTACGACCCAGCCTGAAGATAAATCACCAGACAATGAAATCTTACTGTCTCTTGTTCAGTATCCTATGGCTACAAATGTGCAGCGCGTCTGATGGATATATTCAGGGGGACTTTTTGGGATAAAGAGAATGGTGTAAGTTAGCACTTCCCTGGCAGAAATATGATCAAGGGGGTGTGTGCCTGCATCCCTTTGTCTCTGAGCATAGCTCATGCCTATATCCCCAGAGGGCACACACAGCCCTGTGGGTTTTGCTTCTGGGCCCTTGGTCCTCTTGAGGAGTTACTTTAGAAAGAAAAATGGCTAATTCTCCCCAGCCAAATGCTGCACATTTCATGATTAAAGACAAGCTTCTCTGGACCAGGCTTCATTTATTTCTGCTGCGGTGAAATATGTGTGGATTTTTTTTTTTTCTTCCCTTCATAAATAGGAGCAGTTTGTAAAGATGCTTCGGGAATCATCAACATTAAATCTCCCCTGTGATGAGGAAAGGAATCTCACCACTGTTGTTTCTTTCTTTAAAGAAAAGAAATAAAGCACAAGCCACTGTCTAATGATTTCATGACATAGTCTATTCAATTGTGCTGTTTAAAACGTGAAATAAGTAGAATTTAGCACATCCGCTCAATCCAGCTGGAGTAAAATTCATGGTTACGGAAAGGTAACACAGGAAACACATGCATTATTAATCGTCTCACGCTGCTCAGTCTGACTTCAGGTGGCTTGCAGCCAGTGTCCAAGCTGCAGCGGTTGCAAGGCGTGTAAATCTACCATGCATTGTAGAGGTTATGGGATACTTCATCTTTCTCGCCCATTTTGCCAGTGTCTACCATTGCTGTGTAACACCCAGGAGCTAGAAATGCAGTAGGAAGGGGCAGGGGACCCTAGTGCCAGGGATAGCTATGACAGCAGCCACCACAGTAGACACACTCTTGGTCCTCTTTAGCAGAACGCACACACTTAAAATTTAGCAGCAATGATAAGGCCTTAAGAGACTGCACTTCTGAGTCAGTTACCAGAGCCCTGGGGTTTCCTGGGTGCCTGCCTCACTCCCTCCTTCACTTGTCTCTGAGAAGATGCCTGCCATGTAGTGAGTTGACTGTTGTCTGAGGCCCACTGGGAGGAACCAATGCCTTAGCAGAGCTATCTGCACCTTCTGGGACTGAGAGTCAAGGACTATGCTTCCAGGTGAGACTTACGAGCCCCCAGGTCATGTCCCTCCCTGATAATTCCCTGGTAAAGACCAAAATGTGCCACCTACTTCTGCACTGGTGGAAGAGCCAGGTAATGGACACACACACATACAACCTGCAAGAGATGGTATATAGGATGGACAGTCACCTGATAGTCAGGAAGAGCTTCTTCACCAGACGATGAAGCCTCTGGAACCTTCAAAGGAGTCTTCCAAGCCTCGAGACTGGGGAAAATCAATGCCTCCATAAGCCAGAGTCTGAGGTATTTTGCTATGGTAGCTAAGCAAACGACTCCTCCCTGTTCCAGCCATGGACATGGAACACAGTTAGGCACAGTAAAGACACAGATGTGCTGAAGCAGGAGATGATTCTCAAGCAACACTGGCCTGGAAGGGCAACACTAACAAGCATGGAGTCTCCAAGTCAGACAGGCACTATAGTACACACATATACACACGCGCGCACGCGCGCGCGCGCACACACACACACACACACACACACACTATACAAACACCATACACACCCCCATATATACACCACACATACATCTCACAGATCCCATACACACATATAACACACACAAACACACACACACAGACACACACACTACACCTACCACTCACACACACACTCCACCTGGGAGAGAAGTACTTGGCTTTTGGTTGATGAATTTCTAAGCAACATATGAAAGGGACATCATGGGTTTAATTACTCCTTACCCCAAATATAAGAGGACAAAGGTGAACTGAAGGAGTTATTAATCAAAATATAACCAGAACTTGAAGATTAGGATAATTATCAGCTTATTCATATATATATATATATATATATATATATATATATATATATATATATATATATATATATGTGTGTGTGTGTGTGTGTGTGTGTGTGTGTGTGTATGAGAATATATACATATATAATACACTTGTGTACATATAATATGTATTATATATATTTTTATATTACATATGTGTGTGTGTGTGTGTGTATATATATATATATATATTTCAATATAAATACATGTTTAAATAGTATAGGCTGAGAGGTTTTTTTAGTTCCTGTCATAAACAGACTCAAGGAACATATATATCATGTGAGAGAGATTTCATTAACAATTTTCCAGTTAATGGTTCCTTACAACAGTGACAGATTAGTCAGTCACGTGAAGAGCTGGCACAGCTACTCAGCTTTCTCCTTTAAGTATCTGATGTTTTAACAAGTTACTCGATTATCTACACACATTCAATTTATTTCTCTGTCACCATAATGAGTTTGAAGATTAGAAGGGAACATGACATATTGACAGCTACTGATTGTGTTTCCTTAGCTTTATATAGATTTCTGCATCGAGCCCAGAGGAAAAAATGTCCCCCGACTCCAGGGTGGAGGCTGTAGGAGCCGGCTCGGTGCCTTTTAGAAAGTATTCTTTTGAGATGTTTTCTACTCCTATTTG